>JAPWLS010000970.1:0-302319 GCA_028551675.1 Tineola bisselliella
AAAAAATAGTAATTAGTATGCACCGTTTGTGTTCCACAAAGCATAGTCAATGTAGAGTTATGTCAATTTCACGATTTATGTCTGATCTTAGATCAACACTGATTAGAATTCTCTACCCCAGACCTCGATCCTTCTATATTCGAGTTTTTGAGGCAATAAAGCAGATTGTGTTTGAAAAACTAGCGGTTAATTTAGATTAGGAATGTATTCGATTTTAGTATATGACTGGGGAACCTTATAATACGCAAAAGACAATTGAAACTTTCATAGTTCAATTGTTTGATGAAATTTGAAAACTATGTCATTGTGATTTTTCATGTAATTAAGCAATCAATGACAGCCGATTGTCAGCGTAATCACAATTGAACGGAGTCTTGATAGAGTTTATTTTCATATCATTAGGCTTCTCGGATGTAATCTAAAGTAAGAAACCGCTCATAGCTTAGTAACCATACGTCCTTACATATATGTAGTCGAACACCGTGACAATATAATAAAAGTGCAATTATGTAATAAATCAGAAGTATTTTTTTACGAAATATATTTAAATTAAGTAATAAAATTATTCCCGTTTTTGCACGTAATCTCCTAACTTAATTCACTGTAAGCTATTTTATTAGGGAGTTTAGTTCTCACCAAAGCTTCACTGTCACATTTCACATGCCAATGGGCTGTCACTTGTTAAGGGGATATAGCCATTAGTTCCTTAAAATCTTGAATTTAAGTTTTGTTTCATATAGAAACTTCTTAATTTTGGTGTTGTTTCTATGTAAGTAATATTACAAGGGTTAATTATAATCATACTTATTAAATATGCACGACTTATCAATCATGTCTTTTCTATAGTCACACCTCTTTTGTCTCTCTCACACTCATCATTTTCCTTATACATCTATCTCTTATGAATGAAAATTAACACGCAGTCGTTTATTTAAAATTTAATATAAAATTATATATAATTTTCAGAGAAAGTATGACATCTTAAAGAGTAGTGGACTCATTGTTGATAATTATTGATCCAGTCTGTCTGTGAAGTGACCCAAAATTCGCGCTTTAAGGCCACAGATTGGCAATATCAGGCAGTTCTCTTTATTAATTGTCTCCGCTCTAGCTTATCGGATGCAGTGTGGTCACATACTGAGCTACTTTAAAGAAACTTGTTAAATTTATGTGTAGTTATATTATTATTATTGTAAATTTGTGATTATTTTAATGTATGATTGTTAATATTGAAAGTTTAATTATGTTTAGTCTAAAAGTGTGGCCCTTTAATCATTACTTACCCAAAATTGTAACATAGTTTTAATTTTTTGTATTAATTTTAGATCTCTCGTTTGTCTTCGAATAAATTGTACATCCTAGCTAGCATTAATAGCACGTTCTAGAAAATACGCTTTATATGATAGGAACGCTATTCGAAAACTATTTTTAAAATAAAACAAATATGAGATGAGCCATATTTATTGAGATTAGTTGTATTTTAAGATCTCAGGCGTTATTTTTTTAAATAGATTTTTATTCGGTTTTTTATTTTGAAAATTGTTTTCGAATAGTGTCTCTTGGTGTAGTTAATACGAAGATCTAAGTGTACGCTTGAAACAATGTTGACTTGCGTACGAACTGACAAAAAAAGTAAAACAATAACAGATAATAAAAAGAGGATATTAATATATGTAAATAAATATAACGAAATTATTTCTTTCTTTTATTTGTTTTTGCCTATAACTTAACCTATAGTCTAACGTACTGCGGTCATGAGATCCAAAAAAATTATATAGGCAACGGGGCTTGGCGTGGTGTCTTGTCAGCCTATTATTGACATATCGTTTCCAATCTGATCTTCAAACTTGCCTATTAATTTAAGAAGTCATATCTGTTGCTTGTCTGCCGGTTGCCAGCATTGAGCTCTAATTAGAGACAAGACTAAAGTTAAGAGTAGACTATTATCAATATTCTGTCTACATCTCAAACCAGAGTTGAACATGATAGATGGTTAAAATACGCACATAAAGTGTCGTAAGTGTAATCGTCCCCGTTCGCAGGTTATATCTCGACCACAATGCACGGAAGCCGCTAGTCTGGTGCGGGTGAATTGCCCAAGCTGCCCTACCTAATCTTCCGTCATATCGCATTCCCAATTATTAGATCACTATGTCATTGTCTTCATACAATAAATAATAAGGCAATTTATTATTATTGTGACAACAATGATCTTTTTAAATTACATATGAAAGTTGAAGATTTAGTAGTAACTTGGCTATTTTTTGACAATCGGAATAGTGTCAGACAATTATCTATGCTTGAATAAACAAACAAAAGTAACTTTAAAATTACCGTGAGGGTATGTATACAACGGGAGTCTCGGATCTACAATTGAACTTAGGCATACAAAACAACTAAAAAGTATTTTTTACATTTATATATTTGACAATATAACCATTTATAACTAGAATTATATTATCATTTACCAAAAAAGAAGTGTGAGATGGCATTTGATCCCACGCCGCTGTTAGTCGTGGTCTGGATAATCGTGTTAAATGCCACACCATGACCTGTCCTGACGTCTGATAATAATGATAGTTTTACAATTAAATATCGTTATTTCATTAATTATTTACATTGTTTTAAAAGGAACTATTTGGAAAAGTTCTTCGCGAACATTATTTAACAAATTTAAAAGACTGCCGCGATTATGATGCTACACTTTGAATAAATTAATCAAAATAAACGTGTTATTAGTAAGGTCTGTAGTTTAAAAAATATAGTTGAAATTAAAAAAAATTTAGAGATACATGGAATTATGTTAAAGATCGTTTCAACATTCTTCTGTTTTATATATGTACATACATATTTACGCTTATGTAGAGAATTAACAAAAAATAAGTACAATATACCCGAATATTGTTCAATAAATATTTTGATCGTTTAAAGTTTACCGTATAAAGATGTAGGTATCTAAATATGTAATATTCTGATTCTGCGCATGGTTTGTGAAAGGATGGGCCGAGGATAACAGCTAGTCGCCCGTGTCCTTGGTGATGTATCATCTCGCGCGCCCAACGTATTCATTAAAAGTATTATAATATCCTATATTTATTAGTTATTTAAATTGTTTCTTAATTCAGTATTTTTATTAGCATTTTGAAATAAAAATATATATGATCAATTATTAACATAAAATATATCAAATGAAAGACTGACACAAGTCACGTGTCGACAGAGACGTTACCAACTTCGGAAGCTGCAGTACTCATAGCATGATTGGGTCCTCGTTGCGAATCAGTGGTATGAATAAATCTTTTATTTGAATAAAAAACATCTCTTGTATTTTGGACAAAGAGTACCCTTGACCGTAATTCATTTTAATTGCTCATATTTTGTAAAATTATGTTTACCCATTGTTTTGCTTAAACTGCGGTGAACACTAAAACTAGCTGTTACGATTTTCAATGTCAGATTAATAATAGAAAAAAAAATGAAATATACAAAAAGTATTTATTACTATAAAATAATATAATTTTTTAAATAATTACAGATACAAATAATGTTAATTTTTAGGTTTGAATTGTGTATTTATCGGCAAAATGGTATGTCTTTCCCATGAGTTGGGTTGACTAAGGTCAGATAAATGTCAGCAAGACGGCATGCGGAACTTGTCATCGCGAAACTGAAGATACACCATACCATAGAAGTAGAAGAACACTTTTTAATGACTCAAACAAATATTGAATATTTCGATAAAATATTATGTTAAATCGCAAATTTTCTTCAATTCGGATCATAACATTTAATGATAAACGCGGTAGTAAGTCACACTTTTTTTTAAACTAGTCTACATGTTTATAACTTCTAAAATATGTAGAGACCAAATCAGATTATACGTAATATATTTAATTGAATAACGAAAAATATAAATAATTGATATTCAAGTACATAAGGAAAACATCACGATATTGAATAGAAGCTATAGTTGCCTTTCATAATTATGTAACTAAAGCTTCTGTCAATTTTTTATTACCTCTCAAAGACAATAGATCACGATATGATACTATGACATGTCCGTCATTAAAAAGTGCAGAGCTGACAAATGGTGAGGTGCAGTCACAATGGAACACGGTCTGAGGTTATTGATAGCGTCAGTATTGTCGACAAATGAACTGAAGGGGGTGTAACTCTTGTAATTGATACGAATACAGTTTTAATGAGAGATATATAAATTTATTTCTATATAAAGAGAATATTAATACTTCCCTTCCAATTTCCTTGTCTGATTTTCACTTGTTAACTAGTCGTGATCATAGAAAGATTAGTGGTTTAATAATTACTTTAAAAGTTTGCAAAAGTTATTATACAATATATAATGTTTCTCGACCTCTTCGTGTACACAGGAACAATCGTTCAATTCAAGTTCTATTAAAATGTGACGCATATTCTAGCAGAAGGACAGGCAATTTGACACAATAAACAAAATCTTCCATTATTGTTTCGATATCAGCTCTATATAATTATCGAGAGGTACTCCGTAATCGTAGGTGACAAAGATGCCGCGAGTGAAAGCAATTCAACCAATTCTATTGTAACTCCGATTAATTCACGTGATATTCGATAACGCACCGTATCAACCTCTATTGTTTCAATTCCGGTCTCTAATAATTAACTGACACGTGGGAACACAATGAATTTTGTAATTAATACTTTTTCAATCCGGTGATGTTAGACAGGAAATTGATTATTAGAAATTTTGTTACAACATTACTGTAGAAGAAATATACTAGATATGCTTACTGACCAATGATTTTCATTTGCGACTCTTTTCAAATATAACATTTTTAGATAGTACAAACAATAAAATGTATCTATTTATTTTTTAAAATGGAATTTACGACTTCCTTTCGGTGTAATTCTAGTATTCAAGATTAGAATTAGGATATTAGATATTAAATAGAGACTATGTAACCTCATCTGTTCCTTCTTTCAAACCAATATTTATCATTCCTTTTAAATACAAGAGTTTTACTTTGAAGTAGGAATTCCTTATTTATTAATTACGCCTAATCTAACTTTGTCTGAAAAGTACGATACACTTTTTGTATTTGGTAAAAAGCTGCATTTTCTTAGTTGAAACTGTAACAATTGGAAATTATCCACATACTAATTTAATAGGTAGTAAAAATTTACCATACCTTCTCGTCTTAATAGATCTTACTCAATATTAGTGTCGAAAGTGTGGGTGTTCGTGAGGTATGCTCACGACCAACAGAAGACGTCATGGCAGAGATGTTTTTGCGCCATTATTTTAAACTGTCTAACGAATCGCTCTAACTGTCACAAAATCGGGACTATCGAGACTATTTCAACATAAATTACCGCTAAATACTTACATGAAACTGGATTTATACGCGTGATGTATCTATATTCTTAAAGTAACAATATAAAATAAATTTTTATCTTTGATATTTTATTTATTTATAAATATTTAAGAAATAAATATTTCTTTCGAATCTGACTGTTTTTTTAAATTTACTTTAATTTGGGGCTTTTATCTGTTAAGACATATCAGGTCCATAGTGCCTTACCTAAATCTACGATACTTCAAATTAAAGGAAAGGGAGCCATCTTGCAGAAATCCTAATACATATCCAATGTAGGTTCAGCCAGGTGGGTTGCGCTAAACGGAAAGCCTGGGTGTTATATGTTTGTATTAACCCAGAGCACATGGTATCCTTTTTAGGAGTTTCATCTGTTCAATGTACATACAAATATAATATTTATTGTTCCTCATTTAAATACTGTCTCAACTTTTGAAACCGCGCAATTTTTTTAAAACACATTGTCTTTATCACAATTATCTACATTGTAAGCAAATATTACGAAATAGAATTCAAATATTAAGTAGTAATATTAAAATTCTGCACCAGCTTCGAACACGTGAAACCAATGAGCCATGTAATAATACACGAAACCAACTGTATGTGTTATATAAGACGTTATGATTCACTGTTTAATAATTAGAAGTTCTTTTGCTTTATCTAACTAACGAGTATGCGCTGCTGACAGATCGTGATTATAATTTTACGCATGGAATTGCAATTACTTAAATAAAACAATTCATCTATTTACCGATGTCATAGTCACATTACTATATTTCATGCGTAGTTATTATGCAAAAAGTTTTTAATACTTGACATACCTAACTAAACAGCAAGCAATCAATAAAACACACTTCAATAGAGATCACGTATGAAGTATTTGGACTATTCAAGCAGAGCAATCGCTTGCACAACTATATTTTTACACGTATGTCGTTTATTATAATACAACGTTTAGTGTGGGAACCAATAATTTAGATGTTTGCAATACTCCATTAATGTTGCCGAAATTTTACTATCATATTCATATCTTGCCTGTTTTCTATTGTATATGAACTTCGTTTGACATCAGGCAATTAATGTAATTGCTATGGAATCTTCAGTTATTAATTACTACTTGTATACTCACTCAGAATTTATGTTTACGTTATGAATAACAACAAATAACAATAATTCCTGCTAGTGCAACGTGCTGACCATGAGTTTATTTATGAATGAAAGAAGAAAAATCAATAAAAAAATTGCTAATTGACTAAGAACTTTCTTATAATGGTTTCGCATATAAATGTTTTTAGCGAAATTGAGATCCGTTTTATTCTAAGTTTCACGACAAAATGATTATATAAAGTTTCACTTTGATAAAGTCACGAGTAAAACATAATTTAAACAATATTTAAAAATTAAATCTTACGTTTTCCACATGTCGTATTTATACGAAGGCCTTTAACTTTTATTAATTAAACAATATCTTCACTATTTCCCGCCTTATTCTTAATGAGCAGTCGGATGAACCTACTACGAGCCGGAACAGGGAAATAGCGTGTGCTTTGTCTACATATTCACCGTCACTTGCGTGTTAAAGAAATAGAAAGAACACGCCCTAATGTACAAATATAAAATTACTTTATTAATAAATAATGTTTATGAATTTATTAATCTTGCTATGATTATTATAAACGCCTGCTCTAATTTAAGATGTCGATACAATAATTTAGATATCGTGATGCGTCTAAGATGAAACGTCTCGATAAATAATCGTGTATGGATGATGTTAAATCTAATTAAATTATATTTAATAGTAAAATAATTTACAGATGAACTTCTATCGAATCCACAGTAATTTACATCTCTATTGTTTGAGAACTTCTACATTAGATGACTTTATGATTATAATAAATTATGAACATTTAAAGTTTTCTAATAAGATAACAGACAACTTATGTCTCAAGGTTCACAAATAAATCATGATGATGTTTCCAATTCACCTACCTATTAACAAAACAAAAGAAGAAGGCATAGAAGGTCAAAATATGAAATTAAGCTTAATTGACCATCACATTGTAACTTAATAATATACAAATATAGCATAATGGGCTAATAGTAAATCATTTATTGTACGTACGAGTATTTGCAGATAATCAAATATTTTGACCTGAATTAGTTTAAGCTAGATTTCTTTAATGTATAAATACACGTAATAAGCTCACATTATAACCTCTCATATAATAATTACCATATGTTGGTCTAATTATGAGATTTAATACTAGAAAAACCGGTAAATCTACTTATTTGAATATTGACGATTGGCCAAATAACTGCACAATATTTAATGTTTATTCACATATTATTATTATTATCGAAAATCGATTCCGAAATTGGAGATTTAGAGGATAATTCTATGATTGAAACAACAAATTAAACCGATCTTAAATTAAAGTTGTTGTTAAACAATACTTCAATTTTCAGAATCTCAGCATACAATATATTCTTTTGACCCTTTCAGAATAAAAGAGCGATCAAAGGCGAAACTAAAAATTGCATGTAAAACTACAACCTATAAAATGCATAGATACCCATGAGATTCAGTTTTGCATACAATTATTGGTGTCACGATGAATGTCGCATTAAAGAAGCACGACTCTCTCAGGATAAAAGTACTTAGTCGATGCGACATTTTGATTTTGCATTGCGTTACATCAATAAAAATGTCGACCTCTATTGTATTCATTGAAGATGATTACAACATTAGTTTTAACATTTTGATACAAGATGTTTATCTTCATTCACATACCACTACCTTTGACCTAGAAGCAATAGCTATTACGTTATAAAACATCACGCGTCAAATATACACGAATTAAAAGTTCAACTTCAAATTGTAAGTTAATTGATGTAACATTTATTACATTCAATTATTACTTGATTATTATATGTTCATTAATAATAATAGAGTCAAAGATAATTGATAATTTTTAAATAGATATTTGTCTTTTGTTTTTATAATAATGCTTATATACCATACCTATCATAATGTACATAATTTAACGTTTTATATAAATTGGACTGTCTTGTCTTTACTAAATTTGAATTCCTTTACTTAAAAGTTTAAGTTAAAATTGCTTATGCGTTTCGTTAATGTTGTAGATTTATGTTGATACATTCAAACCACACTATGTATATAATGAAAACTTTTAAGTAAATTTGTATAAGTGATGTAGTGAAGTATTTCAGAATACTTTGTACGGCTTATTATAGGCGTTTATTTTGATTATTTTAATTCCACGTCTAAGAAGCCTTGTAGCTACAGCCATTGCCATCTCGTCGCGATCACGATGTAAATTCGAAATACAAAGATCTATATTATTAACAATAAGGTAAAGTTTGCCTTAGTTTTATAAATACAAAGTTTACATTTAAGTTATGCACGTCTGTCACGCCAATACATTGTCGTTTTTGAACTCGTGACCTGCAGTCGGAGTGAACGGAGGAGGTCGGGTCGCGATGCGCAGGCACAGTTTACGCGGAAGCGTCTGAAGACGACTCCCAAAGTGGGAAAAGAGGGGGGTTCGTGATATACCGTGGGTGAAAGCACAGTTATCTAACCCACCAGCCCTGAGGAGACGCTTAAGCCTGGGAACGTGGTCACGGGTCATTATTTAACTCTGATACAGATTCAAGATTTAGCATACATTTTACATAATTTGATCATAAAGTTAATTTGTCTAACAAAGTCTACCAATTAATTGTAACCTTTTGTTCGGTGGAGATTCTAAACAAACGAAAGGAATGTATATGCCCTATTAATATAGACGGTATAAACGCGTCTCTTCAAGCCGTCATAGCAGTGGGGTGGGGACTGCTGCCCTCGAGCGTTGTGGTAGTGAATCTTCATTCAAGTATTGCATCTTAGCTAAAACCTACATTTAAAAATAATAAACTTGTGATAATGTTATCTAACCCTCCCACGATTTTTGTCCCTGATTTTTCAGTCATTATTATTGCGACATTATAACGAGTGATGTCGATTGGCTGGAGACAATGTTCACAATCTCACACGCAAGTGCGCTCGGGCTTCAGACGATGATTCTCTCACGGCTGCCGAAGGTCGCGCGGATAACTCCCTTCTTACAACACTTTTAAATAATTTGATTTCATAACTTTTGCGCCCGAGGCGTGTTCCTTAACGAGCGGGCAGAACGTTTAGGTATCATCAGAACACTGCACCAGTGAATAATTTATGTTTTTACAATTTGTATTATCTTCACATATCATCATGCATTGCTCACGAAAACATTAACTAGGTCACGTCAAAAAATACCTAATTATAAATCTATCTATGTGTTTCTTCTAATTAATTTGATTATACTTAAATTTGTAGTCGTTTGACCAAGATAGAAAGAAATCTAGTTAAATGATTAACACCACGGTTCCCATTGTTATAGCAACGTTGCCCTACATTTGATAGACGAACGTAACTCGACTAAGGCGCATCCTCACTGGCCTGTAACGAGTTCACTTTTATTATACATTATGCCGACCGCAGACTCAATCGCTCCAACAGCTTAACGTAAGAAACAATGTAGAATAAACCGAAAGAACAGATGACACATAAATATAAAAGAGTCATTAATTAACAAACCGTAAAAAATAGAAGTTTAACTAAATCATAATAACGTCTAGGTTTAAAATATTCCCGCAATTTGTTATATTATTTTTTATTATTATATTCGGTATATATCCGTCATAATAAGAAATACTATTGCACGTTATACCAGTTACGCACCAGTAATCACGTCTAATCATCTTCAACCCAAAGGAAATGCCAGTTTTATCTTGCTAATGCCGAAATTCAGCGCAATTTTATTAATGAATAAAATTAGATAATTCGTTAAACGTACTTAAAGTAATTTCATGTGATGTTTTGTTTCATACAACAAATTAATTTTTATTACTTGGAGAATTGACTTTAACATGCCATTTTCAAAATTAACTTCTAAAGTAATTTTAATACAATGTTGAATTTAGTCCACAATTTTTGCATGACGTGTGCGTATAATGACATTTGTATTGAAATTGACAGATGTACGCATCTAAATTCTTTCACAAAATACAATGCATACACCAAACCGCGTATGTCACACTATCTGGCCTGACCTTTAATAAATACAACTATCAAAATAAAATATCTAATATCGACCCAGTCATGAGTTACATAAAACAAAATATTACTTTGTTTATAATCCGCTCTACTTGGCCTATCATACATAATTCAGACTTACATTAACGTATAAATCACAGGGTCATCTGAAACGAGTCTTATGATGATCTTTTACTGTAATATCACGTAATCGAAGGAGTTTGCGTAATATAGTTCATGTCAGGGTAAGTTATTATAATTGATTGGATGGTCAGATTTAATTAGATCTCTTGCTAAATAATTTTATGGCGTTTGAAAGTTTGTATTGATTTTGTGAAAGGGATTAAAATGTTTAGATTGAAAAGTCACGATTTTTTTTGGGTTGAACAGGTTTTGGTTCAATTTTTTTCATTATAAGTTTTGAGTGTTTGGAAAATAATCACAATTATATTTATTATTTTTTTGTTGAAGCAACTTTAATAACACAATAAATAACCTTTAGTCTTACCATTTTGTCTTAAAGAATAAACTTTGGAAACATCCGTATTATTATTAACATTTTGTTTAAATAATTTATCAGGATATAGGTAAGGCATCATTATCAATTAAAACGAACTATCATTATGTAGATCTGGTACAACCTTGATTTCAGTTCCGTGATGAAGTCATAGAACTCATCCTGAAGCGGGTCTCAAATTATTATAAAAGAACGCTCAATTTATGTTATTATTTTTGAAAATGTTTCTTTGTTTTAAGGAGATATTATTTAACCTTGAGAGTAAATTACTGAAATTTAATGGTAACATTTTATTACAAGCAACAATTTCTTAAAAACACAAAAGTACAAGTTGACACGTTCAAATATTATGCGTTCACTCGATGAGGGTCAACTGCAGCAGTTGTCCACTTGTAAAAGTTACTCAGGAATTATTGCAAAACTGTTAATGAGTTTTTACATAAACACTGCGCATAAGTATTTATTTTAAACAATGCGTAGTTCTGGGAACTTTGAGAATGACAATTCTTTACATCATTCAAGTATCTAACGTTAAAATGAATTTCGAAATATTATAAGAATAGGTTAATTTTATTCAGGTAAACTAAAAACCGGGTATAGTGATTAAAGCGGAAAGAAGTTTGTTGACGTGGTTCGATCATATGTAAATAGATTTAACAGGACGGGAGTATCATATGAAGACCTTTTCATGATCAGATTGGGCATCTACCCAGATATAGTCGTATATACCTATACGAAGTCGTAGCATGGGATCGTGCCTGCTTACCCCTATCGGAAAATAGGCATGAACTGAGTTAGAATGAATAACAAATTTCCTGTGAGCTTTCGTCTTAACAAAAATGTGTAGTGCTCGTCGATATATTTCTTAAGTGAATTAAAACAACAATAGATCATCAAAGGTTTTAAAGATTTTTTCATACAGTTTCATCAGCCTACTTTGGTATGTTCCGTCCGGTATATTCTCTGATAATGTTACTCTCAGAGCGTGAACCGTGAAGAACATTTGGTTCACGGCCAATAGCAGGTACTTTATTGTACACATATTTGTTTTACGGTGAGAAACTTTTGCTTTGTGCAAAATACCCGTATCGGCGGATTAGTGAATGGTGCAGGTGGATTTTGTAGGTCGGTTTGTTGAAAACTTGTAAACACACCTTTACATTTGAGTTCAAATCCCAACTGATAACTATTTAATTAATAAGAGGTTTCTTTTTTAAAATACCAGTATTTGTTTTGAGGTTTCATGTATTTATGTTGTCCAAATATCTGTAACATAGGGTATCCTAAATTTAGGCCAAGGCGTATGTAGTATATCCCGCACAGGTTTTTATTATAGAATTGTGATTAATCATATGCTACAGGCCGGAAAGTTAACTAGCTAAAGTGATATAATAGGTGTAATTGTAGTTTAAACAATTCGAGGTTTACTATTCTCATTTGTCGATTGCCTGCCTCATTACAGATCTTGTTTCATATTAGTGGCTGACCAGTAATTCATTGCATCACTCGGTCTCCTCTGTTAGATTGGTTGCGGTTGCATACCCGTCACTGACTTTCTTCAATATAAACATTCTATTAAAATGGTCGGAAATTGTAATATTTTTAGTATTGCTCTTGACCGGAAGTACTTACGATTTGAACATTATGGCATGCGGTTAGGTTTTATTTTATATTACGTTTTTTTATTAAATAAAATGATGATTACGGTAAATTATATTTTAATGTTTATTAAATAAATAAATGCAACCTGAAACAAATGCTTACTTTTGTAAATAATAAGTAATTTAAGTAAGGATTTATTTCAACCAAAAACACAAAACCGCGTGCTGACTATTGAGCCAGTCGTCTATTATCTATCTAATAATAAATTAACAATTTTTTATTAGGAGAAACAAAAGAGGATAATGTATAAAGTAATAAACATTAACATACAATTAATTAAATTCCCTTTCAAGTGGGAAGCGCATCACTATTAGTGTAAAATAACAATGTTTTAAGAGATTTACAGTGAATCACGGATGATACACCCACAAGCCATTTAATTAAGTATTATCTATTGTAGAATTGTCTGAATTATTGATGATACGCGTTGCTTAATCGTATACGGCAGTGGGATTTGAGAATACAAATTTGAGTAGTTTTGTTTGCATTCCCCATTATAAAAACCTACGCCTTATGTCTTCACCTTATAGAAATATTTGTACAAGGTAAATGTACTTTTGAATCATTTGATGAAAATACTTAGACATCGGGCAATGATATGTTATCATTATTGTGTTTTTTCGAGTGTAATTTTTTTGTAAAGATACTACTACGCCCTTACTGGTATTTCATTTGTTTTGTGTGATGAATTCGTGTGTATTATTTTTACTTTTTACTCTTATTATTTTCAAATAAGATAAATATGGTTGCACTTTGCATATCGACAATGTCCTTTGTTCATTCATCGACAAAATTAACAATGTGTTTTCACACAATAACGAAATTAAATACTTTTTGTGGCTTTCATGAGTACAATAAGATAAATTACATTATCCGACGCGGTGGTATCTATTTAATGTTTTGTAAGTTCCGGAATATAATATGTTATTTTGTGCTCTATTGTTTAAGTTTTTTTTACAATATTCTTTTAAAACAAATGCATTTATTACTACGATTAATATAGATTTGTTTCGTAAGTATATTATATTGTTCTTTGAGTTAACATATTAAAGGTATGAAAGAATAATTCTATTAGTAATACATAGGAATGTAAAATAGAGGTCCCCACGCCTCAGATGCAATATAACTCGTAGATAAAACTATAATGTAAGCAAAATCGTTCGCTCGTGAGTGGCTTCACCTTTTGTTTATTTTTAAAAACAAAATACTATTTATATAGGAGTAATAAAGAAAACAAATGCAATGATTTACAACTGCTAAGACCTTGTGCGTGGCAACTATTAAACTTCTTTAATGTTCTGGCCGGATGTTACCATTAATATTAGAAGAACAATATGATTAATTGCAAATTAACTTGATGAAGAATTACTGATAAGTTTTTGGCGTGGGAACTATATATTTATATTTCAAATCAATAAATACTTTTCTATTTATTTTTTCTACTATTTCTGATATACATACACACAATTTAAATTTTTGGGCTAATATTAAACACGTATTTAAAAATCCAATGATAAATATTTATTGCTTCTGTATGAATACTATGTAATTAATAAATCGATAACATTGTGAACAATAGAAACTCTTTTGCAATTGACTTATGGCTTAAGTAATCCGACGCTACATCGGAATGTGTTCATCTTCAGTTTAAAAGGTCATTACGAGGTTACAATAGGGATGCAAATTACTTGTATTTTTATGTATTCAAATACCTATATAACTATAGATAAATACCTATACAGAAACAATTCAATTCTCTATTGACCTTAGTGCTAAGAGTGGCATCGTGACATTCATTCGTTTATACACACTTTAGACAAGCACAAATTTTTATGCTTATAATTTCATCATTTAATTAATATAATAAATAGGTAAAAGAAGAATATTTTTTTAAAAATCAATCAATTTTATTATAATTAATAGAATTTTAATAGAATAGCAAGAAGCAACCCTGCTTTAGCGAATGTTAATATTTTTTATACTATAATATAATTAAATATAAAATTATAGTTGTAATTTTGTTGTTATTTTAGCATAATCGTCTTTTAAATGTTTTGCAGAGTTCTTTAACATAATCCTTGGATTGTAATTGATAATTTATGCGATTAATTCGTTTAAATATTTCAATTTAAAAAAAAAATATTGTTTATTACAAATAAATCTTTCGACCAGGAATCAAATCCCGGACTTCTATTGAATTGTAGCGCTAACTACTGCAACACAAAGCCATTAAACAATAGAATTTATTTCGCTTGTCATGTTAATATATTGGTGTGTAATATAAAACCAAGAAGCTTCCTTACACATTCATATTAACCTTTTCTATTAATGTATTCCCGCTTCATATGAAAACAATTACTGAGAATTTGTAACGTAACATTTGAAGATGAACAGATGCAATGTTAGTAGTAATGTTATGTCGACATCTAACCTCATTGTCCTCGGTAGCTCATCTTTATATGTCCTAGACTTTATGGCATTTCGAATGTTCTATCATATCTACCTAAGTACATACATAAGTATCATATTTTTTACATTAATTAATCAAATTAAAAAATGCATACGTAGAACTATTTGAAAGAGTAAATGATCATTTTTATTTAGTACGCAAACCTACTAATTTAAATTAAATCATTTTAAGATAAATCTTATCAAACAATTTATAAATAAAAAACATATTAATCATAGTTTAAATATTTTAGAAGTTACATAAAGAAAAAATCTATTGTTCACATAATCTGATGGAATTGATCAAAGCCCACAATTTTTATTAAGGACCGATTCTTGAAGCACAATTGGCGTAAAATAAAAAAATATATATGACACGAATACATCGAGATATATTTAATAAAAATTTAAATTAGAAATTTCGATATGATCTCGATGTAATATAGTTTAAGAATTAGTCCCATGATTTATGCGCTGATTACGCCAGCTTCTCCGCGCGTTGTCATCTTAGCCGCAATATAGTTTTTACTCATCCATTCATTTGATGCAGCATCTCTTACATAACATCTAACCATATTATTAAGATACCATTTTTATTATAAAAATAACTAATTTAAGACGCGGTCGATCACAGTTGCTGCAAATCTCTTAAAATGTCTGATTTGATTAATTAAATTAAACTGAATATAAACCGCCTAAAATCTTTTAAATTAATTAAATCGTTTTCGCGAATAACATAATTCTTATGTGTTAATTTTTACAAACAAAAATTTTTAATTAAAGTGAAATATAAATATAAAAATATTATTTTGAAACAGTCCCTTAACTCTAACAGAATGATGCGGTGAATCTTAATTAGTAATATTTTCTTATCTTCTTGATTCTAATTCTGAGAAAAAACCATTTTCTTTATTACGCCTAATTAGTTATTAAATTATGTATTTAAACTTCCGCGTTTATTTTTTTAAATGCTGCTTTATGCACAATATATAACAAATATAAACGCGATACTTTGGTCTAATCTTTATTAAGTAAATTTAAAACAATTACTACGTGTTTTATTTGAAATAATCTACAAAATATGTGTGTACAAAGGAAAAATTAAAAAGCAAAAAGTTTCCAAAGTCAACACATGTAAAACGAAGCTATCTAAATGTCTATGAATGCCGTCTAGTCAAAGACAACCCTAATATAGAATAAGAGTCGGAATCGATCTCAGGATCTCCGACTACCATTCTAGCTACTCGACCGTTGAGAACGTCGAACAAAATCCGTATAGGCATATCTAAAGGTCAAAGGTGAGTAATAAAACAAAAAAGTTGTTTTAATTGTAGGACATCTAACAGATTAACAACATTACGAAATTCGAGGATTACCAAAACATGCAATTACAGTAAACGCAGCAAATAGCCGACGTGAATGTCGCAACGTGTGTAGAATGCTGACCGCGCAATTAATTTGTTGCAGATTTTATTACTGTAACCATTTTTTAGTATCTATGAGACTGTTTTATTCTTGTGGCAAAAGATATTAACCAGATAGGTTTTTAGATTTTTAACATAAAGCATCTTAATAGACGCATTTACATTGATGTAAAGTGCTGTAGATTTATAGTTTCTGTAAATTCTAGATTATGTGAACGTAGTTGCTTGTATGCGAAAAGTTCCCGTATGTTATGTGTTCGTAACATGATAATTATGACTTATCAAAAAGAGCTATTAACTAGCTATGATCTGGTTAATATTATGGATTATCCTAAAAATTCCACAAATTATGGTCCTCATATTAACAAGTTTCAAGTTCCAGTGCGTCATCTTCTATGTTGCACATAGATTACATAACCTTACCCAGCATCCTATCGCTGCTACGTCGGGTCATCGTGGGCACCTACAGGTCAAAGTAGTGATTAGATTTGATGATAAACAATCACAATATTTGTTCATGTTAAAATCATTATGTTTATACATACAATACCTATTCCAAAGTTATATATATATATATATATATATATATATATATATATATATATATATATATATATATATTTGAAGTTAACAAATTCTATATTTGTTTATGAATCCTATTACTAGTATAATTTTAAATATTAAATCTAATTTTTATATTAACATTATCAAACTACAGTTACCCTTAGTCTAATCACACGGGAATCAGAATTGCCCTATCACATAGCTAATCCTGTGAAGTGAATGTGTTTAGCTATCCAATTAACTGAGGAGTTCTTACACACGACGTGACAAATGTGTTTATGATACTGCTGAATAATTCGGCCCAAGTTTTGGGACCAATATTTCTATTGCCACTTTCGAATGATATTTTATTTGTATCAAGATGTTATATGTTACGATATAGTTAAAATTTACATAAAGTATAGAGAGTATAGAGTATAGACTATAGAGAGAGCATGTACTTTTAAATATCGAACGTATTTACACAAAAAATCTCTTTTGTTTTTATGAATGTGTTACAAAGGCAATTACAAAAGAACAAATTAAACAACATAATTTAAACAATTGTTTTGTTGTTAATAGATCCTAACCTTATACATATTAGAGAGGGAGGTTTCCGGTGAGATCCAGACAATGCCCATTGATAACACAGATCACACGGAGGTAATCTAAACATTCGTAGAAATGCCTAAACCTGGTTGGTCGGCGAAGTTAATTCCGTAATGTGGTACGCATTTCTATTACGCGAGATTCCGGATTTGATTTCCACATTTATATTTTTTTATATTACATTTATTAATAGATAAATATTTGTTTTGAATGTAAATGATATACGTTTGTATTATGCTTCTTTTAATTATTAATTGTAATAACATGAAATCCTAATTTGTTAAGTCAGGTCATATTACTGATTCAAATCAAAACATGTAGTAATAATAGTTAATTTTTTATTAAATATTTGGAGGATGTTAAATTGTTTTTATTGTAACTCTAAAGTATTTCGTTTAAAAAATATTTCTTTATCCATTATCAAATAAAATGGGTAATAAGTTTGCATAATTCAAAATTTCATAAGTAAAATAAACTATGAATCGCAACATCCGGTGAACACTCACGAATACGATCAGGTTGACGCAAAACAAAAGTGAGAATAACAAAACTAAATTCTAATACGAAATTAAGATGAGTCTTTGTGACCATGACCTTGTTTTATAAACACAATAATAAAGTAAAATTAGTCTAAAAAAACTTTTGTTTTATTTATTGATTACTGCCATACATTTTGATGTCAGAGCTATATTAATGATAAAATATTTGGTCAAATGGCAATAACTTAAAGAAGTGACTTGTAGTATTAGCTTAATAATATAATGTTACCTCATATAGTATGTGATTTATAGTCTCTTACTAAGTAATATGTTGAAATATCACATAGTCCGGGCGACGATTAGCTCATATTAAAGTTGATATCCAATAATTAATTTCTATCATTGCGTTTCAAAAACTAAATAATAATAATGAAATAAAAAACATGATTTTGTTTTTATTGCATTTCTACTTTGTTAATAATCAAGTCACTATTCAGGTTTTTACTCACATCCTCTCGTATTCTATGAGCGACCCTAATCAATAAAGATCACTCTGTCATAATTAAAATCATTTTATTATATATGCATGTATTCACATGTAGCATCATTAATTACCTAAAGGTTACTTAAACTCAACATTCGATCATTTGCATAGTTAAATTAGATAATACGAAATGAAACCTATACTTTTAAGTTCATTAAAATGACATTGTGTGCAACATGGATTGGTACAGACGAGTTCAAAAGTTGGTATTCGGCTTACATAAGTCACATAGATTTAGGGTTGGCACTACTTTGTTTTTTTTTAATCGCTGCCAAACAAATTGTCTTATAGAGTGCAGAGTTATAATTACTATTTGAAACAATATAATTTAAAAATATATATAGCATTAGCAATTTAATATTTTTTGTTTTACAATCATTACTGAAATAATTGAAACAAATTACGCAGTAAGTAAAATTAAAATTATTTAAGGTTCTTTTTTATTTATTGACTTATTTTTACCCGCCAACCTCAAACATGTACTATAATAAGAAGGTACGAACCACCGCAGTTATACGGACGAGTATAACCGCACAGGTATCAATCGACAAGTAATTTGTTGGATTGATTTGAGTGTCACAGTTTCACAATATAAAGTGCCGACTCGATGCAGGCAGTAGACTTCACGCGATTCTTTGTAACACATTTACTTATGAAAAATAATTAGGATTAAATTTCGAAAAACACAACTTTGATATAACACGATTTGTTTTGTAAAGATTCTTTTTCTTTTTATAAACGCCGTCAGAAATTCATACACAAAAACTAATTGGTTTCATTAATCAATTATTTTTAAAAAACTTAGGTACATCTCTACAACCTTGACATTTATAATTAGTGTAACTAACAAAAATCTAATCATATGAATAACTGTGTTTTACTTTTAATTTTTTTTAATAAATACTTTTACGACGCCTGACTCTTTATCCTATCTATACCATAAGTTTTAGAACAAAGACATCAAGATATTGTCTCTGTGACGTTAATTAGTAAAATTAAAAAATCGCAATGATGAAAGTTATTAAAAGTCAATTCCTAGAAAGGTTTAGACTTTAGCAATCATAAGGCAGGTTAGCAAGTCATTACAGAGACAGACAATAGTTCAATTTATTGTCTACAGACCGTACATAGTAACATCGTGACAAATCTCAACAACAAAAGATTTCATAGTGATTAATGTTGCTTGGTTTAACTTAATATGATATTGTTTGACATGAATTTTCGAAAGTTCTTAAGGTTGAAGGTTAGTGTTTCATCTCACGTGTTTTGTGATACTTCGCAAACAATAGATTCGAACTTATTAGTGCCAATTTTATTATGGGTTAGACATAATTCAACTGCTAAAAGTAACATATAGCTATAGATAATAAATATACAAATATACGTATTAAATAATTATATACTGACACTGAGCTGAATAACATTTTATTAAAATTATAACACACTGAATATTGTATTGTATAGTAATAATAAAAATTAATAAATGAAAATTATACAAGTTATCTTTATCAAGCAGAATTGAAACAAAAAATGTTTTATTTTATTAAAGTAATAAAATTTAGTTATATGCATATTACAATTGTAATTTTTAATTATAATTTAATTATTATGCTCGTTTATACATTGTTGATGCGGAAGACACATACTGACATTTCGTAGACTTACTACGACACTTTGATGTGGTTTTTATTTCAAAATATGTGAAGTGTGAGTTATATTAAGCGTGGAAATTATTTTGAATGATTGAATTACAAATATTAATAAAAAGAGAAAACAAGTAAATAATTATAAATAATATACATATATATTATGAACTTTTACAATTTTTTTAATTTTGAAATAAGCATTAACACTAGAACTACTAACCGATCAATATGACCGGTTTCAAAAATTCTTTACAAGACTTTTATATACAACCCTACTCGTTATTTTTTGTAAACGATTCTATTATTTACAATTCTACAATCAATTTATTGAATTATATTTAATACTTTGCACGCACAAGTCATCCAGTCATTTTGACCGGTTGGTAAAAATAGGTCATATTGACCGGCTCGTAGTTCTAGTGTTAAATATATGTATGTATGTATGTGTATTCTAAAGACCGTTCCAAAGTCGTCTTAAATATGATGTTTTTATGAAATACGAATTGGTGTGCGTTGAAAGTTCAGCTAAAACATAAGTCTGTGGCATTTAGTAGTTTAACGGAACGTCATAGTAAACCCTAAGTAAGATATATACGATTATTAAGCAACGAATGTGTCGCCCAGTGCCATGGGAAAAATGAGATAAAACTTAAGTTTCTAACAAACGTTCCTTGTTAACTTTGTAATTATTAAGCACATATGTACTTCCCACTTCTTATACGTGGTATGATACTATTACACAGTCAATATTACAACATAGTAATATTAATTTTTAAAACACATATTAATTGATGACTGCCAGGGTGTTTTATTTAAACTAAAATTGTTCCTATGTATAAATTAAGAATAAAATACGTTGTATCTAACTGAACTGGATATTCTGTATAAATTTTCCATTCTATATGAAAGTACTTACATTGTTTTTAATTAATGTAAGTAGTTTTTTTATTATTACTACGAATACCAATTTTAATATAACAAATCGTAGTAAGGAAATGTTTTTACAATTACAATAAATCATTTCACAATTATATAATGTATTTGAGAAATAATTATGTAGGTATACACTTTTACAATGGAATGTCGTAGGTGGAGCTAAAAGAAACCATGCAGTTAAAAGTTACATCAATATAAACTTAGAATGTATTTGTGGATGCGTATTGTTTGTTTATGTGCTTTAAAATGTTTAAGAAGTGGTCTTATATTTACATTCTATTCTTTTATGTAACGTTCGTTATTATTAAAAAATTGTTTAGATATTATAAATCAATAAAAAACATGTTTAGTTAAGGACTTCAGTGCAACATAAAAATGTAATGTAATTTGCGAAATAAACAAAAATACGTTACGCTTTAAAACGACATGCGAAAATGTGTAAATATAAATAAATGCCACAATTTCGTGTGAACTTCTAAAAACAAATGACGATGACATCAAAGTTATTACTTCATCCTCAAATTACGTGTAAAGTGTGAATGGAATTACTACTGGACTTTTACGGCTATTGTACCTACAGTCTTTTGTTTTCACCTTTTTATTTATCACAAACGTTTTACATAAGAAAATGAAAATTGAAAGTTTTGTTTTGGTTCAGGTGATCTGACATACAAATAACGAAACTATCAACGGTAAATATCAAATAATAACGCTGTATATAAAATAATTTCATAAAAATAAATCTACAAAATATAACGGTAATATTAAGTGTTAATTAAAATTGGAAACGTATCTATTATTTATTTTGCGATAACTATTGATATTAGCAGCCATGCTTGAGTTGGAATCCCAATCAATAACCCTGTTTGAATCACTCAAAAATCTTGTCAATACATACATACAAAGTAAAATTATAACAATCTCCTTTCTAAATAATCCAATTTAACGAAACTATACTTAACCTTAAAACAACAAGATTTAATTTTAAACATCATCAATCATAAATTTAGATGAACACGCGTGTTAATGTATTTCAAATGGTTTATACCAATAAATCACCAATTGTAGGGTTAAGTAAGGTTTTAGGCGGGCGGTGTAGCTTTTCCCATAGTGGGGATGGTGGGGTGCTTCTGCGGCTGCCTAATGTTGGGGCAGCAGTCCTAACGCGATACACCTTGCGACAACATGTCTCTACTGTGGTTGGTGTTAGCTCTGCTGCCTGTTCTCGGTAAGTTATAAGTGAAGTGCAGTGATAAAGTGCTCATAAGAATGTGAAACATACCAGTGTGTTTTCAATTTTATTTTCGACAATTTTAATTGTGTTAACAGAAAATTCTTTTGCATGTTTTTAGTATTGATTTAGTATTTGTTTTAGGATTATTTGGTAGTGTAGATAATAGGTGAATATTTTTTTAGGTTTACGCGATTTTACTGTAACTGTCATGTAAATTTAAGTGTCAACGTGAGTTATTATTTTTAAGGAAATGCCTAAGCGCATAATATTATTATAGTGTTTATTAGAGGGTTCTAATCACGAGCACACACGCGCATGTCTTCTTGCATCAGTGAAAGTGCGCCAGGACGTCCGTGAGAAAAAAGCTACCCACGCGTTACTATTGAACGAAAAATATAATCTATGTGCTATTGTTATATTATTTTTATATAAATAATTTTACATAGATTGTGATAGAAAATTTTTTAGCTATATTTGTACTAAAATTATAATAGTTGGTTATAAACATTTTATTTATAATCAACTATAATATTTTTATAGAAAAATTAAAATTTCAATTGCGCTAACACAATTATTTAATAGGTTAATGTATTAACGTATGTAAATTACGTAATTGATCTCTGTGAAGATGCTCCGATGGCGCAGTGCTTTGGTGCAGTACTGCATTGCATTCTATTGCGCAACACATGCACTTTCCATTCTCCGTATCCGACCTAAGCCAAAAGTTAGGGATGCGCTTTAATCAACTCGTGTAGCTTATACACGATTATTATTTCAGTACATTAGTAACTATCAGAAATAAGGATCATTATTGTAATGCTATTGGAGAAAGTTAATATAATGTTATATAATATCTTTCAATAACTATAAATCTATTAATCATCAATTTATTAAACAATAATCGATTTATAAATTAATCTTCATTACTTTAGCAATTAGTCTAAAGTCTAAAACTGATAAGTGCATCCCTATATACCGATCTCTCGCACGACCGATCGCGCAACCAATCACGTCACTAATCGATTCCCTGCATTTGCATAAGTGATGTTCCCACGCGCCGCTCTCCGTTGAAACTAGAGCATCGATGGTCGGTGCATGATCCTCTCAAGGTCTCACCAATCGCACTTACTGCTTTTGGGGCCAAAGCAAATATCCACATAATAAACCAATAAATAAACTGGCTATAACTGAACATATAATTAGATGCCTTCCTAATTCCTACAACAGAATATTATGAACATTTTAAAACAATTAATGCGGCAATTTTTATTTAGTATTAATAAGTTCGCAGTATTCGAAATTTGAACTATTTTTATGATAATAAAAAAATATTTATAAACATTATTTTAGGCATTTAAATAAGTAGCAATAGTACCACAATGTTGTAAATAATAAAAGGAGCGACCGCAAGGGTCAGAGTAGAGAAGACGTTGTCTCGCAATCGAATCGCACAATAACGCTGGTACCAATGTAACTTATTATATGTACTTTGGTCACACACTAAAAGCATCATTCTATAGTTTTTAACTTTAGAAAGCATATTAACGAATAGTGCAAAGAAACTCGTTAAATTCTTTTGTTTGTCAAACACATATAGACTCGTTTCAAATCGATTGCAATATGTATACACAAGTTGATGTCAATGCAATATTTTTCATATGTTTGACCTTTCGCCGGTTCTCGGAGGATGCTGCGGGGTCACTTTAGTCAAGCACCTTGCAACTCGCACCGTTGCACAAGACCTCACAATGATCTTATCTAGAATCCCCCTCTTGTATCCTCTGCTGTGTCCCCCACACGCATGGGAACCTCGTTATTTTACAGTACAGTAAAATCACAAACTTTTATTCGTTGACTTTTTTTGCGAATAAGTAATAATTAGTTATCCATTATACTTGTATTGTCCCTGTATGACTAATAACTTGAATATATTTTTTTCACACAATGTTAAGCATAATAAACATAAACATTTCGAAAAATATGGTATATAAATAAACGGCACTTGTTACACAGAGGTCGCGGGTTTGATTCCCGATCGAAGCAAATTAATGATTTATTAAAATGTATTATGAATATTAAAGCCAGTTTAGAAAAGCTGAGTAATTTCACAGAGTTGAAACATTGAAATAAAAATATTTAATGCAACTATCAACCAAATTGTGTGATACATGACGTTTGTAATTTTATTATTAATAGTTCGCTTCTATGACATGTCATCACAGTGGGTAGAGGTTCAACTGTAGTTGAAATGAGCCTACTTTACCTACATTTGGCTACGTTCACCCGGATTCTTTAATGTTTACGTGATGCAAGACTCGCGGACGTTATTACTCGAGCTTTAGTAGTTTTTTTAAGCACATACTGTACAGGTTATTTATTTGTTTGAACTGTGATTAGCATTTCTTTGTTTTTTTTTTTGTTTTTAATTTGGTAGTAAATTTAAGTAACATTATTATTTTGTAGAAATTGTTTAAAAACAAAAGAAAACAATATAATTGTAAATTGTTTTTTTATGTCAAAATTTAAATATTATTAACTATTTGCGTAATATTTTTCATACGTTTTAATAATACTTACTTTTTCAAAATAGGCAGCGGAGAAAGATTCAGTTGTAAAGGGAGAATATTGGGCGCATACTACGCAGATGCAAAATCGGGTTGTAAAGCCTTCCACGTGTGTGTTCGAGTACTCGGAGGCGGCATAAGAGACTTCAGATTCTTCTGCCCTCCTGGTACATTATTCCACCAAGAAGCACAAACGTGTACGGATTGGGGTGATGATGACCCTCTAGCCTGCCCTGCGGACATCTACGATGGTCAGTTCGATCTCTACAAGATAGGATCGGGTGAGCTCGCTTCGCTACTAACCCTTATATTAGTGACAGATTAATATTAGCTTGCTATACATTTATACTTATTGCTTATTAAGGTTATATTATATACCTAAATTAGGTCATATTATAAATCTAAAAAAGCAGGAGTGCGTAAGAAATAATTAATGTTTGCTTCTATGAGAAGCTATCGAGCTCTAAGTGGGTATGTATAGATAATAGAACGAACATTAGTTTACAAGGAATCACTAGATTAAATTAAAAATCATAATTATTAGAGAATAAATTATGTATGGGAACTACCTTTATAGATACCTACTACTTCACTTTCAAACATAACACCATAAAAATTTGTCCGCTGATGTAATTATCATAGCATCTTTTACAGTAAATTTAACTCAATGAAAACAAAAAAGAAACAATTATTTTATTACAATTTAATCAAATAACTATATAATTATAAATACTCAATAATGAAAGGTTGAAGAAAGAATGTTAATAGTTTCATCAGATGACACGAGTATGACCCGGGATGGTTTGTTACGACAGTGTTCAAAGGTTAACTACGGTTTAACGCAAGCAGGCGTGTGACTTTTGTGTTTAAGCTTCGCAATGTAACTCCTTAGATAAGCTTTCCTGAAAGCAGTCTACGTATAGCTTAAAAACAACGCTTAAATTAACAAATTGCAACAAAAAGCGGATTCAAATTAAGTAGAAAATAAAAATGTATGTCACTTAATTATACGGAAAATATATTACTCAATGATATTTAATGACAAATTATTTCTAAACAAAAATACATCTTATATTAATTCTACTTTCATATCTTTAGGTTTTGACACGAAGAAGTCATCATCAACTACAAACAGAGAGGAAGAAAGTGAATTCGGATTACAACGAGCGGAAACTGGCGATCGTCGCTTATCTCAAAATAATTCACCAAGCGCACCAGCGTCCGACCTTAGAGCTGCTCACTCTTCCGACTTCTTCAGTGGACAAAGGGAACGCGGTCGCGATGATTCTGTACCATCACAAGGGTCATCGAGGCAATCATTTAGAAGGCCAACAACCCGAGTACCTCCCACATCTCCCTCATCAACCCAAGCTCCAACTCGGCCACCTACTCCTTACAACTCACCACACCATGATTTCCAACAAAAACGGAAGCTCGTAAGAAAACGCCCTCTATATACATCACCTTCGACAACATTAGCTCCAACGACATTCACACAAAATTATCCTACTCCTCGCCCTCAACAGTTCACAGAAAGTCAAAGACAATCAATTCCCCAACATCGACAATCATTCCCTGAACAACAACGCCCGAATTATTCAGAACAACCTCGCTCTAATCTTCCTGAACAGCCCCGCCAAAACTTTCCCGAGCAACCCCGCCAAAACTTTCCCGAGCAACCCCGCCAAAACTACCCCGAACAGTTCCGGCAGCATTTCTCTGAGCCACAAAAACAGTCATTTTCTGAACAATCTCAGCAAAACTTCGCACGCAGGCCAAATGAAAACAGGGCAAGACAACAACAATCTAGTTTACCTGCTCAATATAACGAGGAATACGTTGAGGTAAGCCGGGTTACACCAAAGGCGGCAAGGTTTCATGGAAGTACCGCTGCACCACAGACTTATACAGAACAACAGAGACCATCTACGCCACAATTTAATAAGAAAGCGGGTCTGACAGAGGTCTACAATTACGATGCGCAATCAACTTCCGCATTTACTAGTCAAAATGAAAACCGTCCATTTAAAGCCACCGTCAGAAATGGTTTCACTGTTTCTTCACCAATTACAAAAGAATACGAAAATGTAACACCACGTAAAAACGTTGAAATAAACTCAAATGGAGACAGACGTACTCCCGAATATAACAATAACGCAAGGAACTTCGGCAGCAGTACACCTGTTTATCGTAATCAAAACAGTGTGTCTTACGAACCTGAAAAGAATAATTACTTCTCCGGAGCAAAACAAAACTATGCCTACACCGCCACACAACCACCAACCACGACATTATACACTACCTCTCGCGCTGAATCTCCATTAAACTTAAATACAGTTGCATATAAAACAAATATTGGATTTGATGCAAGGCCAAGCAATTTCGCGGATAACGAGGAGGATGACGGTCAATATAGACCTCCTGCAGACGAAGACGACGGTCAATACAGACCGGAACTATATGAAAAAGAACTTCTTTCAGGTGCACATTCGTTAAACATCGCCGCTAGTGGAAATCGCTTACCTGAGGATCAAAAACCAAGATCTAAACCGCTAAACAAACCCGCGGTGCCCAGACCATTTTCTCCATCTGTCCCATCAAGTTCGCCAACACGTGCTCCTGAATCTACGTATACAACAACCTTTAGACCACAACCAACGAGTACTCAACGTACCTTTGATTACTTCCAAACTTACACCACTACTTCAAGGCCAAGTGAGACACCCGTACAAAATACACCTAACCAATTTGTTCCAACTAACACAGTAGCCAATAGAGCTCCAACTACAGTTAGAAGTAAACCCGACCCTAGACCGTTCTCAACCCGAGCACCTCCACAAGCTTCCACGTCAACTCCCAAGCACCGACCGCCATCATTTGCACAACCAGCTAAAGACAAAGAAGACAACAGTTACGACTATGCCTACTATGATAGTGATACAGGTTTCTCAGAATATGAACAATTAGAAGAATTTGGTAAAACTAAGAAAAAAGTATGATATTAACTCGCTATCCATTTCATCTTTTACAGAATCTTGTTATTAATTGGTCGGTATTTCAACACGCTGACGTATAATAGCATCGTCAAAAGAAATACCCACCGTTTTATTTATTTCTGTCACAATTATTAAAGTTATAGTTAACTTGATTTAACATTTTTAATACTATTCCTTCGAATTATGTATTGTTATTGATTCTTGAATTCATGTCTTAGTACAAGTAACTATAATTAGATGTAATTGTCGATTCTTCTCTACGTGAGGCATTAATTACAACAAACAGTCGTTACCCTAAATTATTTGTGATATAACATAGATGTGTCTATTGGTATTAA
Source organism: Tineola bisselliella (assembly GCA_028551675.1). Lineage (NCBI taxonomy): Eukaryota > Metazoa > Arthropoda > Insecta > Lepidoptera > Tineidae > Tineola > Tineola bisselliella. The sequence goes on from JAPWLS010000970.1 coordinate 28,447, forward strand.
GTTTTTTTTTTGTACATTGATTTTGTCGCAAGGGATTTAATTCAAAAATTATTATTTAAATAATTGCAATGAATTATTTTGTTAACTGCCAACATTGATATTTATTAGGAATTTACGAGTTTTAAACGAATTTATTTCCTATGTACAATATGAAATTATGATTAAGAGTAGCTTGTAAAATATTGTAATGTAAATAAAGTTTTTATAATAAATTTACAATCTTCCAATTATTTATTCCAAATACTAAAGCACAAATGTTCCGAAATTACTTAATAAAAAAAAGTTGTTTTCCTGCTTACTATAGTAGAAGTTTAAGGGTAGTTTTTACGACTTGATACAGACGGTATAATTTTTTAAAATTTACATAATAAAAATTATTCGTGAGATATTCAAATGCTTAGTTTTTTCCAAATTTTATGTTACAAACAAGATTTTTAATTCATTAATGCGTTCTTCAGATGACGAAAGCCTATTAGGTATTGTTATGTTTCCATATATTATGCATATAAATAAGCAGCGCCATCTAACGTAAAACTTTATTATTAATTGGTAAAACAATCATCGTTCGCAATTTAAATTATGTATGTTTAATTATGCTACTCACCGCTAGATGTCGTTGACTCTACTACCTGATATTTAATTTTGCCTACTGATGCACAAAATAAGATACGCTTTTTTATTTGAGTATGTCAAAAAAACACGGTAATGTTACTAATTAAATATATTTCGTAATAATCATTATCACATTAACTAATTTAATTAAATAGGTATTTTAAAAACTTAAATAGCATTTAACCTAAATCTGCAAGTAAACTGACGATTTTAAAAGCATTAATTACAATGGAGTATTTTATATATCTAGAACTGCTGTCTGAAATATATTATGTTTGAAACGAGTTTCGATTACTGCAACATTGTAAAGGAGGAACGGTTGTTACAACTAAGTAACTCGATAAAATTATATCAATGTATATTCGGAAAAAATCTTCCCTTTTTAACATTTCTTTGAGACTTGCTGTTATTATTATTCTAGTGACATTACATTAAACACTTAAGCGTGCAATTATCCTATCCTACATTTCTGAGCAATTACTTACGGTGGCTCCTTCGTATATTTAAATTAGTAAATAAATATTCAATAAATCATACAATTCAAGAAGCCACGGCAAATAAAGCTTGTTTTTTACTTACACGTAGCGTACAAAAACCATATTATTATCATTGAGATAAATACACTAGAGAAGCACCAAGTATGTGTACAAAAGTTCTTTATATTTGCCTACTTATTTTAAAATATTTAATAAGTATTAACTGGGTTACGCACTAATCTATAAGGAAAAGTAGTCCCGCACATCGCCCAATGGTATATTGGCTTTCACACACCTCATTTGACATGTCTTCTCTAATATATTTACCTCAATGATTGGTCTAGAGGAAAATATAACATAAGGAAAGTTACACATGTATGATATTATCACAGGACAATAGAAAAAGTATAAAAACAATTTACAAACAGATTAACAATTTTTAGAAGAAATCGATTTACGTCGGCCATTCATAAATACAAAAGATAAATAATTCATACTCGTATATCGTTCATAATATTTTTTAAAACTTATTGGCTAGTTGTATAAATGACATTTGGAATTATTATAATAGATGGAATACTGAAACCCTGTCTCTCTTTTATGAAACATTTCGCAACAAAACAATACCACAAATTTTGCTAGAAATTGTTGATACTTTACAAAACTCGATCACTTAAGAAGAGCGTAAGTGTAGTAGAAAGACACAATATAAAAAATCAATCTTAAATATGAAAAAGAAATCAATTTGATTTAACAATAAATATTGCAAGAATAGAGCTTATGTATAATTCACTGCGTAGCAACAGCTCCAGCGACCCTCTGTCTCATGTCACTCAGCGAGCCATTTCTGAAGCCGTTTAGAAGTGGAATTGAGGTTTCCAAACTCTTATTGTGCCTCTCCTCTTCTTCAATTCTTAGTTTTGCAGCCTTTGCAGCCTAGAAATTACAGAAATGTATTAAGACAGCGTTCCTGAGTATAATTAATTACACTTATACATAACGTGTGTATATGACACTTGTAATATATGAAACTGACATTTTTGGTATCTTGACATGTGACAACACCTGATGTTATAAGTCAGATGTTAGTTTAAAGAAAGGAATGCACTCCAAATAATTTGACAGGACACACTTCTCTCGTTATATGAACGCTTGACAGAGTTTTGTAAAAATTAGGTTTTATTATAGCTTACCTGTTTCTTTTTGTACGCTTGTTTGTAAAAGTCAGAGAAGAGGTAGTAGAAAAGAACAGCGTGCATTCCAATGAACCACACGAAAGATCTGGGATAGTCGCAATCGGTGAAGAGTAGTTGGAACGCATGAAGGAATACCAGCACGAATTGTACCTGAATATGAAAAAATAACATATAAAAATATGTGCTATCTAATAAAATATTTATATAATAAAGTAAATCAATTAATAATAATAAATTCATATATTTACAAATTACATGATATTTATAATTCTTTGATAAATATATAGTTATAAATAAATATAAATGTATGGTACTTCAATGTTTCCGTGTAATTTAAAACACAATATAAAGCTGTTATTTACAATTAGAGTACATACCATTTGCATAACAGTAAGGTATTTCTTCCACCATAAATATTTTCGCACTTGAGGTCCAAGTGCAGCGAGGAGGTAGTATGAATACATAGCGATATGCACGAAAGTGTTCAGCATACCAAAGAAGGTTGAATGACCGCCTGAAACAAAAATATTACTTTAACCAATTGAATTTACTGAACTATAATTTATATATTGTATATTATAATAAATCTACATATCGCCTTAATTTAAAAAAAATACTATTGATTGAACATATATATAATATATATTTTTTTGAATAAAAATATTTTGCATTCACTAATTTTCAATTCACTCGCCGACCGCCAGGGCTTACTACATTTGCTTTGAGTATTCTACACAATCCGCAATTGGGAATTTTTGAGAATGTTAAGCGTTTAAAAAATCTTCCGCGTTCCGCATGCGACAGCCAAAGCTAAATGTAAATACGCCATTATAGATCTTTTATATTTAAAAAAAAAATCTATAAAAAATTATTATTCAATCGCTTATTTATGTATGTATACATGCCTCAATTAATTAACTTCCTACATAAGAAAAACATGAAGCATATTGACAATTATTTGAGTAATTAAACGTATTAAATACATAAACGAGTTGTAGACATACATTAAACCAATATCTCATAAATTGAATTAAATATTTATAAATTTATAACAGTAGAATTTATCATTTAAATTAACTTGTCCAGTGCTCGTAATTTTAGACATGGTATTTTAAATTTAAATTTCTTTTAAAAAATGCTTCTTTTTTTATTTGTTTTCGTTTCGCTTCCAAATTTAAAACTCAGTAACAACGCAGTTGCGTTTTCATTTCATACATTTTTTTTCTTTTATTTTTATTTTATGACGGCAATGGACAGTAAGCGTAAAAAAGTAAATTCGAATATCACAAAGAACATCACAAAGAGCAATTGTACAATGACGTTATGTCGACGCAATACGAGCCTAGTAATTGTATTCGTCATGTAATTAGCAACTTATTTCTTTATTTCCATAATAGAAGGAAATTATTCGACATTGTTTAATAATATTTCCTCAAGTGTATTATCTCAATGTCAGTTATGCAACTTTTAATGGGTCATTTTCGCCAAAGAATAGCATTTTGTGTTAGTCAAAGGCGATTGTCGCAGTTAGCGGCCCGCATTTCCTTCATTAAAAACGCATAAAGGAATTTGGAACTAATGTTGCGTTCTACATATTATTTATCGCAGGCCGCATCTAGTGTCAAAAATGCTTCTAATCACATAGGCTTAAGTTTCAAGATTTGAATTTTCAATTAAAATTTTAGAACAATAATTATTTTACGAATATTTTGTTGTGGTCAGATGAAAAAAAAGCAATAAAACCGAAGATACCTAAATTATAATGTATTTTTACAAAAGCTCGTCGCGGACCTATTAAAGCAAAAAGCCGGACTTTAAAAACAAAACTGGTTCGAGTTTTAGAATTTCAACATAAAAATTTGTAACTTTTGAGTATGATTATTAAGTCTAGAATGAGGTTTTGGATTATAAGTCGTTTAATTTAAGATAAATTTTCACCTTTTAATATGAATAAATATCTTTTATTTTTATCGTTTCCCTTGTTTATTTTTTCTATTTGAGGGTATTTGAGAATTTAAAATAAATTGTGTTATTAATAGAAACAAGATACAGAATGTATAAATAAGGCTCAGATTTCGGGAACCTTAAACAGGTGAAGCGTAGATGGAAACAATAGCTCGTAAAACGACAATACTCCACACAAATAATACAGGAAATATGAATCCGAATTAATTGACATATTGTTTGTTATTTAAAATGAACAAGGATTTTCAAATATATTTTCTGAAATTCAAATTAGGATAACTTAACTCTGGCTAAATTAAGGTTGTCTTGTTGATAGCGCAGAAGTCTCAGACGACCTGAGGCAATTGAGGAAATTCATAACGTCGTTTAAACTATCCGAAGAAGATGAGCAGTAATTTTTGAGTTAACATTTGCAAATTCGAGTTATTTTGTAATCAACCGATCGAATCGAATTACTAACCTTCGCTGAATATCAAAGTTTTCGTATAAAATTTTTCTACAGCTTAACTTTATAAAAAATAACAGGCGGTTATTCTAACTAAGAGAAACTAATCATACAATGTTATTAACATAATTACCTGGTGTGAACTTAACTCCAAACCATACTGAGAAGGGCATGATTCCGTGATGAATAACGTGCAGTTTTGACACCTGATCATTCTTCTTCCGCAATATGAAGAAGAACTGTAGAAAGAAGAATAATTAATTTATATGATAGAGGAAAAATGTTTTACATATTTATAGTAATCCGACATATTTCACGCTCTAACATTAAGTTATAATGTGACTCATAAATTAATGAGTTGAGGCAAATTCTGACACAGACAAATGTTAGATGATAGCAATCGCCTCACGAAGTTTTTCTAATTAAGTTCCGCTTCGGTTAACGGAAGAGACTTCTTATGTTATATCTGGTTATTTACGAGTTTTGTACTAAAAAACTATAAAAAAAGGAATTTAGGGTATTCAACTATTTATTTATTCATTAAACTCTTAGCTTAAATGACTTCACTGCTACACTTGACAGTAGTGATACTACCCTGGAATGACAGACTAGGCTAACAACTGTCTTTACCAATTTTCAAAAGATTTCAGGACGTAGAACGCATCTAAATCTGATTCTTTGCTTATTTCCACTATTTGCTTATTTAAAATATGTAAATGATATATTAATATAATTATTACAAAGGTGTTTTAAATATAAAACATAGGTAATGATGTCATTTGTCATATATCAAATGTGTGTATTCCAAAACCATTTGTTTGTAAGGCAAATTGTAAATTGGTGATCTATAAACACGCGCCCACTGGTTGATGTGACATTATTAAGCAAATATCTGCTTTTAATGGTATGTACGACACTATGTGCTTGGTGTACGCAAATTTTTAAAGCATACAGTTACACCGGCGCGCGTACTAATGCGTACATCTGTCAGTGATATTGAGTCTTGGAAAAAACTAAGCGAAATAATCAAAGCTTGAATAAGTTAATTAATTAGTTGATTAATATTAATTAAAACCCACTGAACCCACGGAAATTGGACGCTCGATCAATCAAGAATGTTATTGAAATATATTATTAGTGACACAAAAAAGTATGATAATGATGTGAACGTCTGGTAAGCTGGCAAGACGATTGTGTGTTTGTGCGGAAATAAACAAGTCTACTTTAGGCGTAGATTACCTTGATAATGGGAATGAAAATAGCCGAGGTACTCAAGGCAAACTCACATGCTGCAGAACTATCGCAAATTGAGTAATCCCCATGTACCAGGTTCATTTTAGTTAATCCGTTCGTAATCGATTAATAAGAATTAAAGAAAGATAGAGTGCAGTTCACGAATAGAGTTTCATTTTTAGTGATTTTATTTCAGGAAGCCATTGAAAAAAAGATACACTTCTTTTAGGATTTAGAATTTAATTAACAATTTTGTAACTTGGTCTTCGCACATTTGTCTTTTTATTTAAAAATAAAAATGATATACATTATGAAAATATAACGTCAATCGTTCTTAAAGTATCACGCAATAAACGTTGTTTAAGTATGAAGTAAGTACGTCAATTATTTGATTTTCAATTGAAAATAAGATTCAACTATGTCAATTATAAATATTGAAGTAATATGACGAGCATTGTTTTGGATTAAACTTACCGTGTCAAAGAACTCTGTGAATTTGGATATATAATACCACCAGCAGCCGGCAACTTCCTGCAACAAGAATGGCGGAAGAATTAATAACAACGAAGGTTATAAACAAATATTAAATTTATTATTTTATATTCTCTACTTAATTCACCAGTTCAAATTCCAAGTTCACACGAAAATATGTGCAAATTATAATATATATTATAAAAAAACTACGATAAATATTAACGACATATCAGCTATCTTAATCGTATTTTTTTACATATATATATATTTGTTATAATATTTATTCATAATAAATGATGTGATTAATTTAACATAAACCGGTATTTTGCAGGTGGCTGCTAAATCCCTAGTGTTGTAAATCATTTTCTAAATTTTATTGGATAGTAAAAAGTATATTTGGAAATACTAACTCGCATTGCCTTTGGCGAGCGTGAATAATCGACAGGTTGACAGCGAAAACTGTATGTTGTAAACCATCCACAATTTATACTCTGAAACAAATATAAAGCAAATTAAAGATATAAATAAAAATAATAATAAGAAATCATTAATTTTTATGTATATAAATTACCTCATTGAAAAGCCAGCAGCTGAATAAAACTTGGAAAAGGTTGTAATATAATAGAACTTTCTTTAGCTCATAAGGTTTTCTATTTTCCATAAATTTGGGGCCTATAACCTGAAAAATAATAATAATAATAAAATTCTTTATTTGTAAAAGCTTCACAAATCGGCGAACTTAATCCCTAAAATCAATATTATATCACCCATAACTTTATTTTACAAAAACAAGCTTCTTAAATATTTACTTTAGCAAATTAAACAATAATCAATACTTATTGTTACTGTAACAAAACCAAACTTTTAGCACCTTTTTATTGTAAATTACCAAGTGTGTTGATCCATATATCGCAAACGATGATATTAAAAAATTAACATAGATATACTAACTTTAACTATAAGAAGATATGTGAGACAAATGGCTATTGTAGGAAAAGGAGATGACATGAGAGGCCAATCCTTCACCCTCTGGTCACTTTCATTATCCATCACATGATGGTAACCTTCTACCAGTCTATCCAAGAGCTCCATTTTGTACCTGACAACAAAAAACAGAAACACGATTTAATGTAAACAAAAAGCTGTGCACAATGTCCGCTTATCGACCGCAGTCTGAGTAAAATAATTGGGTGCGCCTGCGCAGATCGAATGTCAGGGTAGACGAGTTGTTGGGCTAGTTTTACCGCAAAATGCGTTGACACTGTTACTTTGCTGCCGACTTCAATGTCTATTATGTAAACAATATATCGATCTATTCATTTTACTATACGAAAATCAAATGCAGCATTATTTTATTTAATAAATGAAAACCTTTTGTTTTATTTTGTATCAAACTAATTTATCTAAATTTGATTTATGAATGATTTTGCTCGGGCGATTTTTCAGTTTGAATAATCTACGATCGTATCTGCCCATCCTTTTTAGAAGTTGAAATAGTTTATGGTGATTCAGGTATTTCAACATTAAATACGTACACTGACTTATTAAATAAAACTTATGTCTAATTTAAAAATGTATATTCCGTGTAGAATAACAATGAGCATGTATAATAGCTTAATCTCCCCTCATTGTACAGTTAAACAATAAATAAAAATAGGTAACTTTATTACGTATTCAAATCACTGAACACATAACATCGCAGACCTTCTTACTTTTGAAGACGCTCACTTTGATTTGTTCTTAAATAAAATATTTAAAATAACGTCTAGTTCGGATTAATAAAATTAAAATAAAACACTCGTCCTTGTGGAATGTTTGCTATCTGTAGGTATTTATAGAACTACGATTAATATAGTACGAAAACGAGACAACATCCGTAAACAAAAACCACTGATAAGGTTGTATTGAAACCTGTTATATATTTGTTATTATTTTTATTCATAAATAGAACGACCGGTAACTTAGTGTCAACAAGGCCCTTTTCAAATTTTAGAAACATCGCTCTACTATAACAAGAAGTAGTTTTGCCTGCATTTTTTAAATATTTACTTTTCAAATAAGTACAAAAGATGTTGCGGAAAAATACAAGTTACAAAACAACGACCAATCTTTACTTAACTATCTGTTATTAAATGTTTTCATTATAATGACGCTTCGAGTCACTTACGGAAGTTTGTGATTTCATGGTAACCAATAAAAAAAAGTTAACTAAATTAAGTTTATTTTTATAAAGTGAGTTCTTTGACCTTAACTATTCTGAAACAACTAAGTTTTAAAAACTTAAAATAAGTATTCTTTTTCAGAGACTTTTTTTTAGAAAATTATCACCGGAATTTCCAAGCAAGCAACCGACAAAAAATTATGATAACTCTTCACTCATACACGTTTTAAATTACTTTTTGTTAATTTAAGTTAATTGTAATAAAAACACGCTCAATAATTCTATCATAGAGTGTTGAGATAATCGCTAGAAATATAACTATCTACCTAAGAAAATACCATAGATTTTTTTTTATTATAAACTTTATATTAAAATATTTTTATTCAACAGGTTTGTTATTTATAATAGTAAACATATTGTATAATAGTATTCGCGACCTGAATCAGGAACCTAAAAACATGTGATTAATTCACATAACTTTGTTCAAAATATAACTTGATTGTTACATAAAAAAGGTTCAACTTTGAATTGTGGTGTTTGCTTCGGTTCACATAATTGCAATGACGTTATTTTTAAAAGCAATTTCTGCATATTTGAACCTTAAACTTTAATAGCTTTAGGGTCATCTTTAGTAACGGCGACGTTGCTGACGCAAACGGCGGATCATCGAACTCTTTTTTGCGTGAAGAACCAGATTAAAGATATCTCTAGAGTCGTTTCTTAAATAAGGTTTCTATTAACATTTATTTTTAATACAAGGTTGGTATTTTTCTTTTTTTTTATCAAACTTAATATACGCATGCTAAACCGGAACCTCGCGATCAGGTATGTTGTTCATAACTAAATTTGCTTACATTCAAACAAAAAAAATCATCTAATTTAATATTATGACGCAAAGATCAAAATATCCGTAATAATTGGATTCTATTTTAATAAAACGTCACGAAACTTTGTTTTTGTAAACAAATGCGTAAAACATTAATAAGTATATTGTAACCGGTATTATTTGCACGTATATTAAAAAGAAAGATTTACGTATTATTTTTAAAACGTATGTTTATTTTTATATTTATTCTAATTTTAATATTATAGTTTATTTTTGAAGATGAATTTATTTTTATTAGCACTGACGCTGCCACATTAGTGCATTTGCCAGCATTTTCAAGATTAATTTTGTTTTAATGTAATCGGTGCAAAAGTTGGGCTCATGAGGTTCGGGCAAAACGAATAATTGACAGCCTATTATTTTTATAGAACTGTTTAAGTGTCTTAATTTTAATTGTTGTTTTTCAAAGATTATTGACCAAAGTACAAATAAAAAGTGCAAGTTTTATTTGCATTTTCCCTTAACATATGCGTCTTGCCCAGGCTTACCCTATATTACAAACGCAAAACTATTTAAGATTATGAAAATAAAGTTTTACGGATGTCCGGGTAAGTGCGGTTAATAACTTATTATTTTTTAAGTAAAAAAAGTCTCTTACATATAAAACGAATGGTTTTTATTTGACATATTAACATAACTATGAATTAGATTTCATTGAAAAGAATGGGAAAACATTAACATAAATATTTAAAATACATTTAAAAGTGTACGAAATTTTATTAAAACTAGATATTACCCGCGACATCATAAATATATAGATCTCTTACCAAATTATATAAAGGTCTTAGCACACGTATTTTAGAATGCCGTTTTTCCTGTAGTGCTTTTGAGTGAATTTCCATTGGAAAATCACCTATATAATCTTCCTCAATAAATGAACTAGGTATGTATATGATATGTAATTATATATAATGATTAACTGGTAGGAAATGTCTAATGGCATTAAGTTTGTCATGTTTTTATTCGCGCAATAAAGTTTTTATATATATATATTGGACTAGTAAACACACAAACTTCAGTATTTAATAGAATAAAATTGATTGTAATAGCAATTTAAAATCAATACAAAAACTCAATTTATAAATATACTTTAATAATGCTATGAAACTAAGGTGGTCAGTGCGGTTATACATTATGGCGTATTGATAGTAATCGAGGAAGCCGACCCGCATACACACGACGTCGTTGTCTTCAACGCGGCCCTGAGTACGACCCCGTCCGAGCCAATATTTATAACTTATTGAAAGCGAAATTTATTTAATAATTAGTAGGGATATTAAGGAATACGTTCGGTAAAACGTTTACCTCTAATTACTCGCATTATAGATCCTTGTCCCTTTCGTTCGGCAAAGACTACATATTACTTTTACTTCACCCAAACAACTCTATAGATATCCAACTTTCAGTTGACCAATCAGATCCATGAACGCCTTTTTAAGACATCGCCTTCTCCTTATATCTTTCTCCCTCTCTCTCATTATTAATCTCCTTACATACCCCATACATACTCGTATGTATAACATTGACATTACTTTAAAAAAACACATTTCGCAATACCACATAGCCAGCCCTTAAACAATTTAAATTCGTCCTTCTTTCTCTGTATGAACTTTAATTTACAGACAATAAATAAATATTACGATGGTTTTTAATTAAAACGACAACTATTCAATATCATCTCTCAAAATGCAGACTACGAAACTCGCAAGGTTTTGAGAGTAACGACACCAGCTGAGGTCAGCTGACCCTTTGTACTGACTGCTTTTATTATTTAATGCGTTCATTGACTACAATATATCTCATGTGATATAATCCCTGGATTCAATTACAAATAAAACATAGGTTCTCAACTGTATGTTCTCTTACTTTGGAAAAAGGTTGACTTGTAACTTAAAATGTATAAGTAATCTAATATTTTTTGTAAGTATACTATATGTTGCGATTTTCCTCTACATTTAGTTTTAAAAAAAGTTTAGTTTTAATAGTAACAATGGACTCAAAAAAACCCCTTACAAGAACCAATCAAAAAAGCGAGTTTAAAAAATTCAAAACACGTCCACCGTAATAAACAAGATGAGCTCAAAATAAAACTTTTTTCAAAAAATAAACAATAACATTCATATTATTTTACCCAAAACGAGTAACACACGCACATGTTAAAAAAAACGTCGAATCTTGTAACTTCCATAAATGGACTTTTACTAATTATATTAAATTCAGAAGAAATTTCACATGAGGAATTAACAGGGAATCCCCTTTCGTATAATCATGGAATGAATAATAGATACATAATCGTTGTAATAGTTTTACAATTAAAATCTCTTGTTATTTTTTTTTTGTTAATAAAGCTTACTATTTAAGCTGTATCCGTGTCTGGAAGTAAATATTTCCATAATATTATTTCTGTATTATGTTGGGAAGCCAAGAAGTCTATTTAAACTGATTACATCATTTCAACGAAATATTCTCGTTTCTTTTTTAAATAAAATATATATTAACTGACGTATTATACATTATATATGATAATGACAACTTATGACTCAATTTTAAAATATTCTATACATTTCTTTGTTAAAAGCTTGTATTATAGAATGTCTTCCTATTCACAACAATATCGACATTCCCTTTTTTTATAACAATTTCGCGATAAATAGATCACTAATTAATTACCTATACTTCAAAGTACATTAAAAATAACCTGTTTATAAAATTCTTAAGTATTATAAATGCAGTAAATAATAATCAAATGACGCAATAGTTATGTAGAAAAAACGTCATTAAGGTAATTTAATTATTAATAATGAATATAGAACATATTTTTAATCGTTATTTGAGTGTTATTTTCCATGATAAACATTGCTAGTGCCTACATTGGTTGAAATTATATTATCATAATTTGTCCAAATGACGGAATAAGATTTAATTGAGATCAATAAACGCTTTTACTAGACATTAAAGAAATGTGTGAATTAGTGAAATTTACAAACGGTTTGTTTACTAGGTTTATCATTTGTTTTTAAAGTTGATTATATATTATTCGAATGACAAGGACAACAGACTTGATATACTAGTAATTTCTGTTCCACGACAATACAAAACGACATTGGACATCTTCCGTCCATGCACTGCATTCTCACGACCTTGTCAGCGACCAATCCATCAATTTGTGACGCTCAGAAATGCTACGCATGTTCCAACTTGCATCTGATTTCATACTTTATTTATTCCCTCTCTATATTTATGTCCTTATAAAGTTTATTTTCGTATAAATTGAAATACGGCCAAACCGATGGCGTTTTTAGTTGCAAAACCAAGCTGCTCTAATAGTCTGCGATTAGCATTCACAAGCAGTCAAGCGCTTACAACATCCTAAACGCTCACACTCCACTTGTAACATCAGAATTCCTCACCAAAAACATACCAATGAAGAATCTTAATGGAAAAGAAGTTCAATGTCATTGGCCAGCTCGCAACTGAAAACCGGTGCCGATTACGAAACCGAATGCAACAAGTTCCACGAAGGAACAAAAGTTTAACCTTCAAATGATAATTTCTGTATTGCAATTGTTAAAATCAATAAAATTATCAAGTTAAATAATAGAAAAGGTCTCTTGAGTTTTGCTATTGACCTCATGTACCTACCAAATGTAGCAATAAAGTATCATCTTCAATAAATGTTTGACATGTGTTTATGGTTAGATATTTCTTCACTATAATGTGCAATTTTACATCATTCCCTTGACCTACGTCTTCTAATATAACAATAAAACCTAATAATGTTTTTAAATATAATCAATATACAATACACTTATAATTTACCAATAAATTACACCTTCAATAATTGTGTTACCAGTGAATTATACAAATTCACATAACGTAAAATTGAGCTTTAGTAGCAATTAGCGCTCAGTTTATTTCCAAATTTTAAACATTTTGTTTATAACTATTATACATAACATATTAGTTTCCGATCTGGATGTAGTAGTAGCAGAGAATATCTTAGTTTGGTGTACGGACAATACATGTGTACGATTTTATTTATTTATTCCTAATCTTAATATCTTTTTATACCTATACTAAGGCGTATAAAAAGATCTCAATACAAAGACGTGAACGATAGTTTGCTTTAATATAAGTTTAAATAGTACACCATGGAAATTGAATACGATAATTAAATAAACAATTGAACTAAACAAATTAATATTGCATTTGCATTGTTCGTATATAAACTAAATAGAATGTACACACTTTTATAGTTATTTCTTTTATTGAATGCAATTACTTGGGCAAGGTTGGATTGTACATATTTAGTTAAAATTACTCACAACTGTGACTTATAATTCATTCCATTCTTTGCTTTAAGAATTTATTCGTCACATTTGTTATGTGTGCCACATTTTTTAAACAAATTTATGACATATAATAAACTATTATATCTGAGGGTATATGTTAATAAATGTTTGTTAGAACCGAGAATCAAACCCACGACCTAGAGTACCTACCACTACGCCACTGAGGCCGTTATATGCAAGTATTATATACCGAGCATACTAATCGTATTATTAACTTAACATATGGAATCTAGCCATATGCCCTAAATAATAATAATAAACAATCATTAGTGAGTATGAAACGTGTTGATTTAAATATTATAGAGACGTCATGTAAAACGAAATAATTTTTAAATATTTATTTACAAATACTAAGCTAATAATACAAACGTAACAATGTTGTTTCTGCCATCTTCTCTAGTATATTTGTCTCAATGATGAAACGCGATTTGATTTTTTTTTACCAAATTATTAACATTAATAACGAATTTGGTATTGACATTAAATTCAAGGTAACCAAGGAATAAAACTTATTTAGCTGTTACTACAAAAACTAGATTTTGCTAAGTTATTCGTGTTTGTGTTAACCTGAATTCAAGGACAAATGTACATTCCCTTATTTTGCATCGATGTGAAGTTGGTAATCGCGGGTTATTGTACATACAGAGAAGTAATTATAACACGATATATTGCCATAATTGCTTTAGAATTTTAAAAATAAAACCGACAGTTTGAAAGCCTTTGGACAAAAAAAATATACTTTTTCTACGTACATATTTAACAATTGCAATATAATAAAGAAATATGACTGATTTTTATTAACTTTAAAAATTTTTGAAAAAGCTTTAGAAATTTTATATATTAATTTAATCCGATATTTTTATTCTAAATTACATTTTATACTAGTTTTATTTTAGTTGTATAAAATTAAACACTTTCACTTGCCTAGGGAGATTATTCTCAAATTCAGTAACTTATCACCATCGTAAGTTAACAACATCTTATTATCTCGACGGATTGTACTTCTATGAGGTTAATTGCAATAGACGTAGGAACACACTTCGACTAGAATATCCTAGCTATGAATATCAATTCACAGACAACACAAACATAGAACACCCAAAATATATACCTACATACTTTTTATAATATCGCATATGACATATATATGCCGAGCTAACTACAGTGGCATAGAGGCTACCAATACCATAGACATAATATTATACTAATGTATACATGATATTAAATATGTTTATGTATGTAAAAGTGAGTGATCATCCATAAAATTAGCAAAATTCTACATTTCGAAATTCAAAAATAGTGCATATTATAAATATGTTAATTAAATTATTACTCTAATTTGTAGACAATTGATAATTTATTACAATTAAGCAGTTCAAAGAAGGAACTTATAGTACATATATATTGTTTTAATCAAATTTTGAATTTAGAAAATAATATTTAAATTCTGTTAAAAATTACTTTGCAAATATTGAATCGAACAGTTGGTTTGAAATTTGAATACGTTTTGCAAATACGTTTATTAATGACAAAGTCCGGATGCTGATAGAGCTAGCACTGATACGTTAAACATAATGTAATGAGCAATACATTGTTTGGAGAATAAGATTGCTTTTATTTGCTAAATTCAATTGTTTTCCCAAAAAAAAAATTCTTCTAGATATACAACAAATGAACATCTCTTGGTTCAATATTCGGTGATATAAACATTTATATTAATTATTAAAAATGATTGCCTGAAATTTTAGGATTTTTACTTTATGCAGTTTTGAATCAATCTGATCCTTAGGTTGAATACTATATGCTATAATTGTAATTCTAAATAATCTAATATTGAATTTTAGAAATGACATTTGAGCATTTTTATTTATTTTTTATAAAGGTTACGATACGGAATTTTGTTAGACGCTCAAAACAATTTTGCATGTTATAGTTGTACAATTTAATATTTAGTTTCACAATGTTTGTTTTTAAATCAATCTTATGGTAGTAAAAACGTTCTATTTTTTTTCTTTGGCAAACTTGTTTAAATTATGAATGAATATATATTTTACGCATTCATGCTAATAAAATTATTATTTATACATATTTGATTTGTTTTTAGTTTCTCACTTGCATCTCAAGTGAATTTCAGCAACAAAAATAATATTAATATAAATTTATTGCCATACATATTTCTTATAATAATATAATGTACGTTATTTATGAACGTTCTTGTGGCTCAATTTAAATATATATTATATATGTTAAAGTGTGTTATTTAAATCAGGTTTGTAATTATTAAGCAAAGGCTTAAAAGCATTGAGCCGATGTTCATTCGCAAATAACCAGTCTTCTAAAATTAGAACTTTGGTCGCTTCTCAAGAAAAACAGTATCACAACTTTGCTTCTGATTCAGTTACGAAACGTATGAAATATGTATATGAAGAAATGATCTGTTTCTCAATTACTGTTTACCCTTTTAAATCACAAGCGTAAGTTAATGTGCAAAAAAGTAATAAAAAGTAAGTATAATACGTATTTGACCTTAATTAATAAGAAATTACCTTGTAACTAGATTCATCATTATTACGAAGCAATTAACTTCCTAGTTTACGTTATGTCCGTAGTTCGTTCGTACTTTAGGAATGAGTATGGAATATTTTTTCAAAACATCGGAATATGTATGTAGAAACCACGTGGCAAGAGATGAGAAATGATATTTTAAGCGTCTAATGTTTTCTGATGTTTTGTTTACGCGTGATATTTCGCCGGAATCGCGTAATTATTAGCAGCTCATTAGTACATCTAGAATAGGCGTAGGAATCCTAATAATTACTAAAACAGGAATTTTAATTTTGGAACTCATTAGCATTATTTTTCAGCTTATAATCTTTTTATGTTACCTGATTATAAAATGCCAGGAAATACACTTTTCACAAAAATTATATTAAATTTTTTCTGAGTCTAATATAAGTAACTAAATCTAATTATTTGTGTTATATATAAAATTTATATTTGAATTTAGAATTTAAATAGACAATTATTGTAATTGTATTCTTCCGTGAATAGTTTAATTGTTAAAATATTTTAATCGTTACATTGTTTTCATTAATTGCATGAATAACTTATAATTTTTTTCTAATATAATTAAGTAATCAAGTAATTATTACAAAACACGATTAATAATAATAATAACAATAAATGAAAAAGCTCCGTCTGCTTTTCTTCTGAAAATCCAAAAATCCCATTTAAAATCACTCACCTTTTCTCCTCGCACTAAAACCACTATCACTATTTCTGCAAATATTAATTGTCTATTTTCACAACAATTCGCAAATAAAGAGACGCGCTGGTCATCTACGAGGTAGGTTAAATGTATAATGATCGCGCGCGGCGTGCCTCTTCATTTATAAAGTACGGCTAACTTGACGTCACGCCTATTGTAAGATAAGAACCCTATAGCATCTGTAGATTATGTTAAACGTGGTTTATCTCCCAATTATTATCCAAAAAATGATTAAATAATACGTTGATTTATTAAAGAACTTGCGACATCGTTTTGGGATAACGCATCCACCTTCGTCTTCGGATTAACAAATATAAACGTTCGGTCTTTGCAAATTAGTTTTTATTATAAACAAAACAATAAAAACTCCTTTAACGTAGAGTTAAATAGAGAATTATACATGATTTATAATATATATAAATAATTATAATATTAGTGAAAACATAAATGTTAGTTAATAATGCATGAAAAATAAATATACTTTGTTTTTCCATAGCGGTTATTTTTAAGTTAGGATGTCTGCAAAACATATGTACTGGAATAATTAATTGTATGTGCAATAATTACCGTGAAATTAGGTGGCGTTTGCTATTGTTACTAAAGATAATTAACTTGGAAGATTTTATATGTAATTATTTCATTATTTTATGCTTGATGTGTGTGTGCCTATTGTGAGGTGTCTTGAAATAGTAAAAACTACCTATTCTACATGGATTAACGCTCAGAAACATTATTTTATTACTTAAACTTCTTAAAACATTTGAATGGGCATAAATAGGGATATATATACACCTAAAAATAAAATTAAAAAAAAAAACAATTCTATTCAGAAACTAATAATAAATTTAAATTAATAAAATACTAATTTAAACAAAAAAATCCGTTTGTACTCAAAAGATTTGACTTACGCATTGCAATACGTATAAGATGATTATTCAAAGCCAATAACATTTGGTTGTACACTGATTTTATAAGGCCTTCTAGCCACGAAGGCATCCATCCATCTATATCAAACTGAGATGAGTATAATGTTAGATTTTATGCCTCTACATTCAAATATTGACGCGTATTAAATTGCAGAACGACATCCTAGTCACGAGATCCGCAGAAGTGTAGTGAGAAAGAGGCATCTCGACAAGCCGGTATAGGGGACATGACAGATCTCCCCCTACTGCAGCCTCCCGTCGGTCTATAGAGCATAGTTTGAGCCAACCAATACAATCAATAAAAAGAGTTGTTGACACACTTGATAATTTCATCAAATCTCCATGTAATTAGTCTTATTTAAGTCATTCAAGCTATCGTCGTAATTCTTCTAACCAGAGTAAAGTGCGCATATCATTAATGGTTGTATTTTTCGATAAATATAATTAAAAAATTTAAATAATTAAACAATATTCAAGTACTTAAAAGATTCGATGTGTAATTTAATTTGTTTTTAAATTAAGAAAATCAAAACATCCTCATGTCCTACCATTGTTTATACTACCTGACTAATTAAATCGACATTTTTGATAGTATATACATATATTAAAATTCGTGAATAATCGTTAAAATCAACTTGGAAATTGCCGGATGTAACAAAAATAAAAATATCAAGCCGGCGTAGTGGATGCCTTATTATACATTAAAAGCCGTTTTAAATTTAGAATCAATATATTTTTAAATTATAATACTTAATATCTATATTTTTGTCTTTAGTAAGAAAAAGGATTGAGTTGATATTATTAATAGATTTTTTAATTAACATACATAGTACATAACTGTTTATAATTTTTGACACAAAAGTGAAAAAAGTCAAAAGTTCATTGACCTTCGAATGTGTATAATAAAATGCTCATTTATAATCAAATCATGTAAAGAAAACTGGATCTTGGTTGTTTGGTATACACATTATACTCTTAGTTACGCTGTAATGAAGTATATATAGTACATATAAGTACTTCTTTACGTCACTGGATTGCTGCAAAAATAAATCCAATATATTCAGTAAAACCTTTTATCGCCTTAAAAAAAAATCATTAGTAGAATCAAATGTCATAGTCAACTTTTTTATATTTTACAGTTCACATTAAAGATGTAGGTTCAATTATAAGATGTAGGTACTAAGAATATAGCAAAGAGGTAGAGTTATCTAAAGGCTCTAGCAGCACGCTGACGTACGCCCAACTCTTCAGCACCTAAATTACTGTCAAGGAACACCGTGTAATTTTAGATGATACACAATCTTTAGTTTTTTTAAGTTGAAAAAAAAATACATGGGCATTAACGATGATTTTTTCAAATGATATCATCGGTATTTAAGCCAGTAAAAAGGTTCAAATATGTTTTTGTGCACAATTATTGAAATAACCAATAAAAGTTATGAAAAAATAACACGTGCTATACATGAAAACCTTATACAGCATATACTTATGGACAACTTTTTTAATGTGCGAAAAAAATATTTAAATATAAAAGATCTAGCACAAAATATTATCAATAAACTATATATAGTATTCAATTCAAAAAGGCATTTTAAATAATTAACATATATATAGTTACGTAACGAACCGCAATTATGGTAATTTCCTTATCAATAAATTGTCAATAATATAAAATTTAGTCACCGCATTACATAACTACCCAGTTCTAAAATGTTAATATAATGTAATACCTATTCATATTAATTTCGTTAATAAAAACAATTAAAAATTATTAGCGAAATACATTTTTTCGTCATTATAAAATATTTTGTCTATTCACGAAAACGATTTAACTAATTTTAACGTTAGAACTAACAACCGGTCAACTGACCGGTTTCAAAAATTCTTCACAAGACTTTTAAGTAAAACCTTAGGTACTCATATTTATTGTAAACGATTCTATTTTTTACAATTTTACAATAAATTTATTGAATTATATTTATTACTTTGCAAGCACAAGTCATCCGGTTATTTTGACCGGTTGGCGGAATCACGATGCCTGCAAATTGTTCGACACGAAATGATCCCGATTGACATTTTATAAGTATTAGGATGTGTGTTAAAATCCGATCCTATCACAGTTGTATTAATGTAATAAAAATCATACCTATGTAACCTACAGTAATGTCCACTAACCGCTTTACACGTGCAACTAACAATTGCAATTGCATTACGATGCAACTTAAGAATCAACTAATCATCTTGAATTATACCTTACATCTACCATTTATTATAGTCGAATTAACTTCCATAACTTTACAGAATTATTCATTAGGTATTTATATTACAAAGATATCTATATTCATAAAAGATTTATTCGTTTCTTATTTATTGATACTATAATTCATTTTTAAATCAGAACGTACAGATCACCAATTCTTTGTGTATTATAATATAAATATTTTGAACGGTATTGTTTCAATTAAGAGATCTAATGACGTTTTAATTAAAATTGTAATCAAAATTGTCGACCTAAATACCAATGGATAATGTAATATATAAATTTAGTTTTCATTATTTATTTATTATATAATAATAACAATAATAATAAAACCTTTATTGCTTTAACAAAATAATACAATTGAACCCATACGATCATGGCGATCTTATCACTAAAATCTCTTCCAGACAACCAATTGTAATAGAAGAAACGGTATTAGTGGGAATATTATGTATTATGATAAATATTACAATTAGAATGTAAGAAGAGATGGCAGCCTTACGCTGAGAAGCGATCTTTTCCAGGCAACCAATTTTCATTCCCTCTACTAGCGTTTAAATATAGCCCTAAACATACTGTAATATAATTAGTCGCTCAATTTAAAGATATATGTAACGTAGTCGTATTAAAAAAATAATCAAATTAATTGCTTTAATCTTTAAATTAGTTAACAATAATAAAGTAAAACATAATTGTACAAAAATATGAAATTGCAAAAGCCGCCTTAGGCTTATTTGCTTGTTCACCTTTGAATTGGATCAGTAATTTCCTTGTGCCTAAATAATATATAATTAATTTGATCCAAAAATAAATATCATATGATAATTACTTATTTGACCAATTCTAAATTACATAAGCAAGTTATTGAATATAAAATAAAGGAACTACTTTAAACATTAGTCTATAATATTACAAATACTCTTATAAAAATTTCCAATGATTAAATAAAGCCGCTTAATGCGACCTTTTGATCATATATTTACGTCAAAATTAAATACGTTTCATCATATTGCCAATACAAATTAGATTTGTTAATAAAAAATACCAATTGAAGAAGAAAAACTCTGTACCATGAACCTAATGATGAAACCGAAAAAAAATATTAAATAAATTATGCAAAATCATCATTTTATAAAAACTCTCTAACAAATGATAATATTTATAATGGAATAACGAATTACATCATCTCAGAAAAACGAATAATTAACACCTTAAAAACTAAAACTATCTTTTGAAAAGAATGTAGTATCACAATAAGCAAGAAAACCAGAATATGCAAAAAATATGCTATGATATAGTATAATATGAAAAAAAGCTGAAAGATTTTTTGAAAACACATAAAAATGTATGTAAATATATACGAAAAAATAAGTGTGAAAAAATAATGTAGTAATGTTTATAAATAAATAAATTGTAATTAAGTACCATTTATTTCAATTAAAAAATAAATAGCACAAGAAAACGCCTGTAATATTGTTAAAAAAAAGTAAACGTATGAATATTATAAAAATCGAAGGTTAAATATAATCAATAATGTAATTTATAAAAATGTTTGTGATCAAATCAAACAAGTACTTTTATAATATACTTATCTTGAAATGTTATAAAGGTGACAATCTCAACGATGTACTTAATTGGTCACAAAAAGAATGATTTAGCGAGAAATGTCAAGGAACACCACATTACTAAGACCGTTGAACCACGAGAAGAGGTCATAAATTACCACGTGACTTTATATTTAGGTACAGTACAATCGAACAAAATCTAGCTTTCATTTTGAAAGCAATAGACAAAGACGAAGATGCGGAAATTTTGTACAAAATCGCACAATCTTTTTTATTCTTGTGTCGACTTTATCCGAAGCCTGGGCTTTGTTTAAAAGAACTATTCCTATATGGCAAACATTCCAATTAAGGACTCTTGTATGTTGCATGAAGGTTTAATTGAAATATCTAGCTTCAGTCTATGCCTACTCTAAAGGTGTGACATTGCATATTATAAGGTAAAGGTAATTACACAACTTATATAATCTAATCAAATAATATTATTTGTACGTGTCTTTTAAGAATTTATACAAAACAATTTTGTAATAAAAAACCTTATATTTGTATTAATGAACGGTAGGTAGCTAAAAAGTGATAAAAGGAATCAAGATAATGTTTAAAGTTTTGATACCCTTAATTCTCATCTTAATTTTTAGCACGTACATTTAGTGAGTATACCTTTTTCACATTAACCAATATAAATAAAACCACAGAAACTATCTCTTGATAATATTATAACACATGATACGAATGAACACTTGACGTTACGAAATCGCAATCTTTGAAACAATGCTTATCTTTTAAGTCTATCTGTCTTCAAAGAATAATTGCAAACATACACCATGTTGATTACTATTCTACTAGCATTGAAATTATCGTTATTTTTACTATAATTTATACTTTTTAGTTATCCAATTGAGAGACCTTGACCGTACCTATGTGTATGAAGCCGATTTTATAACCGACGTCTTTTATATATATTCCGAAAAATGTTCGAATCTTCCAGACTCTTGAATCTTTATTTTTCAGTTACCTTTACTTAGGAAACTACTATTAATTTT
The DNA here is from genome assembly GCA_028551675.1 of Tineola bisselliella. Taxonomy (NCBI): domain Eukaryota; kingdom Metazoa; phylum Arthropoda; class Insecta; order Lepidoptera; family Tineidae; genus Tineola; species Tineola bisselliella. The sequence goes on from JAPWLS010000970.1 coordinate 51,306, forward strand.
AAACTAGGGTTGAATATTTAAACTACACTATATCGTTACTATTAAGGCAATCTAAATCATTATTCAAGATATCTGAATTAATTAATACTAATACATAAACAACAGTTAGAAACTAATAATACGTCCTCTTAACACACATTATGGCGTGGTTAGCTTTAAAAATCAAACTAGTTCTAACAACTAAAGGCCACTATCCATTAAAACATATTATGACCTTACCTACGTCTATTTATGATAGCTAACTGCTCGCATTTTATTTGCAACACCTATCATATATTAAAGCATGCATGTATTATAAGCTAATGTAAGGATTGTTGACTTTTAATGATGTCTAAGAACCGCAAGTCTAACTCAATCCTACCTAGCAACTTAGCATGACGAACACGCTTCCTTATATGGACGAAGGGTTTAAGTGTTACTAACGTTTTATTAGTTCTTGAATTTCTGATGTATAGAACACCTGTGAAGTTTTTAATACCACGCTGTCTTTTTTCTACTTCATTTCGTATCTATTTTAGGTTACATATTTATGATGTCACTATCTAGATATAGAGAGGTCGTAAACTTTGAATGCGTGTACAATCAAGCAAATTCATTCATGACCCACCTTAATGCGAAATTCGCTTGGCACTGAAATATATCAAATGTCAAAAGACACTGACAAACCGAAGTGCATATATTTTTATACAAAATGTTTAACAGGTGAACTTACAATATTTTACAATGAATGAATTAATTGAATGCATGGCTGTTCCCAACACTGAACATTAAAGATTACTTAAGATAAAGGTTAATTACTTAAAATTACATATATTGTATATATACTTCCATTAATAACGTCCATATAAAATACAAATAGTTCAATTTAATTTCAAGATTCTAGCCACGCGTGGACCAATATAAAAATCCTTTGTCTTGATTAACTACCTAGTTAGTTTATTGTTTAACGCCATGAAAATTAACTATAAAAGTTTCTAACAAATGCGCATTATAATCCGGTATTCATATAGGTTTTTTAATTAATGATTAAAAGTTTATTGTCTGCAGACAAGTTTTGGGCTTTCCCAACGATCCCATAAAACTTGTATGCAATTCGAGTTTTCGATACACGCAGAAAGTAATTATAATTATAACAAATTGCGTATGAAGTTTTAGTCCTTGTCACTTTTTTAAAAAGTTAATAAAGACCGGCATTTTACACCTTAGGCTTATCGGAATTTTAATATAATGTATACTTTGTGTTGGCCGATAACTAATAAAAATATAACATCTCGAACATTACGTGCGCCATCTATTATTGAGTAGTGAAACTATATTAAATTATTTGTTTTCACATATTAAATTTCTTCTCACCGTTTTTATTGTTATTGAACTTTTAAAACTACAACTAGATAGCGCCACTTGTTTTGTAGAGTTAGAGAGTGGAACAAATTTATACTTCTTTTTTTTATAAGATAACGTTAAGCTAAAAATAGCTTATATAGACAAAAGTCGACTTTGCAAATTATAATTGTTTATAAAACTTTTTGTACTTTTCTGATATTAGTTAGTAACAAAGAGATAGTAATTATACAAACATTACGGAATTGAAGCCAATCACATTTAAATATTAAACATAAAAATAGATGTTATTATAAAATCTTTTAATCACAATTTACTAGGGACGCCAATTAATACCTGCTGGCTAATTTTTAAAATATTTACTGGAAGAACTTATATTACTGTGTACGCAATTGACATTTTCATATATAAAAAATGTATTTTGTTTATTAGAAGTTAACTCACTTATATTAGGAGTTATGTATAACGTACAACACTATTACCAACCCATCGAGACCAATCGAAAAATTCTTGACGGCGCCCGCTTCGCGCGCCGCTGCCGTTGTGTTTTTGACAGTTTCGGATCTTTTAGTGTTTTAATTTATTCATTTAAGTTATTTTTACTAATAGCTTGTCAATAGATTTAGTTTATTTCTGCATTTTGTACCATAGCAAGTTTTGTTAAGTAATCTTCAATTCAATATAAATTTTCAAGGCTTGGTATTGATTTGAGAAATGACTCACTATGACAGCTATTTATAACCTAAATTACCTAGGGAAGGATGATAACAGTGCAACCCATCTAATTTAAATAATATTTTTTACATTTAGTGGTTAATATTACATCGAAACATTAGATTGAGTTTCACAAATAAATGCAACGGGTGCTTCGTTTACGGTAAGTTTCTTTTTTTTTTAATTTCACCAGTTTACAGACGGGATCACTATTTTTTTCGTTTAAATCAATATTACTTAATCAATTGTGTAAAGATATTGTAATTCTAATAAGTATTTGGCTATTTGATAACAATAAATTTGCAAATCAAATTTTGTGGTTAAGTCAGGTGATATATTTAATTCACACAATAGTAATAATTTAAAAAATATACAAATATATATTTACAATGCAATATAAGTAAATCTTAATGACATTATAATAAGAGTATAAAATATGATCTGTACCTGAATCCAGATTGGACCCGAACATGGAACCTTTTGCTCATTATTTTAAAAAATGCTATAAAATACAATATCCCCATCCTTATAAATGCGTAAATGTGTAATTGTGTTTACAAAGTTTTATGACAACATTTACAATTGGCATGCTTAATTTATAAACACTGATTTTTCATTGCTCTGTTGATACTGGAAATTCTCACTTTTCACCATACAGTTTAGACATACATTTTTATGTACTAATATATCTTTAAAACTCTGAATACTAACCATTTTCCTCCTTGTTTACACAACAAATAAATAAATACATTCACATACAATGCTTAAACTCTGAGCCTAATTTTCTGCACTACAAGATATATACAGACATTATTATTGTAGACCTAAACCAAATACATGTTTCTTACATTAGTATATTAAGGACAATGACAAATAAGCATATGTTCTAGCCAGAAATTGAAACTGAGGTCTCATAAGAGGTTGACAGATACTATATTATAGAATAAAGATTTCACTATAATTTTTATTTTTAAATAGTGCTTCATATAGGTTTGTTTCGGTCATGTGACTAATGAGTTACACGAAGTAACCCTGTGTCATGCCATTTTTAATATAATAACAACTTCCCTAACAATATAATAACACTGTCATAATTGCACATTTAAAAATTATTCTGCCCTCTGACATAACACGTCAAAAGAAACAATCACACATAATATGATCTTGTTTTACACCTTGTTTACCTTTCCTTGTGCCACTTTACAGGCTTCATTATTATTTATAAAAGTTGTTTTTGCCTGTGCCATATAAAAATTGCAAATGTCACTTTTACTTTTTTTATGAAAATTACATGAAACTTTTATTTTATTAAGATATACCCATCAGACTTTTTATTTTAAATAAATTCCATCTTCAGATTATGTTATAGTTGTAACTAAAGCGTTTATTATGAGGTATAATAATATTAATGAATATATGTACATACGATATTGGGTATACCATATAATATAAATCAATGAAAAATTGTTTTGACTGGGAATCAAATCCTGGACTACTGTTTAAAAGATAGGCGTCAATATAGCATTGGGTATTGTCAGGTTATTGATATATATATATATATATATGTATACCATATTATGTATAACTAGCTGTTGCCAGCGACTTCGTTCGCGTAGTTATGAAGATATAAAGTACTATGAAGTTAAAATTTTAACATGAAAAAGCAGTTATTGTGACATAACTGTAATAGTTAGACATATGGTATCGGACACTTTTTTGTAGATATTGATGTCCTCTATAAAACTGTTGTACATCACTTTATTCTATTGTTAATATAATCTGCAGCGTACGCAATATAATGATTTTTTTTTGTATTTTTTTCACATTTTGAGTTACATTATTGAAATTTTCATCCGGGTTTTTGAAAATATTCTATAGCCTATGTTCATCAGGGATAACGTAGGATTCTAATGGTAAAAGAATTTTTCAAATCGGTCCAGTAGTTTCGGAGCCTATTCAATACATACAAACAAACAATCAAATGTTTTTTCTTTACCTATATATTAGTACTAGCAGTTGCCCGCGACTACGTCTGCGTAATAATGAAGATATAGAGTACCATGAAGTTTAATGATGTTTCATATTTCAGTCAACAGAAAATGCCTTCCACACCCCTGTTGCAAAATCTACTAACTGCCTCTCAGTCAAATTTCTAGTTTGTAGCAAAAAAATATACAAACCTGCGAGAGCCCTTACTCCTTAATGTCTCCTTAATAACTCCTTTGCAAAATCCGTTCTTTGCAGACGACAACTAACTATAAAATATCTCCCTGTCAAATTTCATCTTTGTATGTCAAGCGGATTTCGAGAGAACTTTAGCTTTTATATTCATTGAATTAGATATGAATTACAATGTGAACTTAAAATAAAACGTAATATTTCTTTTAAAAAAAAACAAACAACAAACAACACGTTTGACCGCCAAAATTAGGCATAGACATCGAATTGTCTGAACTTAAAATAACATGAAATATATCTTAAAAAACAATCGAAAAACTGACAGCACATTTACCGCCAAAATTAGGCATAGACATCGAATTGTGTGATCTTAAAATAAAATGAAATGCCTTTACCTTAAAATGAAAAAAAAAAGAAGATATATATCTTTAAAAACAATTGAAAGATTAGGCATAGACATCGAATTGTGTGAACTTAAAATGTAATATTTCTTAAAAAAAAAAACAATTGAAAATATTATATAGCCTATGTTCATCAGGGATTTTTTACGATTCTAATGGTAAAAGAATTTTTCAAATCGGTCCAGTAGTTTCGGAGCCTATTCAATACATACAAACAAACAATCAAATGTTTCCTCTTTATATAATAGTATAGATATAGATAATAATTAGCTATGAATAGCTTGGAGTTGGCCAGTAAATTTAAACACATTTGTTCATCTTAAAAGTATGTATTCATCAGCGCGCCTTCTTCACTAATTGCCCTCCACGTTATATTTCATTGACTGTCTATTATTCAGTGAACGAATTCACGGACAAAACCGATTCATTGTCATATCTAATTATTATGCAAACATGAAAATCGATTTTTCTTATATTGCTACGCCCATTTCAAAAATGTCGAAATTCAATTTTTTTACCAAGGTGTAAGAAATTTCCGTGACGTAATTAAACAATCTGTGACGCTAGATTAATTGTAATTTGATTTGAATAAAATAACAATAATATATATTTAATGTGAAATTAATGATATTTACAAAATATATGTGGGGAAAAGCAAAACATGATTAGGAAATGCAATTTGGAGTACTAAGTAGGCATTGTTGTATTTAACTGATCTCGCTCGAATTTTTGTTAATATTTGACTAAATCATTATTCGCTGTTCAGTGTTTATTATCTTGTTGGAGTGAACGCACGTTATTTATTCAAATCAAAACGTTGGACAGCACGTATTTTTTTCGAACTTGAAATCTTTTTTCGGTGAGTATATTTTCTTAAGAATAGCTCATTTTCATATGTAATGTATTACTACATACAAATAATAGTGCTCGGCTATTCCGAGTATAATACAGTACAGTATTCCTAGTTGTATCAATTTTCCAGAATTTCTATTCATCGCCTATGAAATGACAATGTTTGTTTTCATAATGGTAGTAAACGTGCATTCCGACAATGACAAAGACGCCTCATTATGCCTACCTTAGATATATGTTTAATTATATTATTACCTCTATCGTTTCGTGACTTTTTTATGTTTCCATTTATGTTTACAAAGTTAATAGTTTTATCAAACTCATGATATTTTTGGACATTTGAAAAAAAAAATATAAAAAAAACAAGATCGAATATTTTAGAACAACTATTTTTGTATCGCTTATTGCAAGATTATCAAGTTATTTTTAGAAATGTTACGATATTTTTTTACATACAAAATGAGCAGCGAACGCTGACTGGAAATCCCTTACAAAACGAGTTACAGATTGTTTATTTTCATGTGTATCGCTTTTTAAATGTAAGTTGTTTGATGCGATGACGTAGTTATGACGCGGATGGGGTCGCTATCAATCTGTATGGACCGCATACAGCAGCGGCACTTGGTGGAGTGCGGCTGCGGCCTCAGAGCACCTGGTACCGGTGGTCGCGCGCTCATACTAACACGCGAAAGTCGCTCCGATATATTTTAGTATTCTGTGCCCTTAGCAGCCGCTCCTTATAGAAAGGATACTTTCATCCTTTAATTTATTTTTTGACCTACTTGAAGTTATTCGGAAATACTACGCTGAATACGTGAGTACCAAATGTCTCATTATATTTAAATGAAATAATAAACTTGATATTTTATTCAACATTTAATAAATACCTAATAATAAATGTTATTAAATATATATTTTATTTTTTAATTTAAATATATCAGAACATTAATTGCAATTGAATTATTATTGTACAGTATCACTCTACAAAAATAATATATTATTACCAAATATAAACAGGCTGTTCGCATGCCATTTGATAAAATAAAAACCTGTTAGTTTTTAAATAATAAAATAACAATTAATAGATATTATTGTATATTAATAATAATAATACGTCCATTTAAATGTTAATGTAACTACTCGTTTGTTATTTGTAATAATATAGGCATTAAACAATTCATACAACTTGTGGTATTTAATTCCGCATTATATACTTTATAAAGTCTATATCCATATATAAAACCATAACAACCATACAATTGCTTGGCAAAACGCAAATATTTGCTAAAATGCCAATCAAGAATAGAACAGACTCTTTTTGTGTCGGTCTAAATTCAATCATACCGCAAATTGCATGCTAATTCCGTATTTACACAAAATCAAACGGAAACGGCCATGAAACGTGTTTTATTTTCTGTCTGTTATCAATTGAACGTCTAATCCAGATAGATTCGTTGGTGATTTATCACATTTACAAGTACACCTATTCATCTTTGTTTCATACCTATTTGCATCGTTTTTATTATTGGTATAATAGTTAGAGAAAGATCTTAGGTCGTATTTTTACCCTGAGTTATTCCCTTTGTTCTCAGACAAAGCGATATACGTTGATATTACTTAAATAAGTTAAATGTTAAATACAAAAACAATATACATAACAGGTTAACTAACATATGTAAAATATATTTAAATAATAACATTTATATAACATATGTTCTTTTCCCGTAAATTATAATACATACACACAGGCACTAAGAGTAAGTCACGTGTTGTGCTGAAAATACAGCTCATGGATCGTAGGTGTAACCTACAATAGTAGATTTCGGAGATTTACAATACCCAGCTCTCAAAACAAAAACTTCCTCCTTATGCAAATGAACTTTTTTTACGTAAATATTTGCTTATTAATCACCTATAAAATAGAAGAAAAAACTGTGAAGTTGTTAAACAAGTTAACATGTATAATTTGATTATATTTAATGTGATCTTGTAAAATTGTTTTGCGGTTACTTCTAAAATTAGTTGTGTTATTTTTTAGTTGAAGAAAGGCACGTTAATTGCCATTGCGGTCATGTTTGGCAATCCAACCTATAAAAATGTTTATTGCAGAAATCTGTTTGTGTCCGAGTTGTGAGAGAATTCGTAATATCTTTAATCATATGAGCTGAAATCACCGAGTAGTCTGACAACTTTTACGGCTCACGGTTTTAAATATTACATTACACCGTAGACTTGTTTCCAAAAATAATTATTCTTTTTACACAATTGCTTACATCTGGCCTATGCTTGAGCGATTGGGTTAAACGTAGAAACAAAAAAATAGGGTTTAGGTTACACCTGTCAATGACTTTTACGTTTTAGACAAATTGCTTTTAGTAGTTTTAGTTTAGTTTTGTTTTTATTGTTCGGAGGGTCACGATCAAGGTACATCGCATTATAATTTATTATATGACTAAAATTTGAATATTTTTAAATCTTTAAATCGGTTACTATACAGATAGACAATTAATGCCTACACGTTAGCAATTCTGTCCATTCATTAATTATATATTCATCCTTATAATGCAAAAAGAATTAACTTCCGGCTTTTATAGTTTAATTAAATAAAAATGTTATTATAATTAATTAACATAATTATCGATTTTTTTGTATCAATGTTTATCAAATTGTAGATTTTTAATCCTATGTTTGTTATTATCGACTGTACACATGAAGCGAAACTATCGCGAGTAAATGTAATGGGAAACAATAAAAAAATGGATCACTTAATTACGTGCGTGGCAGCAGCGCCGCATCCACGATTATTACGTAATAACCATGAGTAGGCTTCGCAGCATATGTCGACGTTCATCATTGCGCAAATCCTCACCTGCTATCTTATTTACTCACTATCTTACACTCCTGTCAATTACATATTGATGTTTTGATCCCTTAGCAATAGTGCCTAAGGTTCAAATTGCACATGTATCATTTGCACTTCATTGACCATCTCCACGACATCGCATCCCCGCCTCATTACCACAGCTATATGAGCAATCGATAGAGAAGGGGAATGTTGCTCAACTATTTCTTATTTGCTCAAAAACACTAAATTGCACAATGTTCTAGTTTTTTCGATGCGGGATGGTCGTCGATCATTCTCTGTGTTTTAGTATTCGACTCGTCTTCCAGTGAGCTTATTAATTAAGTTATTGCACGTTAGTAGGGAAATCCCAGATTAGCGACACACAATTGTTTTTGTAATTGAACAATACTTAATGTCTTTTTATGTATAAAAACTACACAAATGACCATCATAAAAATACGTTATAATTTTAGTTTTTGTTGAGTAATAAGTGATGGCATTTCCAATGAATGGGCTTCATATCGATGGTGTGAGGACGGCCAGGTATGGCGCACGCCTTTGGCAGTGGGTCACTAGTGCTAGCTGCAGGGCAGTCGCACGACGTCTGGCGTAACACCCCTTACGTAAAGCGCGGACTACGACCAGCCTGTGGTGAAAGTTGAGACCGCCTCGGCTAACAGCAACACCATCCGTCGATTAACACACACATTGTCCTGGCCAAGGATGGACCCTTATTAACACATTATATAATCCGTAACACATGCCTCGAGCAATTTGACCTTACCTAATTACGAAACTTTTTTCTTGATTAAAAATTACAAGGAACTAGATCAGACAGGCTTGTTTACATTAAATAAAATTATATCATCTTCTAGTTCGCATTCTTAACTACGAAAAATGGTAGAGATAATACTTCACTATAGTTTAAAGACGGGAGCAGGTCAAGGTCGTACAACAATAAGAGGGGTGTTGCGCAAGAGACGAGCCCGCGTGCTTATTCATTTGTTCATTGCGCCGTACTGATATCTCGCGATTTATATAAAAATATAGATTTATTATCTAAATAACGGCCGCTGTTTTACTTTATAAAACCATATTTATACTCGGTATTTACCTACGTGACAACAAAATCTTTTTCGACGTGTGACTTATTCGAGAACGTGTTCATATTGTTTCCTGATCGCAATGTAGTCGGTAATTTGTCGCCATTAATATTATTTTAATGTATTGAGATAAAATTTCTGATAAAACGTGCTGTTTATTCTTGAATTTTTGGGTTAAACATAGCGTTAAAGAAGGGATCTGAAATTATGAAAATCCACCGGGACTAAAATTTTAAGTTAGAAATATGTCGAAGATGTTTTACAAATTCAGAACACTGGCCGCCTTTCTCTCCACACCAGGCGCGGTCATTGGTGAAGAGTGCCACGTGACGCAATTGCCGGAAACCCATCTTAATCATTAATTCTGTATGCGAAATCCACCAACGGCTCGCTCGCTTTTAAGGACACTGACATTAGGTGTTAATATACTCAAAAATCTTCAATTCGTACATACTATATAGTCACAATAAGTCTATGTTTGTTTGAGGAAACACCATGATACTTCCTTTTCCGCATCGCAATTTATTTGCACATTATTTTATATTAAATTTGTAATAATTTAATTATCCGATTTGTGTTCAGTAGTAGTAACATTTCATACAATTAGTTTGGTTATTAGGTGCTTCATAAAACACGAGCTACATTTTGCCATATTGATGCTGAGTTAAATGGCCGTGATGATATTGTCTTTTGTGCGAGCGATCTTTCCTGGCCAAAAGTCAGTGAACTTTATTAATATGCATTACTTCTATCTTGGAAGAATAATTACAATGACCATCAACAAAGATTCTATAATAAGTTGACTGTTCTGGCCAGGAAGTACTTCTAATACCTTATATTATGATGTATCCGATCTTATTATTCGCATTAGTAACCGGCTAAGTCTATGCGAAGAATCAAACTTCAATGTCAACAAACACCATAATTTTCCATTAAATGCGGATATAAATTATTTAATTAGCACGAACTATATAAATAATTAATCAAAGAAAAAATAAACAATGTTGCACAATAGATGTCTCAAAATCTAGTTTTATGAGAAGAAGTTGCAAATGAGAGATGTAAGAGCAAAGTCCACGTAATAGAGAATTAACATTGACCCGCATTGCATCTCTAAATAGAAGCGCGTCACTGAGCACCATCGCGCGAGGGACACGCCTCCCGCCAAATGGCAACACATATAATACTAACCATGCATTTTACATTGTTACAGATAATCATATAATATAATCAACCTAAGAAGAACCAAAGATGGAGAGCGTATACAATTGGTACACGGACCTAATACATAATAGGAGTGGTATGTTTATTTAAGAAAATATATTTATTACTAATGAAATTAGGTGCATTAAGATTAAAGATATTCAGCACGTGAGCGGCCACCTAGTTAGTCAGGGGCCCGCTTCGACTGCTAAAGACATATCTTGCCCAATTGCTGTTACATAAGTTATCGCAGAATGTTCTACAACAAACGCCCCGGGCGTTGCCGCCGGCCGCGTGGCCGCCTTCCATCGAGGTTGTGTTAACATTCCAGGAGGTTACCATCATCTTCTCTCCATGATTACCATTGACCATGGCCCAATTAGATGCCAAGAAAATATTATAAAACCTGCATAAATTCTGCAAGACTCATTCGAATGCCATGCCTATTTACTGCGATGTGGTTTATGCCGCATGCAAATGCTAACGATTACGTACTTCCACTTGTTTAAGAAAATTACTAGCAAATGGTTCTTGGAAAATTTTCAAATAAAATGGGTTTATTTATATTTTATTTAAACACATATTTGTATTTTTCGTAGACCCTAGAGTGAAGGATTGGGCGATGATGTCGTCACCCTGGCCCACCGTAGCGGCATGCGTGTGTTACGCGTACTGCGCAAAAGTGCTCGGGCCGAGGCTCATGCAGAACCGCAAACCTTTCGAGATGAGGAATATCCTCATAGTCTATAACCTTGTGCAAACTTTGTTTAGCGCTTGGATCTTTTATGAGGTAAGAAAACAGGCTAACAAAAGATAAATTTAAAACTAAAAATAAATTTAAAAAAATTATAACACTCACCTCTCAGTAGTAGTTAATTAGCAAAATATATGTATTTATTTCGTTGTACTGATTTTTTTAAAACTAATTATAAATGCAAATAAATGGGCATATTAAATTCAATGATCAGAATCAATTAGACACTGTAAATTACTAAGGTAAATAATACGCCAATAAATATTAATTACTATTTATATATTGTAAAAAGTAATAATTTAAAACTAAGGATTATTTGGGAATTTACGTAAAACTATTAAATAGGAGAATTTACTGAACCATCGCTTTTTTATAATTAAATGGGTTGGATAAATTGTCAATCGCAGTGGATTGTCTCGGAGCCTTTAAAGAAAAGATCGAGCGAAGATGATCCATTGTGATTGTGAATTGTTGCGTGATTGACGGTCATTGATGTTTACAATTCGAATTAAAACAATCGCCAATTGGTTGACACCTATGCCAATTGCAATGGATAGTATTAATGCATTTTATATTAATTGTATTTTGCATAAATGCAAAAGGGTTCGCTATATCACTATGTCAATATATTTATAAATGACATTGAATCTAAACATGTTTGCAAAGTCAATGTCGAGTGTGAGTGCTGTTTTCAACAACTCTTTATGAACAGCCTTTATAATAAGTAACGCATATATGAATTCATAATTACCAATAATACATAAAGTAGATTGTCAACTAAATTTACATATTATTACTTGTTTAATATAATACTTTGAGATATTTGGTAATTCTAAAATAATCCAATATTATTTTGTGGTAGGTAGGCACGTGCTACTAAGAATTTCTAATCTGAATATAACTCTAACGCATGTCTAACCAATATTATTCAGTCAGTTGAACGTTGGAATCGAGAATTCGGTCGCATGGTCAGTTTTTTTTTAATTTTAGGATTACAACTGAATCACCTCGTATAATAATATAAATAATAATAATTGATAAATCATATCTTGATCTTTGAGTCATGAGGTGTTATAATTTCATCGTATGCCTGAGTAATTGTTCTTGTAATCTTAAAAACATATGTATTTTTTTAAAAGTAAATTTATCATATTATCTAATCGTTATCACGCTGCACCTCCCAAAGTCCTGTAACACATAATCATAATCCTGCAATGAACATAAATATTCGTGTAATCGAAAATTACTAATTTTATGAGTCCATTTTAATTGTAGCGAATGACTAAGTTGTGTGTCATGCGTTGATAAAGAAAGCTGAGATTCTGATAAATATTGTTATTAAATGCTTTATATTACTTGAAATTATACATTATTTTTTACAATACTAAAACTTTCATAATGCCTAAATATTGTGAGTAAAAGTGTTATTTATTGCGAACGTATAATATATTATGCAACTTGAATGCAATCATTTGAATTAGACTGAATGCTGGTTGTAAACATGGACTGCGTGTGTCTGGTTACTAAAAAAAAGTCATATAAAAGCTATCTTTTTTATAAACACTTTGTATATACACTGTTATATATAACATTATTTTGAAATAAAATTGGGAAATATATTTTTTTTCTTAAAATAATAATAGTTTGGAGATTTATTTTCATCGTATTGTCAACTTATATGTGTGTCTTCGTAGTTTTAGTGAACTATATTATAAAGTACATCATGGCATAGTGGAAGCGACTATTACCTACAGATTGTGGTCGTAGTCGTTTTCGCTTATAGACCGCACTCTAGCTAACTCAGGCATAATACGGTTGTATGCTGGCCTACAGTAGAAAGATAAGGGTTTATAATAATTTTAAAAACGTGTTGTCTTTCTCCTTTGTGTAGTACCTGCGGAGTGGTTGGTGGGGCCAATATAACTTCAGTTGTCAGCTGGTTGATTATTCTAGAAGCCCAATGGCCATGAGGGTAAGTGTGCTAAGTTTAGTCACCTAACAAACAACCATAAGTATTGTTGAAACAGACCTAACATATAATTGTAAATTCTCAATGAATTGCAATATTATGTATATTTAACATGTTCTCAAAATACATATTCTTAATAACTAACTACATCATCCTTTTATTTGCAAATTATGTTTTAAAGTGTGTTAGCTTTATATTTTCAACTGTACAATTATTATTTATGCTAATATGCACGATATGGCGTCATAATATATTTATTACGTTTGTTATGAAATATATTTTTTATATATTATATTGTTTATTTAAGCTGGCAAACTAAAAATGCTATTTATGAATGTTACTAATTAACGTGAATTTAGAATTGCTTTAGAACGTCAGAAAGATGCCATTTTCAAAAATAATATATTATTAATTGAATTTTTATTAACTATACTAATTAATTATCCTAAATTATACGTTATTATTATGTAAAGTTATAATACAGGTGTGTACACAGATATGGTAAATCGGAATGTATTGGTATTCATTGATTATTGACTCTTCAGACATTACAGTGTAAAATACATTTGTTTTAAAAAAAATCTATTGAAAAATAATCCTGAAAATATGAACGTTTCTTTTTAGCCAGTGCTCAGAAATTTACCGTATTCGCTAAAAGTGATGGAAAGCACTTGCATATTTTTCACTGTTACACTTTTTTTGACTAATAATAATTTTTTAGGGGGAGGATATTGTTTTTCAAAATTGTACACTGAGAGGCAAAAATACATTTTTTTTTCAGTGTTGTTTCTCTCTCTGTACAATTTTGCAGTACCAACCAAGCAGTTAATTGTTATCGTCAACATTTGATGATTTCATAAAACTATTTTAAACACTCTTTTAATTATAAAATATTATTGATTCTTCTAAATTCACATTGGTTATTTCTTTTCACAGATGGCTAACACATGTTGGTGGTATTACTTCAGCAAATTCACGGAGTTCTTCGACACACTCTTCTTTGTTTTGCGTAAAAAGAACGAGCATGTGTCCACGTTGCATGTCATACATCACGGTATTATGCCCTTCTCTGTCTGGATGGGACTTAAATTTGCACCAGGTGAGTATTAACATTATATCGATTTTTTACGAATAAAAAAATACCTTAAGTTTAAAAATAGTTGTTCTTTTTGTTTGTTTATCTTGTTTTGTATTTTTAGTATTGAAAATTATTTTAAAAAAAACGATATTCATATGATATCATTTGTTTATTGTTCGGAAGTCTATTTAAAGAATATTTATTAATTTAAAATTCGATAATTCAATTAAGTGAGTTTTTTGTTACAAATGACATTGATTATTTTGCTAGAAGCATTTAATTTGTATTGAAAGGCGAGTTTGTTTTATCGATCAAGGCCAACAATTTGATCTTGGCACGCTCTAAGTTTGATAAGAATATCGCTAGTTGTAAACCTTCGCTAAAAGTAATCTTGGTTGTTATGCATCTTGTGTACAGGGATACACAGAGACAATTCATCACAACCTTACAATCTCATTTTTATTGATCGATAGATAAGGATTATTGAAATGAGATAATTTTACGAGTTTTAAAAATCATCCCGAATGATTGCCCTATCGACTAATGAAAATGGTTCCTCTAATGCCCTTGTTGAATCCTCTTGTTTTTACTACGCTTGAGTTTCTTTTACTTGCAATTAACCAGCGCATTACATCAACGATTGAGCTTCAGTGATGTCGATCGTAGCTTTAATAAAGCAACGGAATTATCCTAATTAAAATCATTTCACATTTATCCTTTTGTTTCATAGTAACCGCACTCACCTGATGTTAATTTGTGCAAAGTCTGCAGGCACAGGTCGTCTCTGCTATGCCGGCTTGATGGGACAAATTGACAGGGCACGCTCTCATTACACTCTGCCGACGTCCAAATTAATAACACCGTAAAGTTTGAAGTAAAAAAATATATAATTGTTTTCAGGTGGTCACAGTACATTCTTTGCACTCTTGAACACTTTTGTGCATATAGTCATGTATTTCTACTATATGGTATCGGCTATGGGACCAAAATACCAGAAATACATTTGGTGGAAGAAGTACCTTACTGCTTTCCAAATGGTAAGTTGCATGCTCGAAAAATATATATAAATAGATATATTCGCTATGTGAAAATCAGAGTGAGGTAGGTAGACGTATCTCAAATATTTTTCATGTTTATACAAATTTATGACATTTTCTATTTCACACTAACACTATAGGTCAACACTTATGTGGAAAAAAGACAAAATTTGTTCCTAGGCGGTTTTAATTTTTTTTATTAAATTTATTAGTTTGTCTAACACAAAATACTGATAAGATAAAAGACGCTGTATTTCAAACCTCTTAAATTTCACTTCACTCCAATCTTTTCGAAATACATTTTGTACTGCTCAAGGCTTACTTATAACTAAGTGCGATTAAAGCACGTATCAAGTAAACCCCTCTTCAGAAGTAACCATAACTCAAAAGAAAATTTTCTCATCACCATAAAATGATACAAAATGTATCTTTAAAATTTACACTAAAAATATTCTGTAATCATATTAAAATGTTAAAATATATAAATAATAAATTAAGCATCTAATTGTGACTTAATTTTAGTTACATGCTGATATAAGTTAACAATTTCTACGACAAAAGAAGTCACGTGCATATCTTGTCTTAACTTGTGTTATACGGAGAGGTGTGCATTCGTTTTCTTAAATGGACATGGCAGATGTGATTGTTACATACTCTTGGTAGTCAATTATCATATGCCAGTCTATGTTAAAAACGTATTTCTTTTGATCATAGCATACACCAAGTTATATCTGTTTAACCTAAAAACTCCCGTAAAACAAAAAACACCACAATCGAGGAAAAACTGTATCAAAAGTTCATTGTTTCGTGTCCAGTTTTTTAAAATATATTAAATGTAATTTTCCGTAATAAAAATTTAAATTTTTGCTTATTTTTTTCCGCTAAAAAATAACATTTGCTTGAGCGTTCCGTACATGTGCGTAGTATATGTTTGTTTAGTGTATTGAACATTGATACTGTTTTGTGATTTACATGTTTAGGAGTCGTGAGTTCCTTATCTTCTGCAAATAATAATTAATATTTGTGAAAATTTCATATATGTACCTATGTACTCGGCATGACGTTAGCGATACTTATATGCAAATTATATTATTTAGTTGCTATTACGTTTAAATTCACATAATGGTCCTTCGAGCCGGATTTCATGTTTTATGTTTTTAATTTTGCATATAAATCAATGTTTATGATCAATTCTTTTAAATAATAATATTTTTGGTGTTTGACATTTAAATTTGACCTGTAAATAAAACATTGTACCCGATAAGAGTTTACTTAGTTCCGCCTTCTCCGCTAGTATGTAGTTCATTCCAATAACATTACCCGCAAATTTTTTTACTATTATTTTATCACGATATTTGATGATTTGAAATCCCAAGTCCGGCTCAATATGTCTCGTATTAGCTTCTACTATCCAAATACACAATTCACCCTACTAAATTCAAAATCTTCTAGGATAGTTTGATAATTTTTATGTAACGAAAACAGAAACAAAGAAAATAATTAGCCGCTTTAATTAGCTGTATAAAGACTATTGATTTATTTAAAACAGGTTTGCATTTAACCTGATACGTCACTATTAATGTATTATTATCTAACTGTAAAGAACGCGGTATAGCAATCTCAAAGCTATAAATTATTTATTATAATTAATAATTTTCAATATATTATAAATAAAAAATGTTTCCAGGTCCAATTTGTATTGATTTTCACACATCAACTACAAGTGTTGTTCCGACCATCGTGTCAGTACCCGCATGTGTTTGTGTATTGGATCGCAATGCACGGGTTCCTCTTCCTTTTCCTCTTCAGCGATTTCTATAAAGCGAGATACACCAAGGCTAAAAAGGATTCCGCTAAGAAGAATGGCATTTCCAACGGTTTATGTATGGTAAGTTGGTTATAACCCGTTTTGTTTTTGTTTGTTTATATTTTTTTTTTGTATTTTAATCAATTGACGACCATTGAAAATATTTATTTAAATCCGGGTCTTTTAGGTGTTCTATGTTTGATTTGGTTTTACAGAGGTATTGTAGAAGTGCTCAGGATCGAATACGTTTCAATTATTGTAATTATTCCCAATAGATTATTTTAAAATTGTGTCATGCGAAGTCATGACACAATGAACACATCAATTCCCTATAGGATTTTCATCACGCTAATTTACTCCACGTTTTTCATATAAAATAATATTTATAATAACTTAAACTTGAAATGACGTAATTGAATGAATGATATACAATGTACAACATAAATATATGTTTTTTTATATACTATTAATGCCTGTTTTATTTGTATTTTACTATGTTGAAATAATTGTTAGTTTATACTAAACAAAAGGCTTTAACTAATAACTACTTCTGTTTGTTTGGCGTGTTTTGCTTCGCTCCTTAGGAAACGTATGCGATGCGGTGGATTTTTAAAACAATACCGCTTATTGGTATCACTCACTCGTTCGGGAACGATTACGAATTGTTCTAACAATTTACTAGTTGTGTGTCAACTGATTAGTTGTTATTTCGCAAGCCTTTAAAAGTAGAATTCAATTAGTAAAATTTATATGCTACAATTAAATTTATATAAACTCAAATTTAACCGAAAAGTTAGAACTTTTCCGCTGTTAAATACAATTATTAAAATAACGAAGAGATGTGAGGCTTATTTTTTAGTAATAAAGTTCAAGGGCGTTTAAATATATATTCTGTATTATATACGTTGCAATATATTCTATAGAAATGATTGGGTTAATGACGCATTTCGATCATTATTTTTGTATAATAGATTCATGATTAAGTCGAGATCTCAACTAAAAAGTTTTCCATTATTGAAAATTACACAACGTCATGTTCTTAGCTCAGCCAACCTTACTTTGACGAGTTGTTAATTTATACGTTATTATTTTATTTTAAAGGCGATATATTATATTTGCTCGTTAAGTATTTAATTTTCGTTTAAGTTTAATGTGGTAATTTTTATGGCCATAAGTAGCAAAAGTGGTCGTAGTTTATTTTTATTTTTAATTCCTTGAAAATATTTACCTACTTATTAACATAGAATTAAAGGAATATTACGAAATATAATATTCAAATGACACGTGTTCTCTTTATTACAGGCTGTTCCAGATGACAGCAAAACACTCAATGGTAACTACAAACACGAGGAAAGTTCAGAAGTACCTAATTCGTACACGTCGTCAGCTGCCGACGCGTTCGTAAGACAACGTGCTGTATCCTAGTGACTTCCCAATGATATAAACCCGACTAACTTTTAAGTTAGACCTTCCCTTCCATATATATTTCACACTTCTCACTCATATATATGGTATTTGCATTATGTGGGAAAAAGACGACACTATCTTGAATGTACTTAACATTTAATTTTTTATGGATGGGAGGGTCAACTTTTATGGTTCAGTAAGATAGCTTCCACTTGGAAAATGATTTAGCATTGTTCTTCCACTGCAAGCAGATAGCCCGATTTCGAGTGACGAAATTTAAAATACTATTTATTGATATGATACAAAAAAAAAAACAAATAAATAAGGGATGTAAATCATACGTTTTAAAATTCTAAAATCTAGTGATATAAGTCAGTGTTATCGATAAAAAAATTCGTCACTTATGAAAGCCACGGTTACTCACTACCTCTTTGTGAATAAGCTTTAAGGGTAGATAGAGGTTTTATTATGTAAAAAAATTAGTTATTTTTGTCAGAGGGCGTGACTATACTTTTGTACTAATCTTTATACCATGCCTTTTGCACTGAGAGCGATAACTTTTAATGAGTGTAAAAGTTATGGAATTTACAAGTTCCAGAAGACTTTGTAACTGTAATAACATAGACTGTTTTTCAAATCGAATCTTCTGTCTTATGATAAATAAGAGGATACATTAGTTTTTGGCGCCTAAAATGGACTACAATAATTAAACGTTTAAATTAAAATAATCAGTTTTTAGTGCTGGTCACCTGGCTTTTGAATTTGGAATGTTATTAATTTTTTAAATTGAAGGCAGTGATTTCGAAAAAAAACTACCTTTAGATCTGTTCTCAATGTTATAATTATTTTTTATTTTATTTTTGTTAAGCAAATGTAAATATTATTGTAGTATTTTAGGCGTAAACATTTTGTTAGCACAATTTTTTTCTTTTATTGAATTCTATTACTTGAAATTCACGTTGCTGTTAACGTGATGTCTTTGTCTTTAAGTTTAAGATACGCTTTTTATGTACAAAAATATGTCGATGTTTTGTCATAAAAGATATTTTTAATGCTTTTTTTATGGAGCCAAAGTCCATTGAGTTAAATATACTAGAAAACTTTGTCAATAGCACCTGTTTGGGAAATTACATATTGATCCTAATCTCGCGTGACGACTTCTCAACGCGTCCTCTCTAATGTATTTAATTCACTGGTCATAGTCCACAAAGTTTTTTTTTACGTCATGACATAATAATATTCTAAATTAGGCGTAAATTAAGTTTAGCATACAAGTTCCGTTTGATTTACAATTTCTTTGTAATATATGAAAATTTATGGCATCTAATTGATAATTTGTTATATAATCATTGAATTGTAATGGGCATTGTTTTGTATTTGAATTAAATTTAGATTTTGTATAAATTCGTTGTTTAAAAAAAATTTAAAAAAAGTATTATTTTTAGTTGAATTTGTTTTTTGACTTTCCGACCAAGAGTGAAATGTCGGTTCTTATTAATTAAATTTAAAACGTTTAAAAATATATAAATTGTAAATATACAAAATTATATTTTTGTAATGTTACCAGGTTTGTATTTTGAGGCGAATTGAAACTAGATACTTCATTTATTACACCTATATATATTTATCTATATTTTTAAAGTAATTATTGTGTATTAAGAACGCATTTTGTAATTGTAATATTTTGTGCATTTTGATGTGTTTTTTCGAATGGGTAGCTAAAATAGGGTAATTGCACCTGTTTGTCGATCACCACCGAATTTTAAACTTATTTATCCTAATAGAAGTATAGGTATAATTCATATTTTTGTGACCAATCTTTGGCGTCTTGCATTTTACGTTCCACTGATAGGTCGTAACAGGTGTAATTACCCTATATTTAGTAATTTTTTCTTGGTATGCGGATGGACATGCTTGAGGCGGGCAAAATTGTTCAGGAGAGGTTTCGCACGCAAGTTCAAAGATCTGCTCAAACGCTGTCAAATTTCACTATTGCAGAATTATTTATTATTATTGTAATAAAAGATTTTTTCTTAAAGAATTTATTTTATTTCTCTTTTAGTAGGTGATTTGCCATTTATATATTAGCTAAGGCTACCTGTTTAGTTTTTATACCTTACAGGATAATAATTGAAAAGTAGAACTAATCAGTAGCGGCTTTCCAATAATAATCAAAACATCTATTTTACCCCAAACTTATTTTACAATTAAAAACAAAAGCTATATCGATTAAAAATAAATAATACGCAACGTCACATATATAAATGACTGACTTTAAACAACATAGTTTGAAATTTGTATTTCGGTCAATAAATTATTATGTAATACTAATAAACTTAGTCGGCGAAAGGCCAGTAGGAGGTCCACTTCTACAATACCACTTGTATTACTGTAATACTTCTACTTGTAATAGCAGATATATTCACTTTTGAATTAGAAACTCTAGCTTACCATGATTACTTGCTGAACAATAATAAAAAAATGCAACCAGTCATATGAGTGGATTTTACTAGAATTTTTGTTTCAAATATTTTTTATATTAATTTTATCAGATACATTTATTCTAACAAACGCTTTTATCGATTAAAATAAAAATATGTGTTCGAAATTTAAATTCGATCTTGAAACTGATCTGATATGGGTTTTAATACGCATGTGAAGAAAATTATGGTTTAAACTTTAAAGATTTCCCTCGCTGGTCCATTAAAAATGCGTAGGTATATAGTTCTGTGCGACTATTATATGTAAATACTGGATATATGTATATTTGATCAGATGTAACTATGGAATTATTGTTTTAATTTACATTAATTTGACACGAAAGAACAAATCTGATTAAATATACTTGAAAAAATATTATAATATGATCAGCTGTTTATTACAAAAAAAATAACTCACTAAGGACTTAATTGTCAATGTTTTCTATAAAAATTAGCAATGCTTTAAGATTTTTAAGCGCCTTACAATACTTTTTCTAAAGGAAACATAATTTAAAAAAATTCTTAAGAATTTATCATAATAGTTTTACTGTTTATTATCAATGCCTTAATTGTCGTTAACGGAAAGAAAAATCAAAGGTAATTTTCCATAATCAATGAATACCTAAGTCTTAATGTGTAAAATATACTCGTATACCATACCGTGTGACGTCACAAAGCCCACTACATATAAATATGCATTATATTATACATATTACGTTATATTATTTAATGAGATTTTAATGTAGTGCTGTATTTTAAATGAGCTTACTCGATGGCAAGTAACAATCGTACATTTTAAACACAACACTTTAAAGCGCTCACCTGTCATTTCTCCATACATCAATGACAGCTGGGGCTGTAGTTTAAAACTCATGCTTACAGGCCGTCGTGGTTGGATACGCCCTCTACAGGTCGTATTGTCTACATTTAACTTATTTGCTCGAGTTGATGTGCTCCGATACCGACGTATTCGTTGTTCTACAATCTTCAAATAGATACAGATTAGACTTTGGACTGCAAGAAACATTCATTAGATAGGGATAACTATATTCTTATCATGTCGCCAAAATTGAGGCATGTGTGAAAAGGATGCAGATATCTTCTTTGACGTTCACGACACCACGATCGTTTCTTTTTCTATCGCATATCCTACCTACAAAAATTGTATCCATTTGAAAAATAATAATTGATAAGTATAGAAATGACTACTTTTTCATTTAATTTGTAATTCACTCATATTATTATAAATATTGCTGTGACATCTCTATTTTATATGATAAATAGTGCATCTGATTGATTAGGCTTGTTCGACTGTGAATCATATATAAATTAATAATAAATAAGTAAACGTAGACTGTATAAACCTTTATTAAAGAAAATACCTTTTTTTCCTTCCGCGTTCGTTTTTCCGCGTTTTTTTTAACTTATCTGGTTTTTCTAAAATTGTAATATAAGAATGAATAAAAATTGTATAAGTAGGTACCTAAAATAATTCGATTGCATTTATACTAATGACCCAATTAATAACTGTTATAGAAAGATTATTTTTAACTTGTGACCGTAGTGCGGCATTTGAAATAAACTAATTTAAATTTAAAAAAAAAATACACGAGTAAATATTTTTAAATTCGTTCATTTTAAGTCTACGTCAATCGGAAACAAGTTTTATACATCCACGATGCATTCGATTGGTTATTTCCAGAACCTTTTATAATGTCACGAAATTGGAAATACCTGCCTCCTCAAACAAGCTCTAGGAACTGGAAAGCATGACGTACGTATGCGTATTATTGTTTTCATCTTTTTATCGTTATTAATAATTTGCGGTTTTAAAATTATATTCTATTAATACAGTCCTTGATGTTCAAGGAAATAAAATTGTATCTTTTTTAAGCGGACCTAAAAATAATCATTTTGGATTTTCGATAAAAAAATGAGTCATAGTCTAATTAAATACCTGTTAATGCCATGTAAGTGCCATTAATTTATTTATAGTTGATGTTATAAAACAAACATAAATATTACGTTATTGTATTTTAATTGTACTATTAACAAATGAACTTTTAACATTAAAATGCAGCATGCACCTGACTTATAATTTCCATAGCGAGTTGATAGCTTTTATACATTTGGTTCAACAAGTATCAACTTTACTGACTTATTTTTTTTTATAAACTATCTATGATTCGAAAACCACCAACCAAGATTAGGCATTAGCATCTTAAACGTCTGAAATTTGTATGATGTTGCCAGAAAAAATAAATACAGGTAGTCCTCGGTTTTACGACATGTTAGGTACCAGAGAATAGTGACGTAAACCGAAACGCCGTAAAACGAGAACTACCTATAAATTTACATTAGACAAATTCTAGAATGAATAGAATAAATAACATTGTGCAAATATATCTACTTATTTTGTAACTATAATTATATACCTATTCGGTGAGTTAATAACCTAGGGTCCGGTTTATCCATTTGAACTTAGAGTCAAAGAAATCTTAGAAAAATAACATAAGTACATTGTCATTGTTATTCATAACAATTCGTTGTATGACACGAAAAGCATACTACATCACGTTTCTTTAGAATACTCGAAAAACATAAGAGCCTAATATTCCCTTATAAAACAAAAATTGTATATATAAAATTTTGTTTTTGCTTAAAGTAAATATAACACTAAAATTCGCTCACAAGCAAATAAAATTGTTATGACCGGAATTACGAGTATCTATAATAAATTTTCAGGAGTGTGAATTCAATATTGGCTTCATGTAAATATAATGATTTCTTCGTCTCCCAACCATCGTGGAACTAAAAGAGAAAAAACCATATTCTAATAAAATGTATTAAACAAAACCGACTATAAAATAATTCCAGGAAATACGATTAACTTATACATCACTGTTATAGCGTAAAATTCTCCATAGCATGTCAATATTTATGTACATTTGCACGTGGACTATGTATACAGAATTATTAGCCGACTGGTTGGTCCATTTGTAGGCGTTAATAAATATTATAAACTGACAAAAGTCAATAACATAGGATATTCGATCTTCACGACTATTGAACTTACCGAAGGCCTAGTTGCTTCTGAACTATGGGACTTAAAAAGAAGGCATCTATCTCCTTTAAAAGCTGATCTAAGGCGGTCAAACGATTTGATTCAAACTGAACTTGACTGGTCAAACCAGGCTGTTATTTTCAATTCGATCACTACAGCGTTCACGTCAAACCAAATATAAATATTCATAAAACACGCTTCCAACCCATGACGGTTTGACAAACTAATGTCGTTGTGGGGGATCAAAGTGGCTTTACTAATATTATAAAAATCAATGTGTCAAACAATGTTTATGGTTACATCACATATAACGCGTACATAACATATGCTTAACACAAGGTACAAAAGCGAACAGCTCTGACAGTTTCATACATTACAAATATCATTGTCTACTAAAGTCAAGCAAGTTAATCATTACCCACCTGAACAAACATTCCTTATAACAATGTCAAAGTTTTAAAGTTACTGATTATTGCGCTAACTTCAGCCTGTTTTTCGTCTTAAAGGTACAATACGAGTTTAGCAGTAAGATGGGTCAAGTATTCATTTGTTTGATTGCACATTATAAACACACATATGGCTTAAATCTTAACCAGATCAAACCTAATTTATTACTTTTTAAAAGAAGCATAAATTATTTGATATATTTCCGAATCATATATAAACAGTATGTTAATTAATGAAATATGGAGCAAATCAAATAATGAATAATAAATTTAAATTATTGTAATTATGGTAGGTGTATTTAACCAGCTGTTTGACGCTTATTTACTTGCAACAAATATAATAAATGCCTAATAAATTAATTTTTTTTATTGAATAGCCAACCGACTTGCGTCAATAGTAGTATTTTCCATTTTTAAGTACTAGATAAATTTGTTATATCAAATTTTCAACATGAGTGCGTTTGATGGTGTGATTCAACAATAAGTACCTAAATAAAATATGAATTTAATATTACTCATAAAGTAAATGTTGTTTACCATCAACTTAAGACCTAGGCTAGCTAAAGAAGGTTTAATTTATATGAATAATCTATGAAAGGATGAATAAAATAATTTAATGAATAAGAATAGGTACAAAGAACATCGTGGCAGTCCAGACAGAGGTTATTAGAATAATCCAAAGCAAATGATTCATGAAAGAAAGGAAGCTAAGAAATTTAGAAGGCATTAAAATAATGTTTGCAATTTATTTTCATTTAATGATTTTTCACCACAGTGATTACACGAGCAAAGATTTTTTAATCATTAAACGCTCGTTTTTGGCTACTAAAATGAAGTATGAATAATTATTTAAGAGTATGTATGCCTAGCAAATCGTATTAAATGGCACTGACATTTGGCTATATTATACTCTGAATTAATTACAGTAACTAGTAGGTACACTAAACAAGGAAATGTGACAACAAAATTATTTATTAATTTAAGTACATTCCACTTCCGTATTCTACATATCTGCTTAAATATTCATAGTAAATACAAAACCCCATAACGTTAGGGTACAAGGTAATCGTTTATATTGGACAAAACAAACAAGATGATCTCAAAGCTAACGATAAGTGAAAATTTAATATTTACATATTTCATTGGCATAGAAAAATGTAAATCGTTAACATCACGTCTTAAAATTGTATTTTTAATTTAAATATAATACAATTCTTACACAATGATTTAAACAAAACGTCAGATATCATGTGATGAGTGATGTGATTTTTTTAAATACATTATGTAATTGTATTCTATACTCAAATACCTATACGATTTATACAGAACTCTGAAAGCATATTCACTCTCTCAGAACACTTCTATTTTACTTCGAATGCACGTTTGTGCTATTCTTTCTTATATTCTATGCATCATAACAGATAATAATTAATAAATAAGCTTTTAAAAGTAAAATAAAAAATGATTTGAAGAAATTAATGTTTTAAGAAAGTACAGTGTTGGCGGCAGGGTTTTGAGTTCTTAGACTATTTTGGATTTTTTAAAAATAGAATAGTAATAATTTCGTTTGCGTGGACATACGTATAGTATGTGTTTTCGTGCTTAATACATTATGATTTGTCAAAAGCAGCAACCTCGTTAATTATGGCTTTTTCTCAGAACAACAAATAGGTACTCATAATAACTACTTCATAATACTAGAATTTCATTTACACGTAAAATTCTGATGTATGATAAAAAATAAATATTTGCAATAATTAGCATATTATCGACGCAAAATTCTAAATACATATTGGATATATCTCTGCCTACATATTACATATAACTCGTGTATGCAATAAACCGGATACATTTGATGCAAGAAGCAACATTTACGTAGTATCCAAAGTTTGCATATTTGGTACAAGATTATCTTTCTCGCTGAAGCAAGCGGTTGCCGACAGAAGTCACTTATTTAGCAGAGATTTTGGATTTATTATAATATAGATATGAATCATTATAATTACAAAAATATATTTTTGACTTTTAGTATTTGTAAGAAGTAATAGTTTTACTAGTAATTAGTTGTTGGGATATTTAGTATTAATTAGAATTATATTAACAAATTTGCGCTGTTGTAGTCGCGATGAGACTCGCTGATGACTGAAAAACTTTTAAAATTGAGGATAAATTTAATTGTTCACAAATACCTGACTTCGAGTAAACAATAATCAAGGCTCTAATGTTAGTAATCTTTGCCGCCTTCTATAGACTAATTGAGGTAGTTTTTTAGCTGAGCGCAAATCACTGTTTTTCCTATAATACAAACTCATAATTACCTGTAATTCGTATTGGCAAAGATTGTATTATTGATACCAGTTATTCTCCCACACATATACAAACAAAATATAAATATATTATTTATACATATATACACAGCAATAAGTTATATATTTAGACATTTAAGATGGGTACAAAAAGGTAAGATTCTTTCCCCAAATCAGAGCTAATTTAATATTTCATAATTTCATAAACAAAAGAAATTAAACAAAACTATGTTATTAAAAATATAATCTCCTCTCCTCTATGGGTATAAGCGTTTTGTGGGTTTTTATAAAGGAGAACGATTATTGTAATTAATGTGATAATAATAATAATTTAAACACAAAAAAGTGAGAACAAATTAAAAATAAACATTCACAACAATATAGGAACTGTAATACTATACATACAATGTCTAATAAGGATTTTTTTTTAAAGCATACTTTAAATTATGTTCGCGAATAGTCTAAAATTAATAATAGGGTTTTGTTGTGCACAATCGTATCATGAAACTTATAATAAAGAGAAATATTACGAGTATTTACATTCTGGTAAACATAAACATAAAAAACATATTGAGATTTTCAATAAATTCTATATTCGTTCTGTCGTTTGGGGATTGTTATGCACGCTGCCTGGGCCTTATTGAGTAGGTTTATCTTTACATAGCAGTGTTATTGTTTGTAAAAAAATTGAGTAATTTTAAGATTCCTAACAGTCAAGTGATCTTGGTTAGACATCCACCTTGACCGATGCCAATGAGGTGTTCGGAACTTGTGTGCCTTTTATTAGGTAACGTGTGCTTACAATGTGAAACGTAAACCATCGCTCGGTTACCCGCACAAAACTATTATGTAATTTTAGAGAAAAAAAATGAACAGCGGAAGAAAACCTTGACGGAAGCTTAATAAAATTTTTAAAAAATTAAAACATTATTTACTTTCAAATTGTTTTTATTCTATACATACATATCACAATTTTACTTCTTTTGTTAACAAGTTGTACCATCTTTGTATCATAATGTGAATTTGAATAATTTGGATTTATTACTGAAATGGTAGCTACTAAAAATGGTTTCTTTAACAACCATTCTTAATTTCTGAGATGTAAATTGAAAACCTATGGATACTATGGGCAAACGGTTAGGTTCATCACCTTTAAGACATATTTTCGTTTATACTTTTCAGTCGTTTGGATATAAATCAATAGAAACTGAGTATTTTTACTGCCCATTAGATTTGTATGCCTATTAGTTAAAAATATAAGGAAAACCAGCTTAGATGTACATTTTCAAAAGTGTTGTTGTGTGATTTAATTTAGTTGTGCATTAATGTATAGCCCTGAAAAGAATGAAATACATACATTTACTTTGGACACATTGCATGTTGCTGACATAAAAATTGGCCTAATATAAAATTAATTACAGGAAAGTAAAACTTAAAGCAACCTTCAATAAATATTAAGGCGATCATAGCCAATCCATCGTCTTTTAAAAATGATTAATTTTAAACCTTGGTATTAACAGTTGCAGACAAAACAAAAACCGTAGCAATATTTAAAGCGTATGGAGGTTAATATTATATACAATTTTAATAAATAATTTTTGTAGTTCGCAAAGAATTTATAAAGAAGAAATAACAATTTAAACAATAAATACACAAAATACTTAATACTACCATAAGAAGCAAGTTTTATTGGCAAAAATTCTTGTACGATTCAACTATTCGGATGATTAACTTACTTATAACACATCCAATGCAATTAAAGTAATTTATAAAAGTAAATTCGAAACGATTATATGATGGTCGGAAACAGGAAATGTCACAGCACTGACTGAGCCATGACTTTGGCCACTTATGGGCAAACATTTTAAATCTACTGGCAATGAAAGAAACGACCTTTGATCAGCTCCACAAACAGGCAGAACAAATATTTAGAAAACTAATATATTGTGCGTACTACAAATATTTCTTATAGATCTAAGAATTGAGGATTCGTTAATAAACATTTTAAAATGCTTTACGCGGCTTACTGTCGCGTTTTTTGTTTTTTCATTATAATAATCCAGAATTTCGACAACTTTGCAGTGACAGTGTACAGCAGGCATAGTGCT
The DNA here is from genome assembly GCA_028551675.1 of Tineola bisselliella. Taxonomy (NCBI): domain Eukaryota; kingdom Metazoa; phylum Arthropoda; class Insecta; order Lepidoptera; family Tineidae; genus Tineola; species Tineola bisselliella. The sequence goes on from JAPWLS010000970.1 coordinate 80,399, forward strand.
CAACCGCATAACGCCTTGTAAACTAGTTGGATCATATGAGCCTTTATAAATTATTTACATATAGTAATTATAATTGATCGTTCGAGAATTCCCTGCCCAAAACTATTTTATCCATTTTTAGGATACAAATTACCATTTTTTAATTTTATTCTAAATCCAATTACGTTTTTATAGAAGTTCTCATAAAAACTCTAATTTAACCAAAGTCATCATAAACAATTTTTAAGCATAGTGTCTATTTATACCCAATAACGTCAACGGATAGAATAAAAAAATAGTGTTGCGCGTGAGAAATGTAATTTACAAAAGTACTACGTCTTCAAAGGATTAAGAAACAAATGCTACGAGACGGTCATAGACTGAAATGAGTGGAAGCGCTTATAAAGAAAGATCCTAATATTGATTAACTAATATCAGTGGTTTAATTAAAATAAAAGATCCATAATGACAATAATCGTTGGGAATGTAGAAAGGTAAATGATTCAGTAAGGAAGAGTTCTCTGTAAAATTAAGTAGCGCGACTTATTGGTATAACTATATACTGGGTGATACAGACAAGTTCGTAAGAAAAAAATTTAAAAATCTGGTAACGGGAATGGACTACTATCGATTCGTAATACGATATTTTTGGCCCCAAACCTTCGTGTGAATCACCCGATAAATATATAAATAAATAGACATAATAATTTTAAACAAAATTGTAATCAATAATACCATATTAATGAATGCATGCGTTTCTATATTACTTATAGTTATTTTTAATTGTTTCTGGTTAAACTTACGCAGAACTAGTTAGTATACATAGATTATGCAAATAAAGAAGTTATTACAAAGTATATAATAGCTGTATTCGTTTGTTAACACGAGGATAAAGCACTGCATATGAATGTGACACGTGTTTTTATGATACGGACATTTGTCTTGTAATTATTCTAGAGGCTCAGGTATTTTATATAAAATTACAACTATGGTGCGAATGTTTAACCGCTGTACAACGTTGTCATAAAATAATGAACTTGCGTGAAAATTCACTTGTTTTACTTTAATACTTAAAAGCTTGAATACTCAAATTGTAATTTTAAACTTGGCTAATTATATTTGGTCTCACCTTTAAATTATATGATAAAGGGGGAACAAATTAGACATGCAGTGATATCTAAGGTTATTTCCTACATGATTGTACGAATTTAAAAGATATTTTCGGTTTATTACCGCGTATGTTTGCATTATTAAAATTAGACAGATATAAGACCCATATTGGGTTCCCTTGTCATGTCCAAAATAATTATTCCGCTTTATATTTAGTAACTCGCTTGTCCTTGTTACCCAAAAAAGTTGCGAATAAAAAAATGCACTTAAAATAGTATTACACTTTGTAATAAGTTATAAATATTGATATATTTATTTAATTATAAACTTCAGCTAGATTTGAGATACGTACAAGTGAAGCTGTTTGCGTCATTCGACTGAGTTGTAGAACTTGCGACATGAAGCAGGTGACTTTATAACAAGACTTTAATTCAGGATTTGGTAATATTAAACATCTAATGGCATTTGAACCGGATAAACGTGGAAGTTATAAAACCAATCACGATGAGTACACATGTAAAATTCTAACTGAAATGTCAATGTAATTGAAGGACGGTCATCGATCTCTGCATCACAATAGTGTCACCGCATTCAATATGACATATTTTTAAAATACTAAATTAATATAAATAGATTAATTTATTTAAATCAATGATTATTCTAATAAGCATAATAATTTATTGCTTTAATTTACACCTATTTATATGTATAATAACTTATTATTACATCCGTATTAAAATTAGGTGTATTTAATTCGAAATAATTAACAAAAAATTGATTAAAATAACAACTATTTATTTTAGATCCTTATTTTGCTTAAGTGCACCAAATACCTACTAATTATGTATTAAAGTGCGTCATAATTGTAATTAAATAACAATAAAGTTATCAAAAATTATCAACGTTCTTTTTGACCACTAAAATCGCATTAAATTGTGAAATTTAATTTAGGTATATCCTGTTACATTTAAAAAATATATTCCGGATAATTAGTATTTGGTTTTATGGAATTCAGGTATTTTCAAGAAATTAATAAATAGATGAATAAAATTATCTTAGTTAATAATAAACTATTAACTAAAATATTTGTTTTTAATATGGTGAGGAGTCTATAAGAGCACATCGTAGGAAGAACAAACAGCGCGTAGCAGAATATGTCAGCTCGCGCTGCAAGATGACGCGATGAGGCCGTGCGTCATGGTGAGGGTAGGTAGCCGGGAAAACCTGTCTGAGAACAGCAGGCGATAGAAGCGCTTGGAATTCAATAAAAGTACAAAATGAACGTTTGGGTGAATATTATTTTTTACACCTGTTAAAATAAATACAACTAAATTAACAAAAACCACACACACCCTCTGCTAATTACACCACATTTCCCCTTTTCCCGGGAATTTGGACCCTCATACACGATACCATTGAATAGGGACCGGTTACAAATGAAAGTAGAAGTTAGCGCGATGTTCATTGTATCAAGTTCAGTCATAAATAGAGTCAGTCTTTGCCATGTTAATAATGCCCATTAAATATTGTTTCTTATGTATTTATTGTCTGCCATCATGAGGGTATGTTATCCCGAGTTGTTACTTGGAGGCTGTACCACTAGAACCTCTTAGGGAGTCGCTGATTACGCACGAGGTAAGATATGATAAAAGCGCGTGGGAGCAGCGCGCGCCGTCAGTACTTGGTACACCTGCACGACGAGCGCAGGCCGTGTCTACTGTATTTCCCCCTCCCGCGCACTCGGATCGCAAATCTCACAGACTTTACCAATAACCTAACTGCAAGGTTTCCTAATCAGTCGGTGTGATCTCGCGGTAGATCGCGTAGTGTTGTGTTTCCTTGGACTGCTGACGATACCTTTCGGGGTACGGACCACTCGAAGCTGCTGTCAGTTCAGGTGAGAATATCCACATAAGGAAAACAATCTCAGAATTATTCGCAAGTTTAATCATGTGATTGAGGACACATGGTGTTACTTAGTGGGAATAAATGTTATTGATACACTTAATAAAAGTGATAATAAGTTTGCTTATTAAAGAACGCCCCCTTTTCAAAACGAGTAGGCGCCTATTTAAAAGTTATTACTTGTATGTGTCATAATAAAATAAATTAATATGTAAAAAATGTGCATAAAAATTATATTTCAGCACGTTCAACCTAACCTTGCTACAAATGATACATTTTCAAGTGAGGCGATAATTAACAACATCATCTTATTAAATGATGATGTACGTCGATCAAAGGTCGAACCTCGAAATCATTAACAATTTAGAACCAGCACCCGATGTTCTTAATAATTAAAACAAAAAGAAACTGTATCATTATTTAAAAATCTTTACCGTTCTCTACAAATAGCTCATTACAATTAGCGAGAAAGCAGTTACATAAATCAACGATATTCTTGTATTTTAATGGTACACATAAAGTCGAGTGCGGGTATAGAGTGCTATTCGCTGCTAGGAATGGTGTGTGATTTGAAGCCAAGGATTCACGGAGGCTTTAGTATTCGTATCGCGTGGCGGAGCGGTGGCAGCGGGGGCCGTTGTGACGCAAGGCGCCTGGCCACTGACTTGAGATTACTTATAGAGGCTAAGGGTTATCATCACATACCAGACAATAATATCAACATTACAAAATCATCTCGTTTGTTAAGCTAAGTTTAAGTACAGAGGTGTTCAAAGTGCGGCTTGATACCCTTCTTATCTACGATATGATTAATCAGTCTACAAAGTGTTTAACGTACATAGTATCTAATATTTACACGAAAATCTTCAGATTGGTTCTATGATCTAATTGCGAGTTATAGTTAATGAAATATATTAGATATATGTATGTGGTTATATAAAAAGGATAACAAAACAAACAGTCATTAGAAAACATGTAATATTGGTTAATAATACCATCAGTATGTCTATTAGTTATCGTTGCATACACAAATTACCTACTAATCATTGAGAAATATTATATGTATAAGTACTATATGCATAATAAACTGCAATTCATCATTTATCATTAGCTTGAATTCACACAAAACTACTTGACCTCAAATCCCAAATAGAGTCACTTAACTTAATTGATAACGACAATAATTACAGATTTCAGACGCAATATTTAATAATTTAGCATTTTATTTCATAACTAGTAATTTCATATTATTACAATGTCAATGAGTTAAAAATATTAGAGTTGACACGAGGAACAAAGTTGCTACTACGAGGATTGTTCGAATACAAAATGTTGTAAATAGATATTTTATTTATTTTATAACATATAATAGATTTTAGATATACATAAATATGCAAGTATAAATCAGTCGTTTAGAATCAAAAACAGCAATCTGACATGTGATAGAATAGATTGCTGTTTTTGATTACACACAACTCAAATTTAGAAATGCTCGTCGCCCTTATTATATAAATACAGGTTTTCGCACAGGTTTCGTTTGACATATCATCTCTAGTATGTGTGTGTACAGCGCGATTAAAATGAATCACTTTTTACTAGGTTAATTAGATAATTATAATTGTTAGCAAATAGATAAGGCTTAGACGAAATTATCAATATTTATTATAAATATACATATAAGTTTTTCACACGGGGCTAAAAATAAAAAATCTAATCGGATTAAGAAAAAAATGACAATAAAGTGGAAGGATCTACCCTCATTGACGTCATAAGTTTAAAGAATACGTCCAACTTTGGGTGAAAATCTTTTTTATAGCCAGTTTTATAGCAATTAATGATACATTCATTATGCTTAAAATAGAATTGCCAAAAAATAATGTAGTGTACGTCAGTATTTTTTTAATAGGAAATCACGTCCGTGCATAATTTTATCATAATTTATTATTGATCTTGAATTTTCAATAGAATATAACTCGTTAAGAATTTGTTTATTTTTTGCTCTTTACATTCAATTAAAGTTTATCTAAATGTTACAAGTTTCATAATTTTTTATTTTGTTAGTCATTTGATCAATAGTTCATTAAAAAGTATGAGTTTTTAAAATAAAGACAGATTTTAAAGAATACCTTTTTTTAATAGTTTTTTTTTCTTTATACGTCAGTAAAGGAAAAAATCTTAAACTACAAGAGATATTAAAATTCTTGTGAACCAATCCTTGTGAAAAAGTGAATCACGATCACCATTTTGTCAGTCGGCGTCGAGGTTTGAGCTGCCCCAAAAAAAATTGATGGAATACATACAGAAATATTATACATGCACATAACATATTATATAATTCAAAGTAAAGAAACGACGATCGATATATTAATAAAAGAAATATACAAACAATTTATTTAAAAAGAAATTGTCACAAACATACTTTTTAAATTGGTTTTTATTTTTTTAATTTAACGGTTTTAGTTGCAAAAGCATTGTTATAGGTTTAGTAAATAGTTGTGCTTCTTAGCGTATAATAATATGATTTTAATTAATTTTGGTTTTAGAAATAATATGCTACTGAAATTCAAATAAATAAAAATAAACATTAGTGGCATAAAGTGTAACAGTGACATTGTGAGTCCTTGAATACTATGGAAGTGACATTTAAATGAATGGTAATTGTACGGAGTGGGGTGGATTTGTGTCAGCTTAAAGGACAATGGTGTATCGCGCACCAGATAGGTGGCAGTGGTGACATCCGCGGTAAAACAACACGTTCGCTACGACCTCGGTGTTCGTCCGCGCCTGCAAGCAAATGTTTACATTTGTGCCGGTGACGCCTCCCTCGACGACGAATACCACCGATTAGTTGCAAAATGATCGCAGCCAAATTGAGTTCAGGGTCGAAACGCGTCGCCTCCGGGTCTTGCGCAACCTTCGCCCACTGCCATTTCACCGACAACGGCCTGCACCCACGTTCCGCTGACATTAATGGGTACCATCTTTTAGGAAAAATATTTTCTCAGACAATTAGACGAACTAATTTTATGATTTCATGCCAAAACTGGAATGGGTTAGATCACAATTTGTTATCAAAAACGTAGAGTGGCCATTCTGACACCACCATATCAATTTGAAAACGAAAGTCCTTAAATTACTTGGCGCCGACCGTGAGTTCACGGGAGAACTATAACATTTGAATACTTTTACTTTGCTGATTTTATATATTTCGTTGCAAAAATTAATCTTGTTATGTGTGCTACAAACGCGCTATAAGAGTTCTTATTTTCATGTTCGCGCCCCACTTACCAAGAACACTATTACGTATCAACGTCGCCTTTCCACATTAACGTCGGCTTACAATTAACTCGCATTTTTTTGAATATAAATATGTAACAATTCTAACACTCAAAAATAACTTAATAAAAATCGTCACGGTTTATATTTTTGAATCGTATAATCATCTTGAGCTACTTTTTAATTATATTATTCACCAGTGCTAAAGTCACCTTTCAAAGTAACCTTTTTGGTTTAATAATGGTTTTATTTACCACTATGGAAACAGTTCATCTTATGAATGAATAGTTACTACATAAATATCTTTAATATTATTAAGTGCGAGAATAATTATATATGATAGCACGTGATTATTTATTGTATTTTTATATTACAAATACGCATTGGATATAAGAAATATTATAATAAGAACGGCAGATAGAGCAATCGGTAGTTAATCACGTCCGTGGAGATAGTCGCGTGTTGCTTTCACGTAGCGCGCATTCAGTTGAATCTATGCAAGTATTCATTGAAAGTTATTTTCAATTACAAAACGGAATTTTCGTCGCATAAACGCGTGCAGGCATGCGCCAGTGTCAATGCCAAAGAGGGCACTGCTGCATGACCACTAGATAATTGTCAAACAACTAAAGCACTTTGTGTTTACGTGACTAACCATTTATGCTTAAATTAATTATTATAATAGAAATCTGACACTAATAATATTACGACATTTTATAATATTTGCATAACAGACCGTATTGCATTTTGTAGAAATCTATTTAAATAATTTTAAATATATATTTTTAAATTCAACTTTTTAGCTGTTAATTTGAAAATATCTAATTTAATAATATCATACTGAAATTATTAAAATTTTACATTTTACCTTAAATGCGTAATTTTAGACTTAATAAACTAATATTTTTAGTATATTAATGTACTATCTATAAATAAATCATCATCTATAAATATTACATGAAAAAAGATTTTTCTGTGTCAATAGTAACACCCTATGCTCGAATAGCAAATCAAGATCGCTACAGTTCATTCGAATTACACACACGAACACACCGAGGGCAATGGTTGCTAAATAACAACCAATACAAGAAAGAACAGAACCAAAGAATTACGTTATTCTACTATTGCGCATTTTATGCTTTTCTATACATCTTTTCTGATTATCAAATGTATGTTTTTCACACATTTTTCGACAACATTTTTACATCCACTCGTATAATCAATCACACACGTATAATAATATAATACAAAAAAGGAGGTGAAACACCGGTATTAAAAATTCATAAACTCCTTACATTACCAGGAAAACAACCTGATTACTATTTTTCGTGTAAATAATGAGTTTGTTCGTAAATGACGTTGGATCAATCAGTTTTAAGCAAGTATTTACTTCTTTGGTACAACAAGAGTGATGTCATGGCAGTTTGATGTTGATAAATCTTATGTTTATCTTAATTTTAGCTATAACTTGCGAAATGTGAGATCTAAATTCTTTGGAAGGCTTTTTTAATTAAAAATGTATTACATTCAGCTTAACATGTTAGTTTTTTAATAAATAATATAATTTTGGTACTTCATTTTTATCTCCTGCTGCATATTCATTTTGATAGAAAAATAATTAAAAGTTTTTGTGTTATATTCACAAAATATTTACGAATTAAAATACGTATTTCAAAATACTAACGCGTTTATTTTAATTAACTTTACAGCCATCGTGCAAAAAATATTATTTAAAACATCTCCGTGAATAACTTCAAACGTCACTAAAAAATATCTATTTTAAAAAATACATTTATTTTTCCTACTTTTGTGGGAAAATGTTTTATAATTGTGGTAAAACATTAAACAAGGTTATGTTTAATAGAGTTAATATATTCCCATTGTTGTGTTTATCTTCTTTGTTTTTCATGTCCGCGGTGTTCTTGATCTTTTATTTATGTTGATGGTCACCGAGTACGACGTCCGCATGTCCGCATGTCCGCGCTGCTGGCTCCCGGGGCGGGCGACACTAGAATCGCAATATACTTGGGCAATTCCATTTTATAACTTTATAAAGTACTTATGAGTCATAAAGTATCGTCTTACTGTTATATTGAATGATTTTTTTATAAATATTTAGATCTTAATGAGAAGATGTTTGTAAATAATTTCTTTGTTTGCACGAGTGGCATCGCTGTATGAAGTTTGCAATTGGCCGAATGGAAACGAATTAAGTTCTTTATGAATCGATAACTTAACTGTTATTATGTTACGTGTTTTAACTAATGATAGTCGAAACATTGTTTATATTTCATCGATTTTATCATAATTAATATAACATACCGATGCGGCAAGCCCTTCAGTTCATTTTAAACGGTATTTTCCTCATTTTCTCAGCAACTTTATACACAGTTTGTATACCAAGAAGGATAAATAATGTATGCAATCGTATGATACACTAAAGTGTAATGATGTGCGCTCGTAATATAAATAAATTCAAGTACAACTAATCCCCTTGTGCTTAGTTTACTTAAAGGTCACCTAAGCCCGGTTGCCCTCGGTCACTTGGTTAACGAGTCCCATCGCGTTAATATATTTTATAGTTTAAATTGTTAAATTTGCATTTTCCTGCTTATTGTATAATTTTGGTGACTTAAAAAATGACCTCAAATTTGGTGAGGGTAAGGTCCCTTATAAAGCGCACAATGAATGACGTACGTTATGCTAATGTGTGAAACACTATGCAAGTGTTTACATATACCTACAACATGTGCATGTGCATCTGTTTATGCATTACATTGTAATTACATTATATTTGGTTAATGAAATAAAGTTGTTTATTATTTAAGTAGACACTTAACATTAACGTGTCATTTCTGTTCACACGAGCCACTTGTGCTGTGATATACGGAAGATAATAAAATAAAATAATTAACAACAATTATAATAATTTCATAATCTTATAGTTCCGTGATGCACATCTGAGGTTACATATTGTGTCCAAGTAATACAATAATTAGGATGAAGTTAAAATATAAATATTAAAACACTATTTGTTTTACTAATAATACAATTAAAACCGTTTCCTATTTATTTCTAAATTTGCATTGAATACGGACAATTTGTATCAGAATAAAAGTGACATTATAAAATTTGAATTACTTACAATTGATTATAAAACATTTCGTTTTATATTTATTATTTAAAATTGCTTAACATAAAACTTAACTATGGGCAGGTACCTTCTTGTAGACAGTGAAAGTGAAAGGGTCGGTAATTTAATCCTTCCTTGATTTTAATGATCTAATTTTAAATTAAAGTCACTTTCTGAGGGAAAAGGTTTTAACAGTCAAACTAGCCACAAGAATTTGTTTATTCATTCTATTTTATTTAAAAAATAAATCCGAGCCGCAGCCAATTTAGTAACCGTTAATAGTAGTTACATAACTTATATAATAAATTTAAATCACCGGTCCAAAGGTCTAAAAAATAATGTTCGCTCACAACACATAAAAAATATTATAAAAAAAGTTTAAAATTAATATTATATTACTTGTTGAAATTATATTTATTTTTCTGTAAATGAAGTAAAAAATAAAAAGTTATTGCTCTTCTAAGCTGTATTTAAAATATGAAATTGTGTGAATACCATGCCGCGGCACACAGCTAAAGTAAAAGCGATGCGAAGGGTCGTTCACCTAAATCACCTAGTTACTCGACGGAACAGACAGCTATCTATCTCTTTCTATCGTGTTCGACATAAGACTTGACTAAAGCGATCAGCTGATTTATCTCTCTGAAGTATGAAGAGTGAGCACGTGGTTTGTAAATAACAAAATATATATATTATAAAATATCTCTATTATTCCGTAAATATGTCTCTATATAAAGAAATAACTTAAGTTATCAATACTTGACACCCTCATTCAATAATGATCTTTAAAATATATTATCCAACAAATTAACTTATATGGACTTAACCCATATAGATACATCTATATATTATGTATTTTAAAGTACGTTTGCAAAGCTACTCATAAGTAATAATTATCCAAGTTTAGCTTCCTACGATATTTGCTCCAACAAACAAACCGTTGCCATAGTTATAATGTAAAGTAGCCTAATGTATTTTTTCATCTTTTATGGCGCACATGTATAATATGTGCATGCTAATTATCATTGAAGTTTGCTGTGTCTGTGTCTGCGATGGTTTGCATTGGCCATTTAAAGACTTTGCAGTGATGTCTGACGTTATTTGCGAACATGATTTAGCCATCTTTCGCAGTTACGCCGCAATGGCTGCAAAGCTATTAATTAATAATAAGTTAATTTAAAATCACTATAAACGCGATAGTAGGCATACAATTTTTATATATTTCTTCAGTTTATAGTATATCGTCTTGGTATTTAAATTTAAAACAATCTGTTCCACTTACCACTGTGGACGTACTTTAGAGATAGTTGTAATAAAATGTAGTCAACAGTTGCTAAATAGGAAAACGATTATTAATTATGTCCAAACTAAAACATCAATAAAATGTTAAGAAAGTGGGATGTGTAATATTTTTTTTATTAAAATCGTCGGACATTATCATATTTTTTACGCAATACTAGCGATATTGTACAGAATTAATGCTTAGAATTTTGATTATTTAACACCAGAACGGTGAGTATGATTTTTGTAATTTCCAAGAATATCAACTAAATGCTCTAAACTCGTAAAAGTGCGGCTTTATTTTAAACAGAGGTTCCAGGTTCGATTCCAGATCGAAACAAATATTAATTAATAATATTTGTATTTATTTACTAAAATTATTATTTATTTTTTATATTATCTCGATGAACTAATTTAAATATATCACTTAGATTTTGTTTTATTCATACAATAAAGATTCATTTGCTATCCCTACTAAAATACAAAATTGGGTTATTATATAATTTATCATCAAACATATGAACTGTTATCGTAATAAAATTGTTAATCTTTATCTAAAATGCCTCTCATATGACCTGCGATAAGATTATTTCATCGATTTATTTATTTTATAATATCATCGACCGTCTGTCTACAATTATCCAATCGTCTAATGTTTACGACCCAATTTCCTCTAAATACACTAATACAAAAGCAGTCTGAAGGCTACCCCTTTTTTATGTGTATCTACCGCTCACTACCGGCAACTTAAAAAAACTGCTTAGTGGATAGACCGCGTAGTTGGAGCATAAAACTAGAAAAATGCACACAAGCTAATGGGTATATGCTCTAACGACGCCTCTAACACTATGACACAGTCGTTATTTACTATCGTTTATAATCGTGACATGTTTAAGTATAGTCGCCTAAGGGCCAGTATCTCAATTCTGACTTAAACTGCCGTACTAATAGCACTGTAATTATATTGCATGAAATAATTTAAGTGGCTTAATTGACCTTTCAATGAAAACAGACTGAGGATAATTAAGAAAAGTTTGAAATATACCTCTCTGTTTGAGTTTTCAGTTTAAAAGCTATAAGTCAGTTGCAACATCCACGGAAGATGAGGCCTAACTTTTTATTGATAACTCTGTACCTATCGAGGCAAACTGTACACTGAAGGCTACAATTATTATTAGGAAATATAAATACAAATCTTGAGAAATAACTAACAATCATTATCTGTCATTAAATCGGATTCGTGTTGAAATCTATTTATGCTTGGTCAGCCTATTGTCCGCTGCAAGTAGCTGATGTTGTCAATAGAGCAAAATAAATTGATTGATTATAAGCGACCTACGCTACGTATTTTTAAATTCATTCACGTACAAATAAAATATGCGTATTGCTGGTTTAAATAACTTATAATATTAATTAAAAATGCATAGTTTAAAGGCAAATAATAGTAACTAGATTTGGTGGCGCGAAACATATGAATTACACGTGTTTACTCCTTTATATAATGTTATAATAAAAAATTATATAGACTGTTTATTAAGGAACGTAATAGGCTTTATAATGTCATGCTACGATCTATAAATGCGGAGCAGTAACCATAAACGTCAGCCAATTTAGGCAAAATGTTGCAAGAAGGTAAAGCGAAAACAACACGGGTGCGGCAGCCCGAATGTTACCGAGATGAGACGAACAGGGGATGCCTAATTCTGCCCAAAGCTGCGGTACAGAGCTAGTTTATAATTAAATATTATTACTTTTATTATAATTAGCCTGCATTACTCTATTCAAACAATTAAATATATGACTCTAAATTCAATTAATATGAATAGACATGCCATTATTACAATCAATTATAATAATTAAATTTTTAAATGAAAACAATGTCACATAATTGTAATAGAATGGAACTTAATAGGAACATAGGATATAGTATGAAATGGAGGCCAATCACACACCGCGCAGATTACATAATACGACGTGCAGCCAATGACCCACTTGGGTTCACTCTAACACCAACAAAAACGCAACTATTCTATGCATTTGCATACAAACTCGGCTTTTGCGGAATAAAAACACGATTTTTATTTTACTAGAGTGAATGCTATATTAATTTTAGATTTTTGATGTCATTTCCAAATCGTATTATAGCAATAAAATATATCTTAACTAATTTAAACAAGTTAGTTAAGCAATTTATTTAAGCAAGATTATTTGAAATAATATTTGTAAGGAATTTATGTTTTAAGTTTATTAGAACAGCATTCTAGAATTAACAGACATACTTATAAGCAAAACTTCACAAAGAGAAAAATTATAAAAATATTAGAAAATATTGAAACTTCGAAACAACCTCAATAGCTGCAAACTTTTCGAAAATCATAAGGACTTTTAAACTAAATAATAATATTATCTAAAATCGTACACAAAGGAACATAACTAACAGTCTACAATTAATTACACTATTTATAATAAATTGATTTTTAATTATTAAGCAGCTAATACCGTACGCTCTTACGTCAGTGACAAGATCGTGGCAATTACTCCATTAGAGCTAATTGATGCAGTTCTCGGCTAAACACACAACAAGAAACAAGTCTTGAAAAAAAAATAGTTTAGTCTTCGATTTTAAATAAATTCATAGTGAATAAAACTAGACAATTGCTACCATTTCAATATTAACTATGTGTTGTATATACAATTTGGTAAGTTTCTTTGTGTATCTAACTCGTGTTTTCTCTCAGCTTAAATACTTACGCATAATAATTAGATTTTATTATCAATAATGATCATGGTTCTTTAGAAGAAATTTCGCAACCTCCTATTTTTTAAGAATTTCCGTTATTGGCCTATATAATATTTCTCAATAAAAAGACTACATAATAAAACTGCGAGTGTCTGACACTAATTCGTTTAAACTTGTGTGTTTTATTATTTTATGTATTAAATATAGTTAATCAATTAGCTTGTCCATCGTTAAATATACTGATGTACTCTCCGATCTCCATATATACTTCTTACAGACAATATAATAATTATTTCTTAAATATGTAGTACAACACTACCTGTATTACAACACGAGTAACATTAAAGCCGGTCTATATTAACCCCGTAGAAAACTGTAACATCGTGTCTACATAATATCTTAAATGTGACAATCGCGATCTAACCATCATTACCGGTTGTGACAGACATGTACTCCTTTTTTGGCATGTTTAAAAGTTAAAAACAATTTAAGTCATAGGTTCAAAAAACTTTAATGTTTAGTTTCATTTGACATAAAGTTTTGTATAAAACTAGTTTTAGGTACTATTGAAGACTTTTTATTGTTATGTTTTTCTTTTAAATTAAATTTTCGGGCAATTCCAATATTACAAATGAAAACAAATACCTATTTATAAATTGGAAAAAATAGAAAAAGGGGAATTTTAGAGAATAAGTACTATAAAAACTTTTTTTTTATCATAATACGCCGTGTAGAACCTACAATTTTCATAATGCCTGTTGAAAATTACGATCGGATAAGCAGCTGTCCCAACAATAATGTACACTGAGCAAATAATTTCTAGGTCATATGATAAAATATTTCTTAACTATTAGATACATTTACGTTTAATTAGATTAAACAAAAATATATATTTATTTATTTTCAACTGGTATTTCTGACAAAACCTACCTCTATCCTTTAAAATTAGTCTTATATATATATATATATATATATATATATATAAGACTAATATATATATATATAATCTCGACTATCGTCATCTCATCTACATACATACATAAGACGTGAATTTATGGCAATGGGATATTAGTACGTGTTTAATATTTTTAAATACATCGATTTTATTGTTTTTTTTTATTGAAAAGCACGTTCTAACTGATAATTTAAAGGTTAACAGATTGCATAGAGATAGGGTTAAGTAATGACAATGCTCAACTCAATAACTTTATAATTACATAACACATGTTGTGGATATCTTCTAAGACTGCATACCATCACGGACAATCGCTACTCAAAATTTATTGGTCAGCTATTGCATGATTATAACAATTTGTATGGCCAAAATTAAACAAAGTTTTATTGCAAATATTATTTTTGAGATGTGATTAAACAATTTTCAGAATAATCAGTCAGATAAAGGCGATCGGTTTTTAAATTTTATTTAAGGAAAATATACAAACTATAAAATCGTTGAAATAAAATGTAAGTACATCAATATTAAAAATTTGAGGACAAACAGATTTTCCTAAACATTTAAAGATTTAAATTATATCTCAAGAGAATAAATTTCTTGTAAAACTGAGAGTTAATATACCTTCCTTTTTTAAATACATTTTAAAAGTCGCCTGTGTCACTGCAAACGTAATAAATAATTTTGAACATTTTGTCTGTTCTAATATTTTTCATACTAACTGTACCTATACAATATTCCGCCTCTATATTTTAGTTTCGCTCATATCACAAAATAAAGAAGTCACTATGTGTTAAATTAAGTTTTTAAGAGCTCTAAAAATAAGAATATAATTCTACAAGCAAATAAAAACCTGTGTTCTAAAACCAGTCAAAAGTTCAAAGTCTTTTTGTCAAATAACCTGGTTCGTTAAACAAGTTTGATCATGGTACATTTCCAGACCCATAGCCATTAATTCTTAATAAATTTGCGTAGGACACCTGGCGCAGACAGAATCGATATATCGAAAAAAAATCTAAGAAGATTTCATGTTTAGTATAAAACAATATTTATTTAATTACATCATTATTACCTCATTATCAATTCAGCATATAATAGCGTTTTTATAAATATCCGTGAACTTCACGGCATAAGTAATCACGAATAACATAATTTATTGATTTACCAGTATAATAACTATTTCTATTTCTGTCCAAATTATATAATTTATTCTCACATCTTCTCAAATAATAGAACAGCTGTTCACGGTCTTAACAATATATCATACCAATAGCCCTCCGAATAATTTCAATGACAAAGCACATTTTGTTCTTAGATGAAATTTATTATATGAAGAATATTTTAGACGTAACTTATACTCTCCAAGGATGTCAATTTAAATTATTTAATAAAATAATAATTCAGTTGTTTATTTACAAAGTCAGTATAATAGTTTTTGCGTGATGTACCTAATATCAGATCATTGACGAAGCAAAACTCTATACTGCTACCCTTAGAGAACATCCACAGGCAAAACAACTTAAAATAAAATATATATTATACCTACATACGAGTAATCAATGTACTAAAAATCTTTTTAGGCTGAGAGATACCGCATGATGTGGTACGATTAAACTATGTAGACGTTATCAATTTGTTGTACCACGGCTTACGAGTAACTAGGGCAAAAGATCTTCATTTAAAAGATACTGAAAGTACTATACATTTGTAAATAATTATCTAATGTTCATTTATTATCTTAATCTACCATTATACTATATTTTAGTACATTTTTATATTGTAACAGCTACTAAATTAATATATCTAAGTATTTATTATAAGTATACTAAAATAAATGTTATTGTAAATTACAAATCGAGTTTAAATTCAATTAACATTCCTGACAATTTAATATTTAAATTTAAATAAAGCTCGAATTACATTTTAACAACAAATATAATTATTACTTTAAAAACAATGAGGCATTTTAATTAAAATTAATTAAAACCAATTAATACAATATACATTATGTAAAATTAATTAATTATCTATTTATTCAACAGTTATTAAAAGTAAATATTCGTAAACTTTGATGTTGTACGTAAAAATATACTTGTACATATTATAAAGCTAACACTATTAATATTAAAACTTTACCTACAAAATGGCTTCCATTTATACTATAACTAGAACCGTAAATGTTAACTAGAAATCGAATAGTTTAGGACATTCAGTTGTTATTATAGAATGCAGAAACGACAGTTGAGTGCCCTAATTTTTTTACGTTCGAGAACTAGATCGAATTACGAACGACTTTATGTATATATACCTATGGTATATATCTTTCTCCCTCTTCATTAGTGTGTTGGTATTCTAAATTGCATCAAAATCAATTCAAAAGATAACAAACCAAACAATTAAAATTCATTCTAAAATACAACTTCATTAGAATAAAATTACGGTAACTGTGAATGCTGTACTGAACAATAAAAAACACCATTTATAATGTACAAGGTTCTGCAAGACGCATCTAATTGATGACGAATATTACGAAATACTAAACAATGAAGAGGTCAGACAAACTGATCAATGAATACTCTTACTTCAATGGCATTGACATTACAATTAATTGAATTACAATCAACATTCATCATCAGTCTAAAATGCTCTAATTAACTTACAGATCCACTTATCTGTTAATGTAGGTAAAAAAACTAGTGGGTGAACCTCATATAAATATAATTTCGCTATTTTTCATGGACTGAAGCTAGCACAATTCAAGGAATGTGTCATTGCGAACGCTGCTTATTCGATTTACAAGTAAAACCAATAGCTAAAGTATTATATAAGGTCAGACCACATATACACGTGGCATGCGTGACGTATGCGTGCAATGCTGAATTAATGAAAATATAACAATCGTACACATATTGGTCTATGTACTAGCTATACGTCACACGCGTGACCAATATGACACCTCAAAAAAACGTAACTTTTTATCGTTTTTCTTATTGAGTTATTTGTATAAAGAATATTAAACATAATAAATCTCTTATCACTGTATAAAGACAAATATTGTGTGTAATTAAGTAGCATTAAAATATAGACTTCCTGTACACAAAAAAAAAAAAATTGTTCCTACTGAGACCTCGTAATAACACCCAGCAACAATATTAAAACCTTCAATTGGAGATTAATACACTAATCTGTACAGGTGTTCATACAATATGTATTTACAAAGGTGCAGCCTATTTATAATAACAAATTATAATATGACAGAATTATATTCTAATTAAAAGCTATTTTTATTACCAGGCATCTATTTATAATAATTCAAAAGAAATAACAACTCATAAAGATTTATTCGCAAATTATTAAAGGTTGAATTAAATTAACGCCAGTAAACAACCTAATCAAAGTAAGTTTATTATTTAAATATATTTTGTCATGATTATGTTAATTTATAGGAATTTTTATAGTAAATTACATACTTATTCTTATAATATGTGTATTAATAGTTTTTGATAACAATACAAAATTGTATAATTGAAAATATATTAAAAGAAACAAGTAACTTATACTTCAAAAAAGTTTTTAACTAATTCGCATAATTGAGAGAAACTGTTTCATAAATAACCTTGTATCGAAACGAATTAGATGCAAAATGATATGATAATAAATGTGAAGTTCAATTTCATTGAAACATTCTGAGGTCAAACTAAGTTTCCCAAACAAGATATTTGTCTTTTAAAATAATATAATTAATTTTTTTTCTTGTGGATGATTTGGGGATTTTCCGTATCTTCTTTATAAATTACGACAAAAACATTTCACATCCTATAGTGTATAAATAAAATATTTAACGCAAATTGCATGGATTTTTATAGTCACTAATGTTGTCTGTAAATGATTTGGTCAAAATTAGCTATCGTAGTGGTAAGGATTTCGTCTCGGTATCCAAAAGTTTTAAGTTATACCTACACGTAAATCTAGAAATTAATAAAAGTACCTCCATCATAATAATTCTTAGGGACAAACACAATTAATTTAACTAAAGTGAACATTCTTTTAAAATGACCGTTTAACATTTATACATAGTTCCAAAAATATCTTTCCTATGTATCTTGTCATTGAGTACATAAATATCTCACAAAATTGTGTTTCCGTAAACTAACATGTTAGCACGTGAGCTAATAACTATAAATTGCAATTATATTTTAAAATTTTATATTTGATTTGTTCCTAATCATTGCAAATTCACAAATTGTATTTTTGTTGTTTCAGACGGCCGTTTAGAAGATAAATAGCCTCGTCGACTTATGTACTAAGGTAAGAAAAACTTATCATTATAATAAATTTAAAAAAATACCTATTTCATTTATTTGTAAAGATTTCAATAGACATACTATTAAATTTAAATTAATAGTTTAAAATTTGTGCAAATTGGAGCGAAACGAACCGCAAGTGATTTATATAATAGCTGAAATGGAGGCCTCCTCTTAAGGGTGTAGAAATCCTAAGGCACGATATATTACCAAACTGCAGTAGATACTATAGAATCTATAGTATCAGCGCGTATAGATTAGCGCCCCCGATTGATTTTTAATGCGCCCTCGCTGGACTAATGTAAATGTATGATAGCCAGAGCGATTACTTACTCTTGTCAACGGCAATATACAGCAAGTAGTCAGTTGAGTTTAGAATAAGCATGTGGACAGATTTGTAAAATATGCGCCCTCGATGATTTTCAAATTTAGTATTGCGCCCTTAAGGACAGACAGGTTGCCGACCCCTGGTATAGATAGTACCTACATTGGGAGACTAATGCGTTCGTGAGCAATTTTATAATAAAATACGTCAATAAAAAGTAGGTCACTTTTAAAATGGCATTTTATCAATTTTAAAATTATTTATTACCTTCTTGCCTACTGTGAAATATTTTTTTATATATCTTTATAAACGGCTAATTGGTTTTGTATTATTATTTAAAACATCGAGATTATTAATACATAATATAAAATATTGTTATAATAAGATACCGCCATCTCCTTACTCACTTACTCTTATCTTTTCTTTCTCTATTATTAAGTAATAAATAAATACCAAATGAAATGCCATAATTTTTAATTCTGGCAACTTTCGTGATGTCAATGGTTCAACCATGGAATCAAACCCTACTAGTTTTAAGTGGAATTGCAAAATTCAATTATAGGTATTATTTTTTCTAAAACTTATTACTTTAAAAAATGTGATATTTCGAATAAAATAATATACACTAATTATGTTAGTCCATGAGATTTTTTTAAATTGCAAAAACAAAATACAATTACGATTCTATTGTATAATTTGCTCCTTTAACAAAAACAATGTTATTAAAAAATTTAATACCAGAATTTTATTACATATAAATTCGATAAAATATAATTCTGCACTATTATAATTTCTGAACCCACAACCCACATGTGGGATCCTTCGATTCAATGACAGCGCGCGCGGTTCGTTCGCCCCTCGTTCTTCCTCCTCCCGCCTATTTTACCTGCTGTTTGTCGGTCGTCGTCTGTCGGCGACTTACTTTTTATTTTTAGTGAATAAATTTATGAATGGAACTACTATAAATAAAATTAAATATGTTGTGACAATAAAGAAACCCTATAAACTTTAAACATATTTAATCATGGGGATTATATAATACTAAATAGCATATAATATAAAAATGTTCGTGTGACAAGTGTGTAAAGCGGTAATTGCTCAGTTAGATTTGCTGATTATTTTAGTCATTAATACCGGCTGTTAAATATCGTAAATCTAATTTTCAGAAATAACCACGATGGCGCTAATATTAGAATATATCAGAGATATAAACACATTTATGGACAAATACGGCGGTAAGTCATACCTGATGCAACAAATTTATATTTGTTAAATTCTTGAATGAAAATGTTATTTGATGAGAACGTAAATGCTATATTTTTATTTAGTTAACTCTGACATTACATAAAACCATAAGCACACATTTGCTAGACTGTAATCTTTAACTCTGCACATCCTTATTAACCCATACGTGTGCCTAGGTCGTCCCCTCTATATGAAATTAATAGGTAATGTTTATACCATATTCATGGTATTTTCAGACATATTTTATTCTCTAATTTTTATTTTACAATATTATTTGCATTAAACATAAAACAAGTAAAAATAATACTGAAATAGCTACAAGTCATTATACCTATATACAATTTTAGTTAATAATTCTACTATTATTAATATAGTATCAAAACATGGAGTAGTAAATCCCAGTAGTTGATATTTTTAGATGACCCAGTAATGTTTAGCTATGACATTTATTATAGGCTGAAAGTAAAATAATATGTAATTACGCTTCAAATTCAATATTTTAAAACTAATGACATCTCAATTTAATTAAAAATTTTATACTTTACAGTCATGCAAACCCAAAATCTTTAGTTTAAAGTTAGTTTAACTTTTATTAATTTATAAATTAATTAATAACTTTAGAATTTTAATAATTATGTTTAAAAAAGTATTCAAATGATCATTTTTGTTTTCAGATAAAAGAACAAATCCATGGCTAATGATGAGTTCCCCATTCCCTACATTAATTATATGTTTAAGTTATGTATATCTAGTCAAGGTAATTACTTGCTCTAATTAAGTTCACCTAGTAACTAACCTTGTATGTAAAATTTGCTAATAAAATGCATAACTGTTGATTGCTAAAGGTGTTTTTCTCCAATTTCAGGTTTTAGGCCCTCGATTTATGGAAAATAGGAAACCTTTTGAATTAAAAAATGTATTAATTGGGTATAACTTTTTACAAGTAATTTTCAGCACGTGGCTCTTTTATGAGGTAAGAACGCTTTGCTTTTTACAACATGTGTTATTGATTTCCTGTTTTATAATCTGGTTGTAAACAAATCAATTTATTAAATAATATCCTTTTAGTTGTCAGGAAATTGTCTTATTATTTAAATTTGAGTGTTTATAAATTAACATTAAATTAGATTAGTTGACTAATGTAATATTTAAAAATAAACGTGTAGGATATTTAACCATTTTTTTCTCAGTTGTAAGACAACGTAATGGATCATTTATCTATTAAAAGTAATGCGAGTTGAATGTTCTCACATCAGCAGTTTAATTGTACAATTGCTTAAGCTATTGTTCTTTACAGTGGGAGCATACAATTTTATTGAAATAACTTATTACTTTGTATGAACCAATTAATTATTTCTTTACTTATTAAAACTTACCTAGAATGATACTAATATTACTGTGATACTAGTCCCCTATAACATAAATAATAAGTAGTAGTGCCCTGTTGTTTCAACCCGCATGACAATCCCTTGACTTATAATATGCTGCCAGTGTCTGATGGGCGGCTGGCTGCAGTATTACAGTTTAAGGTGCCAGCCTGTGGATCATTCAGACAGCCCTATTGCAACGAGAGTAAGTCCAGACAGCCTTATGCAAGGACTAACAATGATCATTGTATATAGCCATATAAATACTGTATGGTCATATTATACTACAGGACTTCACTGTATATATACATAGATTATAATTAATGCTTCGTCATTCAGGTTACTGTCGACGACTCCCATAGGGAGGTGTTTGCAGTGCTAACATAATGAATGTGTGGATAAGGTGATTAACAGCTGAGCCACATATTAGAGCTGTGGTGTGTATATACGATGTTTGAGGGCGGTGACGGTACCTTGTTTCAGATCGGGGCGGCGGGCTGGTTCACAGGCAGGTATAACTTTCAGTGTCAGCCGGTGGACTACTCCAAACATCCAGACACGATGAGGGTGAATTATCAATGTTCCTTTGAATGTTTGTCCGTGTTGGCACACAATTACATGTACGGACCCTCTGTCCATGACTTCAACTTACTGGACGCCTTTCTTATGTTCCTTCAACGCTTACGTATAAGACACTGCACCCTGAGAATGATATTTCACCCTGTGCCCATGTTAATAACAATTTTTATGTATCCTACCTAGATGTGGATTTTTAGGAATGTGAACCCTTTAATATCTGTATTAAGATTTATATCTGCACTGATCTGGCCCTTCCCCCAAATTGCATGATGCATATCACATTTTTATACATTACTTTTGATGACATGGTTCTAAATATTTTTCCTTTTTACATGTTGGCACAATTCTTTTTAAAGTTAGTTTTTGCACATATCTTTGTCATATTATACAATTTATTAATTTCGCACCATACTTCAATTACTCACATTTTGTATTGTATGACAAAGAGGGAACCATGTTTTCTTTAATACAAAACACCAGAATAAATTTACATCAATTAAATTTAAAAATATATAAACAAAAGGCAATATTTAAAATACCACCACATTGGCACACCTAAAGCATGATCACAATATTATGTACTTAACAATCATTTTATACATCTATCGTCCGCTGTACATAAAAATAATGCATGCTAATTATAAGATAAATACTTTAAGTAGATGCAACAATTGAGGTAATCCTCTAAACATATTCATTGAAACAATGTCACAACTTTTATTTGCAATTTGCTATTCAAATATAAATCTAATTAATAGCATAGTAAAATATTGTTTATTTGTTGAGTATTATGAAATATAATCATTATGTGGTTTTAATATTAATCGTTACAATTTTCAGATGGTCCACGCTTGCTGGTGGTACTACTTTTCCAAGTTCACAGAATTCTTTGATACGGTAAGTCGATCATAGTAACCATGCGTTTGAGCTATAAAATCAAAATAACAAATGAAAAAGTTGATCTTCAAAACTACAATTGTGCTATGAATAAAGGAACTGAGCTGGATTATTTTTTCATCGTTTATTTTGTAATTCTAAATAAAAGGTTTCTCACACGCACAGGCATCTCTATCAGATTTAAATATAGAAGTGAATAATACATATGAATAAATAGCTTTTTTGCTAATAAAATTAAATGTATATGTATATTCTCTTAGCTAATGTCTGATTAAAGCAATATAATATGAATTTGCAATCGCATTAGATTTGTATTAAGAATATTTCCCATAATGAGCATTAATAATAAATTTTCTACTTTTAACGCCTTGAGAGACGAGGTCGATTAATGTTTGCATAATTCTAAACAATATTGTCATGTTTATAAATGGCTTTTTGTAATGTTTTGCGAGGTGAGTGAGTTCGCTTCATGATCAGGAATATTTCACAAATATCACGTTATTTAACCTCCCTTGTCGTACGTAATCAACATTCAATTAATAAATTGGGTAAGATAATTATCCCATTCTTAACCTCGCGTTTATAACAGATTTTTCGAAGGTTTAACTCATTAGCATTTCCTCAATACTTAACTCTAATTTCATTTCCAGTTCTTCTTTGTGTTGAGAAAGAAGTTTGACCATATCTCGACCCTCCACGTGATCCACCATGGAGTAATGCCAATGTCAGTTTGGTTCGGTGTTAAATTTACGCCCGGCGGACACTCAACATTCTTTGGATTGCTCAACACATTTGTTCATATTATTATGTACACTTACTACATGCTGGCGGCCATGGGACCACAAATGAGGCGCTATTTATGGTGGAAACGCTACTTGACCACATTACAAATGGTAAATATAGTCACGTATTTTTTTACTATTCTTCTGTTCAAAAAAATCTATTGAATGGATATAATTAGTGTAATTCCAAAGCATTTAATTTGTTGTGTATTTCACAGATTCAATTTGTTGGTATAATGGTGCATGCATTCCAACTACTGTTCATCGAATGTGAATATCCTCGTGCGTTCGTCTGGTGGATCGGCATGCACGCCGTCATGTTCTTCTTCCTATTCAAAGACTTCTACAACCAGTCTTACCATTCAGTCAGAGATAAGGTACATATTATCCTACTGTTTGAACCCTCTTACAAATATTATTGCAGTAAGTTAATTATTATTGTGTTACCGAAGCTAAATTCGTCATTCCAGATTCGTGCGCGGTCTCCGCAGCAAAAACCATCTGCCCCTGTAGAGAAAATCCATTACAAAAATGGATCTGCTTTGACGGAAAATGGATCAGCTCGATTCGGTAACGGTGTAACCGCGCGTCGGACTGTATTACCTGTTGGCAACTGACCTTGTCTCACCACTGCCGTGAGCTGACAGTGCTGACAGTGGCTAACAGTGATGGCAGTAATTGACTGTGGCTAACAGTGCTGACAGCTGACGTCACGGCGCTGGTCGCTGCCTCGTTAGCATTGATTGTGATTTTATCTAGTGTACGTTCGATGGAGTGTTAATAATGGTGTAAATTTAATTTTAAATGATTGTAAAGTTAGTTTTGTGATCGCATAGCGTTTTGTACTTTTAATAAGTTTAGTGACGTCGCTTTTAGACATCTTGAAATAATACAATTTTAATCCTGAAGGGGGGAAGTTGCAAAAGGTGCTTAGTTGTGTTTTAATTTATTTTCCTCGATGTGACCGATTAAGTGAAGTACAGTACCTTGCCAAAGGTAATATAATTTTATGTTAGGAAATGTATTATAATAACAAATAATTAGGTTTAAAGTGTGTCTATATATGTATATTGGTGACTTATGGTTTAGTCGTTGATAAAGTCATCAAATGTTGTGAAACACCAGGGATTAAGTAAATAATTATTCACTATAATTATCTAATGAATAGTCAATTTTATGAGTTACTTCCAACTTCATGAATTATGGTGGACCAAGTACAATAGTTATATTGATACTCCGTTAGTTATAATACAAATTTATGTTATACTTCATAAGTGGTTGTGTTGGTTATTTATTGTTTTATTTTAGTTTAATTATATTTATACCAAAATTGTATGTATATGCTGAATTAACGGGTTTAATATATGATCTAGTTCTTCCTACTTTGGTCTTCCGCTTCTGTTGTACTTGTAAGTCAATTTGGTGCTTTTTTGTACATCAGAATCGATTTTCGCACGTTATTGTGCACCTATTAGCTAATGCTCGCCATTTTATAAAACAAGTCGAAATTCATTTTTGGAATCAGTTGTATCTATCTATATTTTTATACAAAATCAAATAAAAATTACGTTTTGACACTATTACAATGTTTTCAATTCAAACCTTCCTAATCAGGGTAAGCAATTAAACGCGAATGTATTCTTCATATATTCAATATTGATTATTTATTAAGTCTCTAAATCACAAAAGTCGAAATAATTACATTAATTAATTAATATATAATAAACAAATGCATTCATAACATTCTAAAGTCTTAACAATCTTCATAAATAATATAAATAAAATATCAATAAACATTTTACTTAGAACTTATTTTTAAAATCACAAAAATCTAAATCGTTACTACCTTGTATAGTTTATAAATTAAGTACATTATGAAGTGTTTTTGGCACATCGAAAGCCCAAATTAACTGCGGAGCTTTCGTCAGAATTTTGTGACCGAGCCGAGCATCTATATCTGTAGCAATAGGAACGATGACACATGAAAGATCCACCTTTCTTCACTCTTAATTCACGCTAAAAACAAATTGACAAGATTCAATCCTATTTCTATATTAGTATAAAAATATTCAAGTCTAAATTAGAAATAAATAATACTAAATATATGTATAAGTTAGTTCAAACATGCTTTACATTGAGTTCCTAAGTATATTATAATAAATAAAGATACTAACTTTATCTGAAGACCAGAAATCATCGACCCACTCCCAAACATTTCCAGCCATATTGTGTAGTCCGAGACTATTTTGTGAGAACAAATCAACAGGACAAGTTCCAAAAAATCCATCTTTCTTAGAGTTATAATGTGGAAATGTTCCTTGGAATAGGTTAGCCCTGAAATTAAAAAAATATTTACATATAATTTCTTTAAATTATGATACTGTCCTATGGATACCAGAACAAGGACAACAAAAAACAAATACAGTTGTTGACATGTAACAAACACATTTTTTTGTTTGTTTATGTACCAATTATATTATATTTATTGCATCTATTGACTCAGGAACAGGCGCACCACATAGGCAGTCATACATATGGAACACAAAATTATTTAAAATTACATAAATAACAACACAAGTAGGTAGGTGGCTATAAAACATAACAAATCGTCTATTTTCATATGAGAATAAATAAAAATTATATCTAATCTTTCATGAATATACAGACTACTTACATGTGTTTTTTGTTCGGCAATAATTTATTTCCCCAGGGGTATAATGTGTCTTGTTGTCCAGCCCGACAAGCAGCCTCCCACTCTGCTTCTGTTGGCAAACGAGCACCTCTCCAAGCACAATAAGTCTTCGCGTCATTCCATGATACGTGGACTACGGGATGGTCCATTATATCTATAAAAAGTCAAAGTGAGAAGGCAAATCAAATAAAATTATTTTTAAGTAAAGTTTAAGACTAACCTGATATGTTAGAATCAGGTCCATATGGATGTTTCCAATCGGCACCATCCACTTTTATCCACCATGGACTTTGAATGGACCTTTTATCTAATGTTTCCTCCCTAAACGTACTATTAAAGAACATCGAAAAAACAAAACTGTCACCAAATTGCTCAGCCTCACTCTCGTAACTTGTAGTCAACCAAAATGTGTTGAAGTCCTCATTGGATACTTCATATTTATCCAAGTAGAAACTTTTCAATTTTACAAGTCTCTTTGGTCCTTCTTGGTCACGTTCTATCAGTATATCTTTAGTTCCGACTTGATACACTCCAGCCGGCACCAGTACCATCTCAGCCTCTTTAAACGCACCATCATTCGTGGTATAACGTGGGCAAGTATTTTCTAAATTAAATTCTTCCAAAATGCTGTATTTATTATTAATACCCTGTCGGTGAGAAGGGCTACAACAGCCAACATCGTTAGTAGCAAAACATATTTCAAAAGTTATAATAACTAATAAACAGATCATTATAAATTCACAATTATAAGCTTCTTCAAGTACATGAAATTGCGGGTTTTAAAAAAGAATCATGATTATAATAAAAACACTGGACACCTACTACACCACCTCCGCCGAAAAAATCAATATTTGTTTTGGTAGTGATGTGCGCTAGAAATGTCAAATCTCATTTTATATTTTAATTGATTTTTTTTAGTTCGATTAAATTCGGTCTCAAATAAAATCAATATCACCAAATCTATTATATTTATTAATAAAATTAAATAAATAACAATTTAAATAAATAAAATAATATTACAAATGAAAATCCAATTGAGAATCCTTTAAGGAACATTAAATAAAGACATTGAGGATGTACGCTGCAATAAAGTTGATTTTATATTAAAACAAGTATGATCTGCACTTTTTCAATGATTTAGAACAATATTATGAACAAACTGGAGAAACTTACTTACACTAATAGTGGCACTATATCTTTTGGCAGCATTTTCCCATAGTATTTCTGTATGCCATCAACATGACCCATTCCTACTACACCAAGGACCCGAGCCTTACCGTCTGCAAATTCTAATAATTACATTTTACACTTATGTCAAGTGAAATAATTAAAGTAAATGTATTTACCATGTTTGACACATTGTTGTAAAGAATATGCGAGACATTTATCTCTTTCATCGACAAAAACATGAAATATTTTTTTAAATGCCGGAACATCTTTAATAATATCATGAAATTGTGCCTGCACAAAAGCCTTATCTTTGTACTGTTCTAAGTCATGTTTACTAAAATAAATATAATTTCAATACGTTTAGAACCTTTATATTTATATTGTAGACTGGTCGACGATACTCACTCTAAGGACTTAGGCTGGGTTTTCGAAAAATGATATAAAATCTGGCCCAGCTCATATAAACTTAGTTGCTGAAAAGCTCTAGCTATTGTTATTTGAATAGGTCTATCACCTAAAAACAGTTTGCAACCAGGAATTTTCTTCATCTGTAATCAAAATTTAAGTCAATATCGACAGTGGCGACGCGGCCATAAAAGTCGATAGTATGGACGCAGCACGGCGTCCAATTTAAAATTATTTTAACCTAGCGGGTTTGCTGTTTCTTTTTCTCTGCATTCGTATGCAACGACTTTTTTTTACACTTTTTAGTAACTTAGATTCTTTCTTTTATCTTCTGATTGCGCTTTGCCACTGACATCTTATACTTACATTTACCATTGCGAGTAAGTTAACGATTGATATATATGTTTTAGATTTAAACTATTTTTATAAGTTGTACCTCTTGATAAGCTCTTCTGAATTCTCCGCCTGGTGCTACACCCAATTCTTTCGCTATATCCGCATACGTTTTCAGTAACATCCCATGGAGCATGCCAGACACTACACCCTGTCCTTTCACAGCTTCTCTGATATAACAAATCATAACAATAAGAGTTACTGCCCTCTGATGAATATTATTGTATTCATTATTTTTACATTTACTTGCTTTTTAAGTTAAAAAAGTACAACTGTAATACCTCACTTTCTTAACATCAAAATTCCTGGCTTCCTCTAAAAACTTCGCTTCATCTAATTGTAATAACGAAACTCTGTTTCTGCATAACTCTATCATTATTGCGTTCGGGTTGAGAGCCTTAACTATCTGAATAGGATTGATATTTAGATGTTGTTTTACGTCTATTAAACTAAAATATTGACTATCTCAATTTGATCAATTTGCTTAGCTAATACAACGGGACAACTGTAGTTCTAGTGGAATTTTGAATCAGCACTTACTGTAGAGACATCATCAACCGACTCTTTGCTAAAATGAACTGTCCCAAGAAGCACTACGGTGGCTTTCTCGTCATCTTGGAGTAGTGTTGCTGATTTTGGTAGATTAGTTAGTGATGATTTAATAGAACGAGTAAGAAGAGGAACTGGAAATAAATCGATCTTTAGTTTCTCTATTGGTGACAAACTTGCATAAAACGTGTAAAAAGAAAAACTCCTTGCTTAATATGAAAAGTAATAAAGCCGGTAAATATTTACCAGGTTGTAACCAAGTTATTTGCCTAGAATATACCTCTTTAATAAAGTCTTATTATCGTTACTGTAGACTTACCTTGATTTAAATTAGTTTTGAAATGATTTAGACAGAGATTATTGCAAGCCCTTCTTATTATTGAATTGAACATAATTAAAACTCTATTGCTTTTGTGTTACTTGTATCATTTTAGGGCTTAATTTAATAGTTTTTGTAAATCGTTACTAAAATGTTTATTTTACATTTTTATTACAAAATTTATTTGACTACTCTTCACTTCCTTCTGACAATTGACGATTATTGACGTTATTTCAATAAAATATGGCCACGGAATATTGTCAATAAAAATTAAAAGGCTTTCATTTTATTTAAATTATAATATTGCTATTTTATTCTATAAGAATATTTTTAGCTTTATAGCATTACAGTATATCTCACTAATCCGGCACTATTAAAAACTGGAGGGTGCCGGATTATTGGAATGTTCGGATTACTGGATTATAGTGAAAAGTCATAGGTAATGAATAAAATAAAGCATTTCATAGAGGGAATAAATGTATGTAATGTATTGAGTTTGCGAAGCGCACAGGTGTAGAGGGGCGAGGGAGGCGCGGGCGAAGGGTGCCGGATCGAAGTGCCGAATTAGTGAGACTATACTCTATTCCTAAAAAGTAATATAAAAAGGGGAATACAAGAGAGGGAGATGGAACTTTTAAAAATAAGCAACTTTAATGTAAGAATTATTTATTACTTATTAAGAAAGAAAAGCTATTAACTAAACATTATAGTTGAAAAGAAAACAATACACGAATAAAAATTAAAAGTAGTTGAGGATTTAAAATAAAATTTAAATTACTAAGTAATTATTATTTCTTACAATCTATTATTTACGTCTGAAATGGACAGAATTTATAATAGACAATAGTAATTCACATTAAAAGAACATGTCATAAGCAAAGCCATAGGTTTTTTTATTAAATAGCAACACTAAACGAGGAACAAAATTCAACATTATCACAAATTAGTGAATTATATTATTATTTCAATATATTTCTATGCTATACCTTTTACATATATTCTATATCGCAGGCATAATTATTTATTATAGTAAAAATCCAATCGTTGTATTATGCCGATAACCCTGTGATCTGTGATCCTTTTGATCCCTAATTTAAGTATAATATCTAATTTCACAAAGACTTAAAATCTAATACAATTGCAACAACATTATGAAGAGTCAACCATAGACAATATTCAATAGATCATAAATCCTATTAATATCATTTTAAAATTGGCAACATCAGGGGAAAGTTACTTTTATTATGAAATAACTGCAAATCTTACAGGCTAAATAATTCCAAGTGTATTAATAAACTCAGCTAAAAATATAAAAAAAAGAATGAACTTAAATATAGACCAACTAGCGATAATTACTTAACATATTTTTAAACAGCCGACTCTGTAGTAAGCATTGTTTGTCATTGGGATAAAACTGAAACAATACAAATAAACTGAAGTAATTCACTGCATATTAAAATGAATAGATGATAATTGTTAATAAAGAATACTTACCGCAACAAAATTTGAGATCAGAAGAACAAACGCCGCGGCACCAGTTTGTATGCGCCATATATTACAGCACTTACAATCGCAACTCTCACGGTAACACGAAGAATACGCGTAGAAGTCGATACCGGTGGTACTCTAAAAGTTATAAATTAATTTACTATAAAAATATTAATTAGTCAAGCATAGTTTGATCTGTAATCACCTAATAATTACCTGAGAGCATTTTATGCAGTAATAATTGTATAATTAACTTAATAGTCTATATTGTGTGCTTGTATTTTCTTTCCAATTCTAAGGTACGTAAAACCTTTACACAACTTGTCAAAGATACTAACTTGAGCAATGGAGGAATGTCTTCAGGTCGTATCCGGCCCCAATGTTCCACTATGCCAGCAATATGGCCTATTCCTACTACACCTACAATACGGCATGGCTCACGACCTACAACATTATTTTATTTAAATACTAAATACTAAAAAACATAACAGTTTGTCCATTTGTTGTTACATCAGAACTGATTACTACTTATTAAGCTCTAGGAAGATCTAGACTAAATAAAATAAAAAAGGATTAAAAAGAAAAAACCCCTTTAAAATAAAAAATAGTTGTAACAATAGAAAAAATAAACTGCTGATCAAAACTCACGCGGCTGCATAGTTGCAATTTGCAATGAATGACACAAGTACATATCTCTCTCAAGTACAAAAACTCGCTTCAGTTCAGGAAAATCTTCTGACATTTCTTCCAGCATATCCTCTAACATTTTCTTCTGTTTACACTTCTCCACTTCTTCCACACTGAAATATATTTCACATAAGGTAACAAACAATCATCATAAATAAATTCACTAATATAATAAATACCCAGATTTCAAATTAAGCTAGCCTGTATTGTGGATGTCGGGTAAAGGACAATACAAATGCATATCTTATTTACAAGCTATAAATAAATCTTATGAGATAATTGTTTAGTCAGGGACTTGAACCTGAGAGCTCTCGTAACAAGCTGACTATGTATGAAAATTAACCAAATAATGTTTTAATAAAATTGGGTATATTATATTTTGAAATGTGATGTCACGAAATTTAAGACCCCTCCCCTCCCCTTGTCACACAATGCCACACTTCGTTGACCACCTCCTCTCCCTCTCTGAACGTATGACGTAATTTGGCGATGACCCCTTATTACACTTATTAAATAACATCTTTCAGGCTTACCTAATAGATTTGTTGGAAGTTAATAAATGCCAGATAAATTTGATTGTTTGTGTCCACGAGAGCATGGCTATAGCCCTATGAATAGTTATGTCAATAGCACGATCACCCAACTGTACTATGCAATTAGGTATCTTTTTTGCCTGCAATAAAATATAATATATCTGAAGACATGGTTTTTCTTTTACAGTAACATTTTATGTGATTCCATAAGGCCACCCTGCTTAAGTGTTCCATTGTACCATGCCACATTTCGGGAACAATTACGAGTAGAGTATTTAACAGGGGTTCTCTCCTCAACTTAGATTAACTCTAGAACTTTTTATCCCAACTCAAAATGCTCCTTCATATATCACAAAACAGAAACTCACCTCAGTCATTGCCCTTCTAAATTCACCACCAGGCGCCATTCCTAATTCACGCGTAATATGCGCTGACATATTTAACAATAAAATGTACATCGCACCATTAAATACACCACTTTGCTGCATTATAGATCTGAAAAGTTTATAAAGTTTCAGTAAAAGTTGAGAAGTTCCTTCAGTATGGCTTTCGCTTGTCAATACAATCTTGTCTGTTATTTATTACACTGATGTCACAAGTAATGTCAAACTATACCTCTCAAGATTATCTTTCCCCAATGATATTGAATAATTTCAAGATGCTAGTACAGCTATGAACAGCAGGCCTTATCCACTAAGCTTATTATAACTTACCTAACTTTTTTAATATTAATACTTTTAGCTTCACGCAATATAATTTCTTCATCTAGCAACAATATATTAGTTCTTTGCTCACAAAGTTCAACCATCACAATGTGTGGATTAACTTCTTGTATTACCTTAAATATTACAAAAATAAATCATTTTTAGCTTTGAAAAGGGAATCACTATTTAAGTTCAAATAATTTCTTTGTATTTAATATTAAATGTAAAATGAAAAAAAAATTATCAAATAGAATGCATACTTTAGCGACATCTTCTTGAGATTCCACACTAAAATGTGCTGTACCAACAAGATAGACTTTGCCACCATCTGGAGCATCCAGTACAGTCACTGTGCTTGGAAGACCATTGTTTAGTGCAAGGTCATCGAGAGCTGAAATTACCATCTTATGTTTATCATCCACTTTTGTTGTCTATGAACATCATGTCTTAGTCAATGTAGTTGTAAGATTTTTATACATATCTTTTTATAACTATACAATAATAACTTTTTGTTTATTGGAAATTTAAAATTATAAAATACAACGATAATAATTCAAGTACAAGTTGAGTTAGTTTAAGAAGTAGTACAATTATTTATTTCCTTTACTACATCAAGAAAATAGAAATACCAATAAATGTATTTTATTATAATAACAATTTTTAGATGATAAGCTTTTTGCGGTCTTCAATAAGCTCAGTAAGTTAATTGTTCTTATTGTTGAAGTAAACAAGACACCATTACAGTCGTTGCATACTATTAATTATTTATAAATATTATTAAGTATAATTGTATTGTGAAAAGTCCAAGTGTTTCAATAGGAGTCTATGAATGACGTAAGACAATAAAGAATTATTAAAATTATGCAAAAGGCACATCAGTAATAAATAATATAATTGAATTACCATCTAAATCAGACTCTGGGTTGGAATCAGTAATCTGATTATTTGCAGGACTATCTTTTGTGGCTGTCGTTTGTGTTGACATCATGGAGTGCTTGACTGGACCTGTAACTAACAAATGTTAAAGGCAATGCTTTCCATATCATGACCCACTAGAGTAATGTCTTACAGCAGAATTTCTTAAATGTGTCACAAATATTGAGTGGGTTCTAAATGTAGAATGCTACCAACTGAGCCATAAGACGGATCTAGATTGTACAACTACAAGGTTCATTTTACTTGTTTATTTCTACACAGTAGAGCAGATATTTAAGTAATAAAAATATATATATTTGTTTTGTTTCTTAGTGGAATAGTCCTTCATTCTTATTAGGCACATTGTATTTCATATTTATTCCAATTAGAACAAATAAGACGGCATTAAGTAGCTCTGTAACTCACTAAGAATGCTGAGCATTACCAATATTTATACCCCCCACCCATAATTATCTAAGTACTAACTACAATACTTAATATCCATAAGAAAGTTCACACTCGACAGTCGTTAGTCGACACAAAAAAAAAAATCAGGGTAAATAGTTTGATAGTTACATATCATTTTAGACTGCTGCCCCACCCTGAGCCCATGGCTGGCTACGCCCATGCCCCCACCTTTGTAACACAGCCGAGGCCCATACCGAGACTGGGAATTTTTTTTAGATGCGTCAGAGCCCAGTCAACTTTGGAAATCAGTGTCTTACAGTATTCTTGTTTACTATTTATATGTTACATTTTATAACTTAGACTTATTATTGAATAAAAGTTAAATTTAAACATTAATTTACCATTATCTTGTGGCGGCACATCCATGGTAATATTTTTATTTGTGTCTCCTCTTCCGTCTTCAGCTTTAATGAACAACTGACATTCATTAACAATATCAGACTGTGTTATTGTCTTTGAAGTTGGTATACTTGACACATTCGCTCCTCCTTGTAACAACGGAGCAGCTTCCATAGCTTATAGTAATCTAAAATTTTAATTAAAGATATGAAGACATCGCATTCTAAGCGTTGCTTGTGACGTTGCATATATACTGCTTTTGTGTAAACGACACGAGATTAATTTTCTGCCGTAAAGGTGTTTGTGTGCATTAATGATATATATAAAAGTAATAAATATAAAGCACATTCATACTTAGGAATAATAAACAGGTTTGTCACCGAGAAATAGGATTATAATAACTTTTAGGTGTTAGCTTCTTAAGTCAAATATTCTATGAACTAGTATTACATGAACATATAAATAGTTACTTTTTGATTAAATAGAGCGCCACCTGGTCTAGACGGTTCCACGTAAACTTAATTTTTCTTAAGAAACAAAGTAGAACAACATAAAGAAAAATGAAGAAATAAGAATTAAAAAATTGTTGACGTTTTATTCTAACATTTTTCACATGGCAATAAACATATGGTGCTGATACGAATGCATTAATTGATTAGATATTTTATGCAACCATAACACCTTTAATTTTCATTTTTTGTATTGTTTTTATTTTATTTATGTTTGTAATACAAAAAAACTCAAAATAATACCTTAATTTTATTGAACATACATTTACTATTTTAACACATTTTTCTTCACGAAATGTCATTTTAACTTTTGGTGATAAGGTTAAAGGACCTTTTGTTACATCACTTGCGGGGCGCTCTACTTCGGTGCACCTTATTTTTTTTTGGAAAATTAACATAATTAAATTACAAAATGAGTGCTTGGAGGCAAGCAGGTCTTAAGTAAATATTCGTCTTTAATTTATGTAAACGCCAAGAAGTCGGACTTATTGTATATGATGTATGTGCGCTGTTTCAGTTACATAAACTTCTCCAACATCGCCGCGAAGGTTCTTCGTCAATCCTTGAAACCAGATTTACAAGCACAGGCAGCTAAACGTGGAGATTCTCTTATTCGGATCACTCCATGGGCTAATGGCAAACCAGCAAGTAAGTAACTGCTTTGGTGCATAACCTATATTCTTATTGATCTGCAAAATATCAACAGAAGAAAGGGTGACCATATTATACTACATATTTATACTCTCTTTTTCTCTGCTATACAATATAGATATTTCAAAAACTTTCATGCCAGGATATTATCTACAACATTAACAGCTGATGTTAATTATTCTTTGTTTTTATTAGATACCACTGTTAAGTTTTTTACCTTCATTTTTCAGATGAAAAGGATTAATTCCAGGAAGTGTAAAGTCAGGTTGTTAGAAATTTTCAAGTTCTACATTTGTTTGAGCTTTCTAACACATAAATTTCATGCAAATGTTGTGTTTGTTTTGTAATTAATCTTAGAATTTGATTCTAACTTTTTGAGTTTTTTAAGTTTATACATTTTGTTTATCCACTTTATTGTCATCGAGCATGTTAAAATAATTTAGAACGCTTTATATTGACATTATGTTATGTTGAGTCGTTGAAGCGAAGCCGAAGCGACCGCACGTATCTTGATGATGCCACATGAAGTGGCGAAACGCGTCGAGACAAATTACTGAATGTTGTAGCGGGAATTATAAGCAAAATAATTTTGAACAATTTCCTTTAATATGGATTTCCGCAAAGTAACGCCTGAAACAACCAATTATATTATGTTACACTTCCTTACAAGGCTATTAAGAGGTGCAAAAGTGTTAGAATTTGTGCATGAAGCGTGATGGGTTAATTCATTGTTAGCCACTACTTCTTACACATAATATCTTAACAATTTTTAGCATATTGCCAAATATAATGTCATTACTAAGTTATGTTGCATGTCTTGGTTTCATCGTAGTCGTAGTTAAGTATGTTTTTGTAGTAGTAGAATTTTAAATATATATTTTTAATGTGAAGTGATAAACTAAAACAGTTGTTTTCGTTCTTACTAATTTTATTTAAAAACCTATTGTTTAAATGATATTAATTTTTATTTTTTGTTTCACAGCCGCTCAACCACCAAAATCGCAGTAGATGAATAAAGAAAAACAAAATCACAATCATGAAATATTTATTGTTAAATGTTTATTAATAAAGATGCATTATGTATAACAAATATTATAAATAATACATCTTTATTTGATCAGTGGAATTAGCTTTACTCAATAAAATGTTGTAACCAATTTTTATTTTTTAATTTGACTCAATAATTGTATATAATGCATGAGAGAATTACTTCCCCAGGCTTCAACTATATATGACCATAACTACCATGAGTATTAATAAAAAATCATTATTATGTGAAACTATTCTAAAATAGATCACACTAGATAAAATATATCCCTTTTTCAATAGATATATACAAAATTACTAATGTAAAATAGAGTCCTAAAATGAAAAAAATCCATGCTGATATTTTTTAGAATTTTAATCTAACTACTTTTACTGGTATTAAACTTTGCTTCACTTCACTAATTAAATTCCTACCTAAAGGCGCTTTTGGTTCTATATCTTTCTCTTCTATAGTATCGACTAAGCCACTTTGGATTTTGTATTTTTCTATGCCATTCCAGGCTATCATTATTCCATTGTCTGTGCACACTCTTGGTGGCGGACGGATAACTCTGTAGTTATAAACTTCACCGAATGTTTCTAGACATTTAAATATAAAGTTATTACAAGCCACTCCACCAGAAACTACAAGAGTTTTATTCTTATCTGGTATTAGCTCCTTTATTTCACAAAATTCAGCTGCTCTCTGTGTTCTATGAACGAGATGTTTGGCTATTGCCATCTGAAACGCAGCACATAAGTCATTTATTTCAGGTATAATTCCATCACCTATTATATTATGTGCCTCTTCCTTAATTATTAATTTTCGAGTAACAGAATCTCTTATACCACTAAAACTAAAGTTGCAATCTTTTTCTCTAGCTAATATTAATGGAAATTCGAATTGTTTTGGATTTGTCGCCTTCAATGCCGCAGTTTGTATAGCTTCTCCACCACACATTTTAGAATACTCTGGAATGTTTCTAAGTTTCATCCTTCTAGCAACCTTATCAAACATTTCTCCAGGGGAATTATCTAAACTATCACCCAGTAATATAAAATCATCTACTCCGTTAGCTAAAGCCAAGAGACAGTGGCCTCCAGATATCAGTAATACTAAAAATGGAAATTCTATCTGATTATACATCCTTGCTACCAAAGCATGCGCTTCCATATGATGGATAGGAATTAGAATCTTTTTGTGCCAACGTGAAATATATCTCGCATACTTGACACCTATATCTAAACTCGCCAGCAAACCAGGCTTAGTGGTTACAGCTATAGCATCCAGATCATCAATTTTGACTGATGCTTGTCGTAACGCTTTGGCTGTAACATCATCAATATGATCTCTGTGATATTCTCTAGCTATAATTGGATTTATACCACCGAGTCGTAAGTGTACTACACTTTGCGAATATAAAGCCTCCCCTAAAATTTGACCAGAACTATCTACTACGGCACATCCAGTATCATCGCAGGAAGTTTCAATGCCTAATATTATAGGTCGATTGTGATTTAGAGCTCTCGCACGACACGATTTTTGCAGTTTCTGTAACTTTGTTCTCAAATAAAATCTATTAAATATCATTTTGGACCAATTATAAGAACATTAAATTCTTGTAATCAAACATATACTGCATTTATTAAAGTCCTAGATGGAAAAATATTTCACCTAAAACCTTAATAATGAGGTTATACCTTATAACTATTATTTTGGTAGTAGAGATGTGTAGTTCTCGATCTTTTGGCATCGATTAGTAGTTGTAAACTCGATATGTTCAATTTTGCTATTTTACTAATTATATGTTTTATATAATACAAGTGTACCTTAAATTTTTTTTTGTAAAGTTTATCACAACAAATAAAATATTTATAGCGATAAAAAAATATATATATAATTGTACCAATGTACTCAGCTTTATTTGACATTGGTGGTTTGACACTTGTGAGAGTGAAGTTCTAAATTTCGATCTCATTTCGTGCTAGATTTCGTCGTCAGTAGTGCACAGTGTTTTGTATTTTGTATATTTTTCCGGTTTTTTCCGGACATTGTCAGAACTTTTATATAACTTTATTTAGATGAAAATCACAATAATATTAATTTGAGTGTAATTAATTCAACATTCTACCGTCCACAAATAAAAAGTAACGTTACACTCTGCCGAAGATCGCTGCTCGACGTAAGGGATATCGTAAGTTTATATGTAATATATTAGTAACATTTTTGCTTATAACAAAACTAATTCTCTCTCATAAAACAAGATCTAATAAAACTTTTAAAAATTATCGTTTTGTTAATAAACGGTAAACGGCGTCAACAATCTGCCTATTTACATAGAAGTTAAATGTAAAAAATTTAAATATAGAATGATTAAATGAGGTTTTTGTATCTTATAAGAGTCTTTAATGAATCCAATATGCGTTATTATAAGTTTTATAAATTGTTTTAGTGTTAATGGTTTTCTCAAAAGCAAGGAGATGAAAAGATGGCACAGACATCATTAAAACAATCAACAATAGTTCAACTATGTTTTGCTATATCATATTTCAGTTCAGGTTTGATCCTGAATGTTGTTGAAGCAATTTTATATGTCACTTTAAGACAATTTAGTAAACGATTATATAGAAAAATCAACTATTATCTTTGTTATTCATTTTATAGTCGTAAGTATATTTTGTTTTTGTTTTAAATTAAATTATAAAGATTAACCTTATTATTTTTGCTTAATTTGCAAAACTTAAAGATAAATAATGCAAGTCATTTATAATTTTATTGTAATTGCTTCATAAGTAAATACTAAATATAAAAAATATTAACGTTTAAATATGTAAATTTTAATAAATTTTTTTGAACTTGAAAGTTATTCAAAATGTAGCTCCTTTTTATGTCAAGTTTATTTAATATTTATAGTTTTTTTTCTTAACTAATTATATTTTTAGAGCTGGTATTCATGTCAGAATGGTGGTCAGGCTCGAAAGTAACATTATATATAAATAAGAACGATTTTGACAAATATTTTGGTAAAGAACATGCATATTTGATCATGAATCATTATTATGAAATAGATTGGTTAATGGGATGGCAATTTGGTGATTCCGTTGAAGTCCTTGGGGTGAGTTGTTTTAACAGTATTAAAATTTTTCTGTTTTACATATTGACAATTTAAGACAAATATAATGTACTCAAAAAAGTACTATAATAGTACATATGAAAGTATATTGCTTTTTTTTATTGATTTGATAATGATATAATTAAAATTAGCTTCATTACAAAATTAGTGTTTTTTTTTTGTTTTCTAATTTTCTTAACACTAAAATCATGAGAGCAGTCATATCCCTGAAAATGTTCTTGTTTTTTTTCTTCTTTATCCTTTGTTTTAAATGTCAATGTGAGGTATTAAAATCCCAATTTACATGTAAATAGTCATATCAAAAACTTCTAAATTAATATTGATATAAATTATATATTTAATCTGTTTATTCATTTGTTAATTTTTCATACTAAATTAAGATGAGGTTATTGTTCCAAATACAGAGTGCAATGATAGTTAAAACAAAGAAGGTCAATATATTCAGTGAAAGATCAACTTTTGATTATAAAATAACAAGATTGAAGTTTTATTCGTAAATACTTAGTCCATAAAATATAGTAATTAAAAATAATAACCTAAGATATACAAATGAAGTATCTGTTGTATTATGTTTTTATTTAGTTTGCATGATATTTAATTTTTTTTTTTTTCAATAAAATTAACACTAAAAAGCAGAGCGTCAAATGACTGTACAACATTTAATCCAGAAGCATCAAACTGCCAAGTTAAAACATTCTAAAATGAAAAAACAAAACATATAATTTCTCGTTCGACTTTTGCCCGAATACTCGAGATTGGCGGAATTGGCTTCTTTAGACATCTGAGGCCATTCATAAAAAAAGAAGATTAACATATAAATATTTACTTTAAATTATAACATTTTAATATTGAAGTATTACATATAAAAAGAATTAAGTGTTAAATCCTGGTTTTAAATCTTTATTCAAACAAGATTATGAGTTGATTGCATCATATACTTAGTCCAACATTCTTGTGTAATACGCCTTCCTGATTGGCCACAACAAAGAAGTTCATTACAGTCATTGTATATTAAATTACTTAATTCCTACCTCAACGTAATCGCAAATATGCATTGGTTCTATTATTATATATGTATCCTTTGATTGAAAAGGGATATGTGGAGACAATGCATTCTTGGTTATTTGGAAATGGCATTTAATATAAACACTATAAAATTACTAATTTGAATTACAATCAATGTTTCCGCTGTTCGTAATAAAGAGCTATGGGTCACAGTGATACTATTAAATATTTTAACATAAATAAATAAAATAATAAAAAATGCAATTTGTAGTTATTGGTCTGCTAGAACTAGACCAATCGACTTTGATTCTAATGTCTTCTATAATTTTAATAAATAGGGATATTAAAGTTATTTTCATCATGCGAATGGGATGAACCTTGATTGTTCAATTAGTAATTACTTGAAATAACGACCGTAATTGGTAGACTGAACGCGGAGCAAGGTTACCTAGTTCTAATGTTGTTGTCCACATAAATACAATCATTTTCTTTTGATTTGCAGACAATTTTTTAAATTTAATTTTTATCACAAAATGTGTAATATACTTTAATGTTCCATAAAATATTTGCAATTTAATGCAGTTGTTATTTTCTGAATCTCTATAAAAATATGAAGTGTTCTGTCACGCGATATTGTCATTGACACTTATATATATTCTGGAATATTCCTACTCAAAACTGCCTTTACTCAATTAGTACCAATTTTGTACAGGGAACCGTTTTTTAACTATGGACTATATAACCAAGATAGCTTACGGCATTTCGTTGTATATTATATATATATTTATTTATTCCATTATATATTTATTTTGAGTAAAATATAAGTTCGTGAGCTCTAGATTAACTTCTTTTTTTTTCATTTATTTACTTAGTTGCAAGAATTAATGTAATTAAACTTTGACAAAATAAATTTGAATTAATTCTTGTTTGTTTTCGTTTTAGAATTGTAAAGCATATGCGAAAAAATCAATTCAATATTTGCCGCCTATTGGTTGGATGTGGAAGTTCTCCGAATTTGTTTTCTTAGAGAGGTCCTTCGACAAAGATAAGGAGATTATAAAACAACAGTTAGGTGAACTATG
The DNA here is from genome assembly GCA_028551675.1 of Tineola bisselliella. Lineage (NCBI taxonomy): Eukaryota > Metazoa > Arthropoda > Insecta > Lepidoptera > Tineidae > Tineola > Tineola bisselliella. Next base: position 122,343 of record JAPWLS010000970.1, read on the forward strand.
CGATTATCCAGACCCGATATGGGTGAGTATTTATTTATGACTCAGAATTAAGTTTATTACATTGTTTTTATTATATTTTTAAGGTCACATACTGATACTATCTGATTATAATTGTTATTTTTTCATATTCTAAATCAATGCTTGATGCTTTCAAAAATTAGTCAGTAATTAGTTTTTATTGTTTTTAAAGCACCTTTTATTGAAAGCATTCATAATATGGAAGTACTTTATTTTAGAGCTGTTACAGGTTTACATAAAGGGAACAAATTAGGTTATCTATATTGGTTTTATCGCTAGATCAACATTTGTCAAATACCGCCAATTATATTGTTAGATAAAACGGGGTATATTGGATTGCATGATTTTATTAATCTGTTAAATTCAGGAAATGGTAGTTTGTTTTATTATTAAAACCATTAATTATCATTTCGCGATCACATTTACTATAGAGCTTTGGATACGTCCGATTAATTTAATCAAAAGAAACGTGTAGTAAGTCATGTAAACATTTAAATTATTTAAGTCAAGTCTGCGAATAGCCTCAGACTCCATTATAAATTAATGTCATGTTTAACTTATGTAGGAAAGTTTTAAAATAACTTCTTGTTATGTATGTATGTAAACGATAACTTTTTCCAAGAAAGACCGGACTTAAACACGAGCGCTATAAAAACCAAATATGACAGTGAATTAAATATGCAGTGAATTTTATTAAGACGCAGATTAGATTAAGATTCACGATCGAACCCGAATTTTGTTTTGTCTCTTTCGTTTACTATTTGAAAGGAAGAGATAAACTCTAATTAAATTCGAATAGCGTTTGAGTATTTGGTCATTACTTTTGTACAAGAATTTCGATTTAATATAATTAGAATGCGAAGTGAAATTAGCGTGGGTCGTGAATCAATTTTGTTAGCTGTACATGTTTAGTGATAATATGTTTAAATTAACTTACAAGTAGGTATCTAAATGCAAAATGTCAGGGTAATAATAGTACAATACGAGTGTTCGAATCAGTGGCGTAGCTAGTAAGGGGCTAGACGGGGTAGGTCCCCTCGAACCCTGACGTACAAACTATAAATTGAACTAGTGAATTTTTTTCAATATTCGGAATATCAATAAACCAGATTCCAGGGGCACTACCTTAATAATGACAACTTATTTAAAAAATACAGGGGAACTTCTTTATATTCTTAGTTTAGTTGGGGCCCTAGTTTATTTTTTGCCCCAGGGCCTTTGGTTACCTAGCTACGCCACTGGTTCGAATTCTAACATCCACGTGCGATTAATCGATATAAATTGAAATTATTTAAGAGATCGACTGTTATAATAGCTAACCATACTATATATATTTTTTTGCAATAAAGGCTAGATATTTTAGCAAAAAATACCGCGAACATTTTTCTTTTTTTTTTACTGTTTACACTAATAATTATCATAGTTTCATTAATGGATAATTATTACCAATTTAGGTTCACCGTCCAAAAACATCTATTGACGTAATTTCATAAGAAAAACGCGCCAAAAAAGTTAGAAAAAGTCACACCATCAGGATGGTTCTTAGAGTCTGTAGAGTTTAAGTTTAAGATGACTCGAAATGAAACATAGAACTGGTTTCTTGTTTATTGTTTATGGACGCATAACACGTGCTTTGTATATGCTTCCGTCTTGTGTCGTTGACCTTTTTCGTTGTGTAATTTTGTTGCGCGTTAATTTTTCGTTGTTGTGTAATTAATAAATGAAAAAAAAGCTGACCATTGGCTTCATTATAATTTGTGTTTTTTTTTGCATATTATAAATCGTAACTTGTATTTTTGTCTAGTTTGTAATGCGTTTTTTTCATTAAATTGAAAATCAAACCAAAAATTGACAATTACTTCATAATTTAATGAATACCTAGCGACTTTTCATTTAGCATATAGGTATTAGTGTACGTTTCTTTTACGCTTGCATTTTTATTTTCAGCTGTTGCTAATGCCTGAAGGCACACGTTTCACAGCCAAAAAACATGAGGCATCACTGACATTTGCAAAGGAGAAAAACTTGCCAATATTAAAACACCACCTCACACCACGCACTAAAGGGTTCACAACTAGCTTGCCATTTTTTAGAGGCAAAATACCTGCTATCTACAATATTCAATTAGCCTTTGATAAAAATAGTAAGGTATGCTACACTAGTTCTACACTGAATGTACAGTCAAGCAAACCGATTTATGACCAAATAAGCAAATTAGCTTACATCTAAGTCGAAATTCTCGTGATAAACGTAATCAATTTCGTAATATTTGCTTGATTGTACACTTTTTTAATATTATTGTTTTCGTTTAACTCTTATTCGTAGAAAAACCTATACTTTTAGCGTATTTTAATTAATGTTACAGACACCACCAACATTAACAAGCTTATTATATGGAAAAGGAGTCCATGGTCATCTTTTAATACAAAGGATACCGGTTGAGACCATTCCTGAAGATGAAGAAGGAGCAGCTCAATGGTTACAAGATTTATATGTTACTAAGGTTTGTAAATTTGCTCTTGTTTGCTCAAATTGCTCTTTAAGTTAATCAAAAGCCCTTATGCAAAAAAAAACAGCTTAATTTCTAATCTGTAAATTTGTCAAAGGATAGTAAGTTTTACTATTTATTTTTATTTCAGGACAAACTGCAAGATTCATTCTTGAATACGGGTGACTATTTTAAAGAATCCGGCGTAGAAAGGATAGAATCCTTCCAGCTCCCGCCTAGGATTTATTCACTGTTAAACACGTGTGGTTGGGCCGTAGTTACACTGACACCAATGTTATATTACCTGATTGGTTTATTACTAAGTGGAGAACTGTTATATTTCTCTATAGCTGCCCTTTTGTTATCTGGATGTAAGTATTACTTTTCTTTACAGGTACATACTTGAAGTTCGTTAAGTTATTTGAACTTTGGTAGATTGAAAATTCGTGATAGGTTCCCGGATTCAATTTAAAGATATATGTGGTGTTTACATTCTTCTTGTCTTGATATTAACATGACCGCGTATCCTAGTTTGAGGTCAGGGCATTGCATGCTATATATACTATATCTGTAGTTAATTAGTAAAAAAAAACAAATGATAGTTTGTGATGGTTTTTTGTACATATACAAAATTACTTTATACTAATCACTGGTCGATGGTTCATTCGCTCGCCCGGATTCACTTATCGTACTTTGTTTCATTACCAAAGTTTATTGGCCTTTTAAGTAATTAATTTAAAAAAATAATAATAATTTTTAAATACAAAATCATAAATTCTCTTTACATATATTTTTTTCAAGTTTATTTAGTATCTAATATAATAGAATAAAGAAAATGCTATCTGTTACCAACTATTGACGTAAGATAGGCGACGACCTAGACAGATTAAATGTCTTTCCGTCTTTCGTATTCCTTTGTTTTGTTATGACGTATGTCTGATTTAAACTTTATTTGTTCAAACAATGTAATGGCAAAATTCATAAACGTTCATTATTAATAGGATTGTATAACGCAGCGGTTCTCAAACTTTTTTGGCGAAGGAAAAAGCCTTAATATAATTATAAAAAACCGATTTATATGTATTTATGAATAATCATATTGCAATGTAATATTACGTAATATTTAGTTGGAATATTTAGATGTAACCTTATAATCTCCCTTTGGTAGGTATTTTTTGCAGTATTTTAGCCCTAGGGTTCCGCGGAACACCACTTTGAGAATGGCTGGTATAACGTATTACTTTGAACTGTCAATGTAACAGTTCGTCATACAGCTGTCATTTTGACAAGAAGTGGCTTAAGTTCAAAACATATTGGATATCAATCAAATTTTTGAAATAATTTCATTTCCTTATTAGATATTGGAGATAAAAACGATGATAAATAACCTAAATAACCTGAGGCAAATAAACTAAACCTTACTAAGTAATTAACATTTTGAATAAAATTACTGTAATTTATTATTATTTTTACAAATTACTTTTATATGTATGATGGTCAAAGTTATTAAGAATTTGTTACGTGTATCTACATTTATCATATCTTGGTCGCAATAAATATAATTATATTATTATTATAATCAATAGATAGATGTTTTTATATCCTTCTATGTGGATAAATAATGATAAGGTCTGTCTTGTACATTAAGTTTTAATACTTTGCCTTGAACTTTAAACATATAGTGGATGATAATACTAGAAATTATTTCCGGCATTGTGCTCTTCAATGCATGACAATAGACGGCACGTGTGTAACTTAACTTTTAACCTGCCCGAATACTCGAGATTAGCAGAATTGTCTTTAATAGATATCTGAAGCCATTAATAAAATAAGAAGAAGAATAAGTTTTAACAAGATAAGAATCAAATTTACACTTATGACTTTCAAACTTGAATCTACAAATGAGCATTTTCCATTTGAGGTCGTGTAATGCGAAATGGTGATAAGTTCCCAAAAACAACCATACTCTAGTATTTGTCTGTGGTTTTAATTGCTTTACTTATCGGAAAGGTCGGTCGTAAAACAAGTATAATTGGCCAGTGATGACATCCTATTTACCTAGGTTTGATGATGTTTTTCAAGACAGAGTTAATAACGTGAAAAAACTTATTTTTATAGGATATTCCAGGGTAAACAAAAATAAAAAAATTGGTGGCTGTCTAAAATAATTTCTTTATGTAATGCTTATAAAGAAAGTAACGTAACAATTTTTGATTTGGTTCAGTACTTTCTGATTTATCTTGAACATCTTTCTTAACTTTTGTAGACTCCCCATCATCAATATCATCAAGCAAATCTATAGTTTTCTGTAATAAAATCATTTCTCTCTTTTCAAGCGGTATAGGATCAGCTGCAACTGAACCCTGCCATTTGAATTGTGGTCTTTTTTCTATATTTTGTTTAAGTCTTTCATTGTACGTCGATAAAACAGTCTCTAAGCCATTATCGATATCATATTCGTTAGGAGCCGGATTATCATTGCTGTGCGAACGAAACCTTGGTTGCCTGATTAATGGACCACGGTGGACAGCTCTACCTGTCTTTCGCTTTTCTATATCGAGCTCACCAGGCCCAGGAGTTGTAGAATTATTTACACCTAACCAATTATGCCAAGGCCAGAATCTTCCTTCCGATGACATAAAAGGAGAATAGTATTCTACTTTCTTGTTACGTTTAAAGTTATAATATTGCATCCTAAAATCAGCAGGACTGGGTTCGTTCATTTTTTTAATAAAAGGCTTCAACCGAACAGTTCTAGATTTGAATCCCCATGTTGGCGTAACACATTCTTCACCCTTTTTATCAGATTCATCATTACTGTCATCCGATTCCTCAAGTGGAGTGTCTTTAAACCTTTTCGCACCAGTTCCAAAGGGTGCAGTGGAACAATTCGGTCGGTTACAGACTTTAATCCTTGGGTCATAGGATGCAGGACTTGGTCTGTGTTCTATCTTATATGTAAATCGATTGGCTTTAACTCCAAAACATGCAGGTGCTGACCGAGGGCAGTAACTTATTTTATTTGGTGGCGCAGCTAAATCAAATAGTCGTTTTATAGAATATTCAAAAGGACTAGGATTATCGCTTAAATTTTCTGAACAACTTTTTGCTTTTCCCAAACCAGGTGGTATTTTAGTGTTTGGTAACACGTTATTGTAGTCGCTAGGACCAGGACGTCTGTCTATTAAATTTCTACGCTGAATTATTTCAATGAATCGAGGTTGTTTTGATGTTTTACGCCTGTATGCTCTAAATTGTTCATTACACATTTCTGCCTCAGTCAGTTTTCTCTCTAAGTTGTAATCTGCTGGTCCCGGCCCCGTGGGCAAAGAGGATCGCTGTTTTGCAGTTCTTCTACTCCATTTACAGCCACGGTAAAATTCAGTTGCTTCAATTACCCGTGCATCATAGAAAGGAGGACAGTTTGGAATGTCAGAAACAGCATCTTTAGATTTTTGTATGGATGATTGTAAAACTGGACCTTTAAATAACCGCCTAGGCACATTTGCTTGGCAGATTGGTTCTGGCTTCTGTTCCGGTTCCCTAGAACATTCGCAAACATCCTCAATACATTCACACAGTTTTTGTTCAAAATCTTCAATTTTAAACGATTCATAAGGAAAGCGAGGTGATTTTGAAGACATTGAAGTGATGTTGTGTATGAAATTTGGCTTACTTGCGTTGTATATTTTGTGGGTATAAAGACGACGTGTGGTCACTGTGACTCGTGGGCATTTTGATAGAAACGGTGCTTTATTTTGTTTGTAATCATAAACTATACCTTTCTCGTATGCACCCGGATCAGTAAGCCTGTATTGGTCACGACGTATAGGAAACCTTGCAGCCAATCCATATGAAGACATTTTGAATTTCACATTGAAAAGACTGTAGCACTTGCGTTATTTTCTATTGGAATAAATATGTAAATATCGTAAAATGTTGTATAAAATTTGTCATTTTATTGACATGAAACTACATCAAATAACATGACAAAGTATTGTGTTGATTATAGATTTCTTTTTTTTTTTCTAGATGCTTAGAAATAATCTATTTTTTATTTACAGTTTATGTATTCCTTCAAAAATCTATTGGAATGTCGAAAATTAGCCACGGATCATCATATGGTACGAAGAAAGCAAATTAATACATTTAGTTATTTATTTTTAAACCTGGATATATATTTTACATGAATGTGTATGTTTATATATGTGTGGATAGAACATTTGGGTTTTGTTAGACACATTGTGTTTTTAGTTAATAATTATTGCATGAATTGTTTTGTAAGGTGATCATTTCCATTAACTTAGTTGATTTTAAAGAACAATCATCGATTAAATCTATGTCATTATATAAATGTAAATGATAAATGTGTGTTCATTTAAAACCTCTCTCATAAATTATTAATAAACGATGTTAATACTTCCTTCGCTGTAGTACAAAATATTTCTTAGTTTTATTTATACTTGAATATTTATAAATGAAATTTTATAAGGGTGACGGTTTTGACTTGTTATGGCTTCTCATAGATTTTAGATGGGATAATAACTTATTTAATTAATTGTGATGTGAAAGTGACTTTTCTACAAATTAGTAATTTAGGAATATTTGTAAGTTTGACTAAATATTGCCTGATTGCCAAATCTACTATTTTTTTCTTTGGATTTTTATTTAGTCTTCCATTGTTATTTATCCTTAGATGGGTGAATGTGTAGTGTTTTTTACTTTTTTTAAAATCCAATTAAAAGACAGTAATTTAAAGGCAGATGTGCTGATTTTGAGATTAATCTTCCAGCAGGGTGATATTTTATGAAATATTTTTTTAAAACAGAAACCTCATTGTTGTTGACAATATTAAGTGTTACTTGATGTTTAGATGAGATTTTGTTGTTCTGTAGATAAGTATCAAATTATTGAACATTGTATTGTAAGTAAAATATATATATTTTATTATAATATTGTACCAGAACAAATGTTTAGATAATGTTGTTGTTTCTTTTTTACTAAAAATGGTTGCCAAATACATTTTGTTAAATTTGAGATTAATTTTTATTAGGATTGTAGTTTAAACATTCTATGTTTTCATTTTTATAACAATTTTTTGTGGGTTTTATCATTATCGTTGGCAGCTTTTTTACCTAATTTTTATTTAATTCGGGGCATTTAGTATTTTTACCATTTTTTTACAATATCATATTTTTAAAGTTTAGTTTAAAATTAAATAATTGTCATTAAGTTAACCGTATTTTGTGATTTAATTAGCACAATAACAATTTGTATATTACATGTAAAATTATGCTTCCTTAAACTACTCATTTTAAATTTTTGTTGTTTCAATGGCCATTTGTCAGGTTTTTAATATGCAAATAAAACAATAATTTGTAAAGTAATCTTTTATTAACACCTTTCTATCACATTAAGCCTTTTTATAACAATTCTATGTAATTGACATAAATTATCAGAAACATCTTATACATATGTAGGACCTTTTCAATTGATTTATTCAATTAATTCATCAAGACATTCAATTAAATGAGAACATTGTGTTTTTGTATAATTCAATAATATCATGAAATAGTCAATTTGCTCAATCTTAATATAAAATCTAGTAGGTGCATTTGCACTTTTATTTCTATTGGTTTATTTGTGACAAAAAATCCTGGTACACCAGCTTTTTCGAGTATTTCTTGCTGGTCACAAACCTGAAAAAAAGAATATATAATAAAAAAATCTTATTACAAATAGTATGAAATTGATAATTATTATGAATTTAAATTCAAATACCTTCTGATCTAATTGCATTACTAATTTCAAATCAGCTTGTTTTATTTCTTCCTTGTGACGTTTCAATATTATTTCCTTCTGAACCTCTAAATTTTCTGGTGCGGTTTTATTTGTCATATCTTGAATTTCTACTAAAAAGAACAATGATCTTTGAAACAAAGATTTTATTTCTTGGATCTCTAGATGCAGATTAAGAAGAACTAAAAAGATTAAAGACATGCAAGAAAACCTTTTACTATATTTTTTGCAATATTAATCATTTCAAGTTGTTTATATTTTATTATTTTAGGAACATCATGAATATTACTAATTTATACATTTAATTTGCCAAATCCTACACTTACACCTATGTTTATTTATTATTTGCAAACGCTGTTGAAATAAATGTTTCTCAGTTACATGTTGAATCTCCATGAGTCCTTTTACAATCTCAAATATAGTAGTGTTCAGCAAACAATTTGCTAATCCAGAAAGCAATTCGATAGGTACACGCATTTGATATTTACTGTAAAACAAATATATTAGCTTCAGCCTAGTCTGGAACAATCTATCGAGATTCATAAAATAAAAAATCTTACGGTGGTAATTCTCCAGCCATATTCTGAAGTTGCTCAAGCAAAAAATACAATTTCCTTTGTAGATCCTCGGGTGTTGGTTCATTTTCTTCCATTATTCTTTAATTGATAATTGCTAACACGTCAATTCAAGTATATTTGTGAAAATATTCACGTACAAATGCACTTCTCTTTTTTACCACTCGACCTTTGAAATAAATGCCTAGAAAGACAATCTGTCAAAGCAGGGTTCTCACTTCTCATTTAGAAAACGCAATGTCGATTTTAAGTGCTAATTGGGAAATAGTACCAATGCGATTTCAAGTGTCATTTACGTTAAGTAAATAAGTTATAATATTAATTGAATATTGAAAATGTGTGCCTGAATTAAAAAAAAGACTGTTAACCTGTATGGGCTCGATGATCGATTCCTTTGCCTTAAAATGGTGGAAGAAAACTGTTAAATCGGAATGTTTTGTTTTTGCGATAAGTTGGTGTTTTCTTAATTATGCGGTGCACATATAGTAGATGTTGAGCTATAATAACTTTAAATAACAACGATGATTATTTTAAGTATATTTTTATTACTTTTTAATGGACTGGTATTATGTGAGCCGCGTACCACTACCAATTTATTGTAAGTCATTTCTACGCTTCATTCAAATCAAGTTCTTTATTATCATAATTTTCTCTATAATTACAAAAAATGGTTATCGACATTAGTACTATAAACTAGCATGTTAGCGTGTTCTCGCTCTTTCGTATACAATAAAATAAAAATTAAATAAAGTTCGTATTATTAGAGTATGCACGATGTACCTATATGAGATGTGTACAAATATGTCTTTATCAATATTTCTTTGCTATTGTACTAGTATTTACATCTTATTAATTTACAGTTTTATGGAAGACTTAAATGAAACCACTGAGAACTGTACGGGCATTTTGGAGAGTTTTGCAGAATCATCATCGAATTTTACATTATGCTCTTTAAAATACGCTCAACCTGTGCGTCTCTGTGAGAAGTGTATAAACCACTACATAGCTTTCAAAGAAAAATATGACGATTTAGTACATACAGTTATAAATGGAACGTCTTGTAAATCTTTGTTTATATCACAAGACCGGCTTGAAGTTGTCCTTGCTTATTACAATAATATATTATCAGTTTGGAATAAAGGAAATTGTAAAGGTATTTTTTTTTATTTTTAAATTGTTTTGTTGAAATGCTATGGAATTAATTTTACACTTATTTTTAGCTTGTTATGATTGGTCATCGAAGCAACCAGTTCTTTCCAATGGTACTTTGTATTTCAATCAATTATATGACAAAACTAAGAAATGCATCTCAAGTAATATGAAGGAGAATAACACAGAGCAAGTGTGCCAAGCTTGTATGCATCCTTATTTACAACTTGACCAATATTATCTATCTTTAAGTTCAGATGCCATTGGAGTTGATAGTGTTTGTATGGATGTTGTTGACTCTGTAAGTCTTATACCTTTACTCTTGAATAAAGCAGATGAACCAAATAGTAGCATCTTCAACTTCTTGCCTTAATTACACATATGTTACAGATGAATACAACAAGATCCATTTGGAGTAAAACTTTAAAATGTTGCCAATTGAGAAAAACACCAGAAATAATATTTTTATGTTGTTCTGGTATCATATCACTGCTTCCAATATTATATTATTTAGTTTTAAGATATTGTGGACCAATGAGAGAATTACCAAATATATTGAAACGTAAGTAATTTATAACCTATCCTGAAAATCTATTTATTTAAGAAGTAGTGAGGTTAAGGTTGTTCTAGTACCATCGCTTTAAAAGCCTCTGGATCAGCATTTCAAAGCTGTTAACTAACAAAAAGACATAATTATGTATCATAAACTAAAGGTATTAAGACAAATTGGATACACTATTAAAATATAAGTAATCTTTGTTTCAGAAACGAGATTCAAACAAACTTTCCTTAGACCTGGACATGGAAGAATTAACTAAATATAACAAATTAGAAAAAATATATTAAAATACTTACCTGTGACAAAATGTTTACCTTTAATAAAGCATTTATATTGTTTTTTTAGTGTTAATTACTTTCCTACAAAATCTGCCTTTCCCAACAAAAATATTTAAAGCCTTACAAGTATCCAATCTTGATGGTAATGGCATTGTTGATGAAACGAAACACAGTTTAAAAAAAAAGATTTAATACAACACCAACATTGGCTGTGTAACATAAAACAATGGTAAAAAATGTATTGATGTATTTATAAATAGAGGATTTAGAAAGGCATGTCAAAACATGTTATCATACAACACACCTGGTACCTATTCTGAAATAGGTGTAAGAGAGTACAAATGACAGTTGAATCTTCATTCATTTATGTCTAGCTTTCTTATTATTACTTTTCTTAATACTACCATTATTACTTTTATTTGATACATTGAATATATCTTTATCCTTAGGTGTACCAGGTCTACTCCCTAGGCCTACAGCTAACAACATTTTATTGTCGCTGCCAAAATGTTTAGGTGTGAGACTCGGACTACTTGATTTTTGACTTGAGCTATGTTTACTTATGCTAGAGTTTGATAGAGACGCTTTATCAAGACTTCCATTGCTGTGTGCTTTACTCCCTGGCCTCGAGGAAAGACTCTCCATTGAACCATGTATTAAACTTTGATTACGACTTAATGCTGAACTAATTTGAGCATCCAGTGAATCTTCATTCATCAAGGAATCAGTTTCATTGGTTTGTTCACCTGAAAATATAAAATGGATTAAATTTTTAACAGTTGACTTTCTGGTGAATCTATGGTTATTCTAAATATAGTATTTTGAACCATCATACAGCACTGAAGCAACAGTAAGCAGCATAAAGTCTTTTAAATTAATTAAATAATGTTCACAAATAGCATCCGATCACATCATAACTTACTTTTGGTTTCAGCAGGATCAACCAAACCGCTAACAGCCTGAAAATATAAAAATTTGTTAAATTTATATTATTGCACGAGTCATCATATCATAGCAAAAATCTCACCGCCATTGAAGTGATAGAAGATTTGGAAAACAACCGTTCTGCCTCTTTAAATTTTCTGTTTCTTTTATCTGTTTTAGGATTAGTGCTTTTATTCGTAGTTAAATATCTATCCCATCCTCGTATAATGTTACCATATTGCTGCGTATCCTCTAAATAGGAACCCTCAAAAGCATAAATTTGTCTCTCCAAGTTAGCAAGGTTTTCCTGAAATTATTAAGTTACTATTAAAAAGTACAGCTATTACTAAGTAATCCATTAAAACATTATTATATTCCAAGGATTCACTAATTTTGAATGATATAAACTAATACGTACCGTTACTTCAGCTTTTCTTTTAATCAATTCCGCCAACTCTGCCCTCGCATCAGCAAGCGATTGTTTAGACGCCATAACCTCTCGAAGACTAAAGAATTTTACCCACGTCTAATATTGCAAAAACGTTTTATTTCTTTCTAATATTTAAAATAATAAGATGATAACTCCGTATAAATGATCACCAAGAAGGCAAACGCGAAAAAACCAGGACAACCCGTCAAATGTTAATGACAACACTAGTGACGTTGTAATAGAATATCGTAACGGAATTAATCGATTACGATTGAATCAATTTCTTTTGTGGTCTGTGTTGATAATCGCTCAGGCGTATTAGGCAAATACGAAAACAAAACACCCACTTGATAACTGTAGTCATGTGATTAAATAGCGCTACTTACTTAAATTTTAAATGCTTTAATCATATTATATTCCCATATTTAAAACGCCTTATCTTCGTGAATTCATATTCTGTCACGCCCACTTTCCTTTCCGATTTGCTTGTTTTATAAAAGTTGTTATAAATTTCAAAATGTTTGTTTTGAGAATACGTACTGAAATTTACTACCGATTTTCAACACGGAACAAATTTTTTAAGACGGTAGCCAAATTTCTCTTGAAATACATATTTTATATGTCAATGAATGTATGGAAAGTTCAGTGTTAGGCGCATCATAATTATTCCTGTTTTAAATTTCGAACTTATAATTAACACTTTACATCTATTGTAATGTGACTATATTTAAAAAAGTAATTAGTTTTTTAAATATATTTTCGTTGATTTATCATTTATTTAAATATAAATATGCTACATTTATAAAAATAATGCCTTAAAATGGATACTGCGCATTTGAACTTAAGACTATAGCAATAAAGATTTTGAATCATCATAACTATTTACAATTAATTTGTCTAAAATTTAAATAATTTTAAAATAAAGAATTATATTGCTTTTACATAGCCACAAAAATAGTATTCTATGTTTTTATTTTATTATAGAACTTTTCACGCCATTAATAATTATCCAATGCCTTACTAATAGTGGTCAAAATAATACTTTAATAAAAATATTAAATAAAAATGCGTTATTAAAAAACAATATTTAAAAAAAAGTATTTATTAATAAAAATGTTTAACAATTATAAGTTGAAATAATATTTAATAAATTTAATTAATTATAAATAATATAAAAGTTCTGCATTCTCGGTCGGCAAATATAAAGTTGCACAAAGTCAAAAGGATACCGCTTTTTGAGGGCGCTTGTTTTTGTTTTGCTATTTTTATATTAATTTTAATATGCACTTTTGAGTTTTAGTTCAATTAATTTAATGTGCATGAATGTGTTTTTAAAATGGTTTATATGAAACTATTGGAACTAATAAATAACACCGGTTATAACATAGTTCAGCAAAATGGTCAGCGAAAGTTTGGCCCACCAAAAAATTGGGTCGGACCCCCGCCTCCAAAAGGATGTGAAGTTTTTATAGGAAAACTGCACCGAGAAGTTTTTGAGGATGAATTGGTACCGTTATTTTCAAAAGTTGGACAAATATATGAGCTTCGTATGATGCTGAACTTTTCGGGATCTAATCGGGGCTTTGCGTTTTTAAAATATACCTCGCGCGCTGATGCCTCAGCAGCTATACGTGAACTGCATAATTATCAGATTCGTCCAGGGTATTTTATAGCAGTTGTTAAGTCTGTAGATAACTGCCGTCTTTATTTGGGAGGGATACCAAAAAACAAGACTAAAGAAGATATACAGAATGAGTTATCTAGGCACGTGAGCGGGATTGTAGATATAATTCTTTATAAAAATTGCTTTAATAGACGCCACAATCGCGGTTTTGCTTTTGTGGAATTTATGAGCCATGAAGATGCTGTGATGGCACGACGTATCCTGACATCGGGATCAGTACGCATGTGGGACAGTAAGATTACAATAGATTGGGCCGAGCCAGAACCAGAAGTTGACGAAGAATTACTTCAACAGGCATGTTCGGTTTAGGCTAACAGTGTGATTATTTATTAGCTTGTAATATGATTTATTTGATTGTTGTTTCAGGTAAAAATATTGTATGTTAGAAATCTCTGTGTAAGCACTCCCCAAGAAACAATAAGAGATGTGTTTAAAAATGCAGCAGGATATGCTGTTGAACGTGTAAAAAAGATTTATGATTATGCTTTTGTGCATTTTTACAAAAGGGAACATGCTGAAATTGCTTTGGATAAATTGAACAATGTTGAAGTAGATGGGCTGAAGATGGAGATTACATGGGCCAAACCTGTTGATAGGCAGTTGTATAAAGTTCAAAAATTGCTTAAAGGAAATTCAAAATTCACCCGTTGCTCTCCAAAAGCATTCAATAATGCTATGTGTCTGTATCAAAAGAAAATGAACGAAATTGTATTTGATGATTCTTTACCAGATGAAGGGATAGTATCAGCTGTTGTGAGTGATACTTACAGTGGATCACCTAATAATTTGGTTACTCAGCAATCCTCTGGTATAATTTATCAAGAGGGACCCAACCCGATTGTTGATCTTGAAGAGTTATCAAATAAGTAATAATTTTTTAACAGAAAATTAATAATGTTAAAATGAAAATAATATTTTAATCACATAATTTTAAATTTTTTAGACTTAATTTTCCTTCTCCAACTTATCAATTTCAAAAATGCGTTCAACCTGATTGGTCTGTATCTTGGGTGTGTAAAATAGGATTTGGGAACATGCATATTTGGCAGCTGACATCAATCCCTTGCTTAACAACCGAACAAGCACAAATGTATGCTGCATACATATGTTTAACATATATAAAGGTATTTATTATTTTATATATAATACAATAATAATAATGGTGTTAAACTTCAGTGTGAGTTGTCCTCATCCAGTTTTGCTATGACAGCTTGAAATAAATGTGCGCCACCTAGTTTAGCAGGTCACACACACTCTACTACTTTAAAGCTGATTCTTAAATGTGACTAGGTCACAAGTGTTATGCTTAAAAGTTGTAGATACTACCCTAGGATGACAGACAGGGCTAATAATCATGGGATATGGTTATGAAAGTGATCATAAATAAATTTACAATATAACGTTTCATGAGAAAAATAGTTACCACAAATTAATATTACTTTAATTTCACAGACGAATGTACAAACTGTAATGAATGGAAACACATCTGTACCACAGGTTTATCAGCCAAACATGGCACATACTGTGACCATGACTCCAGCTGTAACGACAATGCCACATCAAGGGTTATATAGTAATCCAGCTATACCTGGACAAATATGGTAAAGATGGCTATGGAAACTTTTAAAATAAAAGATATCTTTATTTTTGAAATAAATATATTTTTTATATTACATACTCACATTGTATTTGATAAAAAATTGTTATAATAGTTACATGGATGTAAAAAGTTAAAACAATTTTAATGAAATTTTGAATGTGATTAATGCTATCTCATTTGTTTTAATATTTTATTTATGTTTTTTACTAATATCAATATTTGAATTACTTCAAATTCTGTATTTTTCTTTTTTCCACTAAAACAAAACAAAGTGACATTTTACTTTTTAAGTTGAGTTAAAGCAATTGACATTAGGCTTACTATCAAATTATAACTAGAATATATGAATTATTGGTATTTTTGACAAAAGCATATTTGTTTTTATTTTTAAGTTTTACTTGTATCTTATAATTGAATAGAAGATAAATACTTTCTGTGAAAGTATTGGCGATATTTCTTGCTTGTGTTTATACTGTAGTACATTCAGAGATAAGAATATCATTCTAACAATAAATATGATACAATTTAATTTAATGCTTTAATTTTGTTGTGGCAATTTTATATTTTGTTTATTGTTGGTTATACATTGTTAAAGTTTCTTCAAATATTGTAATTTATTAACATTGTAATTCTATGCCTAATGTATTACGCCATAAAACAATTATAGCTTTAGTGGGGCAAGGTAGATACTGTTTTGCAGGATTTGAAAATTTGTTTTATGATGTGGAGAAAAGGGCATTTACAATTAAAAAAAAATACATTATAAGAATCGTTTATTAATTAACAACTTTTACAATAGAAATCTATTTTTTTTTCGTTTTAGTAAAATATGAAAACATTATTAAAATGTGTTTTATTTTATGATTTTGAGTATTACTGTTTATGTCTTTGAGGAAATATGACGTATGCTTACCTGTATGTGCTATAGTATATATACGTTATATACACATAGAAATTAGAATAGTATCTGAAATGAGTTTTGAAAAATATACTGAAAGCGCAAGCATGTGATTAATAATATGCGAACATGCGTTATACTTCGGTATAATGTCGACAAATAAATAGTATTTTTTTTGGGAAAAACTAGTTTACGAGATTAATACAATACAATTTTTGAATCTATGACAAAACATATAAATTTTGCAATAGAAAAATATTGCATATTAAAGAAGTTAATTTCAATCAATTTCGTCTTGTCGATGGTGATTACGATAGCGCAAACTATGCATTATCAGTGTTAGGAATATGTAAATGATTCATAAAGAATGAGTAAAAGCGATTCTATCGATATAGTATAAATATATAACCTACACATCACTATTTTTAATTCTCATACAAATATTGATTTTATAGTGTTTATTTTCATTATTAAATTAAACTTTTTAGTGACTAGACTAATTTTGTGTAGTGAATAAATTGTATATATGTGTAGTGCACAATATTAATTTGATGTATTAACTTTGACATTAGCACATTATTATAATGCCCTAGAATTTAAGAAAAAAAAAGAGAATAAGTCAGTCTTATTTTTCACTTTGAATTTTAGAGGAGTTTGTTGAGCGATATGAAAATTGTTATTAATACAAGGAACGTCTTATGAAATGTCTTATATACCACGCGTGACACAGGTAAAGCTTTAACGTTTTGCATATATGAGTTCTTTTTTTGTTTTAATCATAATTATTGTTTTACAGTTAGATGCTGGTCATCTAGATGATCAATTAGTAGAATTGATTAAACAGCAAATATTGGACGCTACAAGGTTTCTTGAGGTAAAAGATAACTTATCAGTGATGTGCATGTGACAGCAAGTATTGTAAACTTGTGTTTTGCTTTTCAGCCAGGTTTATTGCAACGATTATTACCAGAATTAGAATTAATACTTAGGTCATGGATATTCAAATATTCTGTTTACGACAAAAAGACTACGTTTGGACAACAAATGTTATCTCTTCGATATTGTGAAGATAATTTTTCAAAGAGCAAATTATTTTGGTATTTTGTCTACAGTGTCGGTTTAAAATACTTAAAAGAACGTGCTGTTTATAGTTTTACAGATAAAACAAGACTACAAAATTTTATTATGTCATTAGAAACATTATATTCAATATGTGATGTATTGAACTTTCTTAGATTTATTAAGAGTGGGAAATATCCTACTGTCAGAGATTACATTTTAGGTTTGAAAATGTCAGCTGATAAAATTACTAGAGAAGACTTGACTGATCTAGCTTGGACTCGAGAGCTTTTGTGGAATAATTTTATTGTAAGCATTCTAAATATTATAGTGAGGTTATTCACAGATACAATTTAATTTGTCTTGATTATAACTTTTGTAAGATTATATATTAGTTAATTCTTCAATATTTTTAGAGATGTAGGGTGAACATATGTTTTGAAAAACATTCACTTATCTTAGATTAAGTTATTATTTAATACACCTACTGCTCATATATAATACAATGTAAGTATTTATATTCTTTGTTTCCAGGAACTAATAGGTACAATAATATCCTTAATGAATATATTTGGCTTGAAAGGACATTTACAAGGTTTGATGAAGTATGCATGGTGGAGGAAACCAGCAACGGCAATCACACCTTTAGGTCCTCCAGTCATGACTGTAAATACTGTATGTGGCATATGTTCTTGTAATCCTGTTATACCACATGTAATGGGGTGTAGCCACGTGTTCTGCTTTTATTGTATTACGGTAAGAATATTAATTTCTAATACATATAAGAATCTGAGTTTGATTTAAGTAGGTATAATACACTAAACTTTGTGTAATTCAGAATCACCTATTTTAGGCAGGGACATAGATAGGGAATAAAAAGTGATAGGCAGACTGATGATGGCTATTAGCCCAGTATGCCGTGAACCATACCAGGGTAGTATCACTACTTTCAAGCGAAACACCCGTGAAGTGACCTAATCACATTTCGGGGTCAGTTTGGAAGTAGCCGGGATAACGAGAGGAGCGTGACCTATCAATCTGGACAGTGCACATTCGTTTCTTCAAACCGGCACAGTGGAGGCGACTGTTGCACGCGGACATTTGTCTGTGGACAGTTGTCTCCACTCATGGGCCACACTCTAGTTTATCATCAGGCAGACCATGGTCATATGCTAGGCTACTATATAAAAAAAAGATAATTGGCTACCCTTGTTCAAACCAATATTGTTTTTAATATTTTGTATTATTTTTCAGGCAAATAAAAGTGCAGATAAAGATTTTCCATGTCCACAGTGCAATTATAATGGAAGTGAAGTTACTAAATTTGTGGTAACTTCATGACAACCAAGTGCAGTCTAACATTAAAACTTGAATTTAGTATAGCAGTTCAAAATGGATTGATATTAAAAATACGTTATTTAAAAATAATTTAAGTGTAATTTTATTGATGTTTTTTGTTAAAAAAATATTTCGGTTTTTGATATGGGTTCTTTATATTTGATATTTGCAAATAAAAAATATTTAATAAAAACTACTATTTTTCTAAAAGTATTTTATTTACAATAAATTATCACACAAAACTTAAAACTAAGGCTGTATTAGTTTCACATATATTTTTTATATAAGCCTAGTATATGACCACAGTCCGCCTGATGATAAGCCAGAGTGTGGTCCATGAGTGGAGACGACTGTCCATGGACAAATGTCCACGTACAACAGTCGCCTCCACTGTGCTTATTTGATGAGAGGAATGTGCACTGTCCAGATTGACAGGTCACACTTTGCTATACCCTAGCTAGGTATGATTATAAATATTTCAAGCTGATCCTGGTGCTAATAAACATTTAAAACTAAAAATAATTGTTAAGCAGTTACGTTTCTTTACTAACTGTAGGTAATTTTTATTACTAAATATAACTTATTTATTTAAAATTATTTTTCAAGTGTTTCATTATAATCAGCAACTCACTTCAATATCTAGAGTACAGATTAAATACATATTAGATTGTAACAATTAATTTATCAGAATAATGTTTTGATGGATAGTAACGTCCACAACACTACTCGATATAATTATTATCTACAGGCTGTTCTAATGATTTTGTTTGCTATTACGTACATTGGCATGAAAACCGGTCTTCCAATCGGCGACATAATCCACTGTGCGCACCGACCCGTCCGGCTCTACCAGCGAGTATTGACCTGGATTACGAAATCAAGTTCAATAAATAACATTACCTCTAAGACATTGAGAAATATACTCTAAAATTTGTGATTGGGGTAGGCAGAGCTTTTGGAAATACGTGCGTAATCTCACATGTATCAATCACGTATCGTCAAAATATGAAAAAAGAGGTTTACAATCATGACTTGAATTACAGGCCCGTATTGTTGTAGTTAGATATTTATCATGCTCACGTTACTGACCTTTCACAACTTCGCCGTCTCGCTGTTCACGCTGTTGCTTGATGTCGCCGGTGTGTGGGTCGTGCACGTGATACTCGTATTCATATCTGGGGTGAGCGTCCTGTGGGAACGAAAAACAAAAAAATATGTTGTGTAGATCATCATATGGAACGATCTGTATTAAAAATATATTTAAATCATTTAAATTTATTACTTTTAATGAAAATTTAATATACATTAAGCGTAATGGCTTAATAATTGTTTGAAAATAATGTTTTCTTGTGAAATAATGTCCGGTATAATATATACATGTAATTTGCATTCGATGCATAATGTCTGTAAGAACTGTAATTTTGTTAGGTTTATTTAATTTTTATTTTGTTTATTGTAATTTAATGGCAAGTTCTTTTATTTATCTTGGGTCGATACACACAGAGGCATTTTCTAATTATTGACTTAATTTTATGTTATCATTTCAGGGTCCCTACCATTCGAGTTTGTCCAGTATAAGCGAATGCAATAATACACCACCAGATATTTTCCCTTGTGTTATCGTGTTGAAGCGTTTTAATAAATTAGATTATTTTAACATAACTATCAATGCTACTAAAACTGTTGGACCTGTAGGGGTAAGCGCTGTTAAATAGCAAGTACCAATTTTTAATTATTTGCGATGATGTTTCGAAAGTCAGCTTCTAAAATGTAGTAATTTTTAAACAACTGAATTAAATTCAACAATATTTTCATGATTTAAAACTTATGTTACAGATATATATTAGGATCTTAGTGTGGACCAATTTAACTAACACGTTTGAACAAATTATCGCATTGAAATCACAAACTATATGCGATTATTTTAGTAGATGGAACAATACTTATTTACCGAAATTAGATAAAAGATGTTATTTGCAAAAGGTAAATTATATTTATTATTAGAAATATTTCGCGGAGGTATACCAGATTAATTTTGTACGCTTGCAAGAAATATTATATTACATACCTTAAATTCTACACAGGCGACCTTCGTGGGATTATAAGGAACCAATTTAATTATTAATATTATTAATAAAGCAGGACGTTATTTTGAAAAGTTAGGCATTTGCTTCGGGTTTGGGTATAGACTATAATAAATAGAGATAATTTTTGTTTCAGGGCTTCTATCGATTCACAATAATAGGAAATAAGATAACTCACATAGTTTTAGGACAATCCGCAATATATGGGTTTTATAGGACTATTGTTACACTATTCTATGGAAAACATCATTTTGTATGTAGAGTTATAGACAGTTACATGCTTCCAGGGTCTTTATCCAACAATTTGTGATTTGTATTAAATACAATATACATCCTGCAATCTTCTTTAAAAATATAATACATATATTACTATAAGTATATTGTTTTGATGTTAAAAGAATAACTTTTGCATAGTTTAAATCACAAATTGATATTTAGTTATATCGGTAAATATACAGTCAATTTGTTATGTTAAATCGTGTTTTCAAAATGCACCTACAAACTATTGAATACAGTATGTTGGTATTATGAATTTTAATGCAATGAAAACACTACATTGTGGCTGAATGATATGATACGCTGTTTTGTAATAATATATATACATTCACTTGTTTTTCGTAAGTTGTCATTTATTTTTATTTTTTCATTTTAGTTTATTTCTAAGATAGCTATAATAAGTATGCTTCGTTAATTATTTGACAAAAATTCTATATTGCATAGAGCTAATACGTGGTGAGAATATCATTTTAATTATTAAATTTGAAAAGTTGTTTTGATCCTAATTCGTTTAATTAATTATTTATTAATAAATAATAGATTAAATAGTCAGTTTAAATTAATCTTTTATTTTATTATCGAAGTTCAAAAAAGGTACTATTTTGTCATATGGTAAATAGTGTGAATTACGTAAGCCTTTTCAGCCGCTTTGTTTATCTAATTAATAATGCACAAAAGCGTTTCTATTTAGGATCGCTATTGATATTCTATAGAAACACAACAATACAAGTATTACATGTTAGGGCTTCGCTTTCTTCAATTTATCCTATTATGGAATAATTTACTACACTACTTAGTTTTAAAAATACTTACATAATTTTCCAAAAAGTCTGTGTGTACATTTTTAACAAAGACCGGTGACGAAATGTGTCTTGAAGAAAGTCCATTTATTGCAGCGAAATGTATAGGTGCTATCTGTCCCAGTACAGGTCCAGATAATTGATTTGAAACTCCTTGAGAGATAGATGAAATATATTGCGCTATTCCAGATTGGCTAAATTCATGACTTGGGACAGATATCGGTTGTTGAACAGGAGCAGCTAATTGCGATGGCGGCGGAGGTACAAATTGTTTAAACGTTTGTGGGTACTGCGATAAAGTTGGAGAAGTGTATTGAGTTATTGGCGCATTTGTGACTGGTGCAACATAATTTGCAGATTGAGTTGCAATCTGATTTTGTAGTCTTAAGTCATTCGCTACAGCATAACGAGCTGAAGGGGCAGCATACACTTGCGACACCACAGGGTTAATAGCATCCTCTACGTGTGTCGATATGACATTTTGATTCACAAATGTGGTTTTATCAGGAGCAGCATATTTCGCTATTAAAGGTGCAGCAGTAATCTTGGCTATGATTGGTGCCTGAGCGTATGTAGCTTGCGGTGTAACAGTTCTTTGTGCGCCTGAGTAACTTGATAAACCAGCTGATGTAGAATATCCATGGGCTTCTTTTTGTTGAATACTTCCAGTTGCAGTTGGTGGTCCGTACAATGGAGACGGTTGGCCAATTTGGTTGGTCAGTAAGGGTGGGTTTACAAATTTTTGTAACACTGGTGCTTGATATAGAACATTTGAATTATATGTTGGTGGTTGTGAATATAAAGATGCTGAATAAGCTTGACCAGTATTGCCAACTACCTTTACTCCAGACGTTGTCAGTTGTACAGATGGTACAGGATAATTATATCCGCTTTGTGCATTATTTTGAAGTCTTTGGAGTTGGTTTATATGGTAATTTAGGTCCGGATCATGATACGCCAACACGTTCGCTATTAACAATACAAGCACTACACTTATCACCTGAAATCAATGTAAATTAAGTTTAAATACATATTAAAATATTTGGGGATCTCTCATATTGAACTTACCCGCATTTTAAATTGTATGAAAAGCAATCACTTTAAAAAATATATATTTAAATTTAAGGTAAATTAAGCATGTGTATTTACAAAAGTTGTTTGTCAGCCGAAATGAGAGCAAAAGTGGGACAGCAAACTCTTATATAGCAATCTCATATGTGTAAGAGCGGGTCGTACTTTTTCACATTCGCTTTGAAGTCGAGCTTGTGGGTGCGGCATGTGTGCACTGCAGGCTGCGTGGTAGAGGGCAAGCGGTAGATCCTGTACACGACAGGGCTATGTTTATGAGTCATTGCGCTTATGCTGAATGTGTAGGAAAATAAATACACTATGAGCTTTTAGATAAGCTAAAAAGATAATAAGTAGGTGATTATTAATTAAAAAAAAACGAACCTTTGTCATATAGAGGAGACGACTGGTAAGTGTCAGAAATGATTAAAATTCTTCATATTTTGCCGCGTAAATAATTTAATATCTCTGTCAATCCCAACAATATATGCTTGATAAAGAAAAGTAATCATCTGCGTGGGACTAATTAAATAAATCAACAATGAACATTTACAGAAACGGCCGTTTGTAACACTTTGATTTTCAATCTTTACGAGTCAGTAGTAATTAATCCTTGGACACTAATGCTCTTAGAATCTATAACATATCCAATACAGATTTGCAGTCCGATGAAGCAATTTTAATTACACGTCAAGTGCTACTGTAATTTTTGTTACGTAATTTTTAGTATTTAATACGATAATTTTTAATACTCATTAATTATGTCTCTTTTTTGTGTTAGCAGTTAAGCTTATTGCGAATAATAAATATGTATATTTATGGTTTAGTTTAGTACATTATCAATTTATACAAATTTTCATTAATTACATTTATTATAAAGTAAAAGAGCTGAAACTAAAATTATCAGTTAGTAGGTTATTTATGTGACATTTAATGAGACTGTGTAAATGTAGTGTACATTTACACCAGTATCTTGATAATGCACACATTTGGATTGCCTCGAGCTTACGCCGGAAATATACTCTATTTACATTCATATAGACACTTAGTTGTAATTAACTTATATTTATTTAATTTTAATCTAAATGCGTTATTAACGCAAGAGTTAATATTTTTATACGGCACGTGAGGGTTTTTAGAAAAATCTCTGGTGCGCATCAAAGTTGTGGCACTGGAGAAGTGGTGGTTTCTAAAGATGGCAGACTAAGAACTATTTATTTATGAGCAATTTACGAAAGAGAACAAAAGCAATTTTATAAATATTTGTAGCTTAATTTATGTACTTTTTAAATTAATTTAATTAATTAATTAACTGAAATATCCTCAGTAAAAATACAATATTATTTATGAGTATGTAGATATGCAGTTTAACATTTCGAATTTTCCTTATAAGGCTCTAACTTGGTGACCAAATAGGTAAATTCCAATCGTGATTTAAGCCTATAAATGTTAACTGATTTTGTAGATTTGTTCAATAAATATTTAGATAGATAATTGAAATCGAATTTAATTAACGAATTTAAAGATTTTTAGCGATTTACTGTCACGTTTATTTTTTATGCATTCAAAGTGCAAATCACTAAAAAATATTATTTTTTGGATAATATTTTGTTAATGGGATGGGGTTGGTCATATACACTTTGTCATACATTTTGTGCATGAAAAGAGCATTTGCATAATCCAAAAACGGAGGCGAAACTAGGCTAAGTCTAGTCATTAATAAATGTCTAATAATCTTTTAGCTCACGATATTGTTTAGCAAGAGAATTATATTACCATATATTTTTCATAATTTCTTAATTAAAGTAACACATTATAATCTAAATATTCTATCTAGAATAACTGTATCAGATAACCTATTAAAACAGTTGTCAGAAGGATATCAAGTGATATGACACCCCAATGCTGCTACAAAATCTGATAAGAGATCTTCAAGCGGCCATACATCAATCAACAACTTAATTACGTAAAAATATCAATTGTAACTGCTGTAAAGCTGAATCATGTTAATTAAATTGTGTGAAGATCCGTTTGTCGATGATGATCAATTTGTTTTTAATTGAGATATTAACGTATAATTCTTCTTTTCGGATTCATTTTGGTTGACGGATTATAAGGTATTTTCTTAATAATAATTCAGCACTTTAATCATATAAGTTTATTATATTAGTAAAATGACGGGTTTAATGAAATAAATACGCTTTTGTAAGAATCAGTAGACTCGTATGCTTCCTTAGCATCAAGTTTTGTAAAATATAAGAGAGATAATACATATCCAATAAGATAATTACGTTCTATTGACAGATGTGCAATCCATTGAAGCGGTTGTCAATCGATTGATGCCATTTATAAACGATGCAACAATTGACAATCGCAACAGATCGTCTTCGAGCGGTTAAATTTAATGAAGTAGACAAATAAATCTATTTTTGACCACAACAATGCAGCGTCTAAATCGTAACCTTGATTAAAGAAGTGTATCATATTTTTTGTTTTAATATTTAGTGCATTAACCGTGTAAAACGTCAGATTGCTTCACAAGTTAAAGGCCATTTTGGAATTAGAGAATAACGTATTGTTGTTGTTTTCATTGTATCTTGTTAAAAAAGTCAAATAAAAGAGGCATGATCAATCATCACGTGATTAATTATGAGTAAGACTTAATAAAAATTAATAAAAAATAATAAAATGTTGGAAATTTCGAATTACTTTTGTTACAAGTCAATTACTGCAATAAAACAAATGCCTAATTACTTAGAGTTTGGGATATTATAAATAACTTTAAAAACTCAATAATTATAACTTAAAAGTTTACACTACAAACATACCTCAATTCATGAAATAAGTAGGTATTGTTTAGTTTTATTACTATCGCAATTGTTGACAATATTGTGCAAATTAGAAGATTATGCTTTACGAGTAAATTTGTGCAACATGATCAGTTATCTTGTACACGAAGTTCAAGATATTTTGATATTTATATTACATTACGTGTTTTTGCTTAAAATAAATGAAACGCATAGGACAAAACAGTTCATGTATGAAGTGTTAATATAAATATTATGAATGAATGAACAAAACGTGCAGCTCGTGTCTGATTGTCTACTAGCATTGTATCGATAAAAAGAGAATGTATTACGATGGTGATAACAAAAGAGCTATCTGTATAAAGTGTATATAGGTACCTATATAGAAATATAATTGTAATAAAACTACATTTTATCTTTTTGAATTTATTTGAATGACTTTTCGAAAGATTTGCAGCCATGTAATTGCGATACCAGCTTCGCATTAGTAAGAGCTATTTTTTTTTATTACATAGAAAATATATTATATTATACCTACTTTAAAGAAAATCTATTGTCTTTAATTATATTTTTTATACTCGAGTACAATTCAGGCATTAAAAATGCTTGCCGAACCAAATACGCAGAGTACACAACGTATTAGATATTTAAAAAAAACAGGCGTTTGCCCTCGGCGTCTGTTTTAATATGTGTAATATGTGTTTTGAAATTATCTTTGTGATCGTTTAGACGAGAGGATTTAATATATAGGAAAAGTGTACCTACATCACAACTTTATAATTTCCTGTTAAGAGAATTGTCTTCATTCGACAAGTGAAACTATTTAATAAAATTGTCTTAAATTGATTTTAGTATAAGTTACTAACGTATGTATGCAGAAGCCTTTTGCGAAATTATTGCTACTTATTTATCTTAGTAAAATACTAAATCTAGTCGATGTGGTATCATTTCTTAATAATTATGTAATTTTAAATCTATAAATCAAGTTTTATACAAGTTTTACAACCCTGAATGAGATATACAAGTACATATGTTAGTTGGATTTCTTAGAACTGGAGCATAGTTTGGACGTTTTAATGGTTTTGCCAGTAGGGGTTCCTCGACACAGATTTATGTTAAACGCCGTTCAAACTAGTAACTAACTAAATTAACTATTATTTCTAAAGTAATTTGGTTAATTATTTGTACTTAAATATATTTGGGTTTTAGATTTAATGTCTTGATACAGTTTTTAAATAATTTAGGGTTAAACTAGGTAATTCCGGTTTAGAATTCCGATCAAAAGCGCTAAAAAAGAGTACCGTGTTTGCAATACGTGTTAAAAGCTTGCCCGGTATTGTCAACTAGCAGACCGGCATTACGAGCTATGGCTGGCAATGCTAGTCAAATACACTTTTTTTTTTAAAAAACGATCATTGTGCCATATTATTTATAAATATTGATCTTTTTGTTAGTGATTATACTAGAGTAATAGTCGAAGTTGTGTTTTTCTAATATTTTTAAATAAAAGGCTGAGTTTTCACTAAATAGTTTTTTCTTTTGCTTAGGTGATCGGTATTACCTAGTTTTACTGTTATTAAATGTGCGTTATACATCTGTAGATTTGTTTTGAATTGAATTTTAATTTTTAATGTAACCGAACTTAATCGATTTAAAAGAGTGGTTATGCTCGCTTTAGATGAGACTGGTATCTCAAAAACAGACACGAGACCTGATTACTTTTCTCAATTAAAACTAATACAAAAAGTCTATGAGATATTAATAACGACAGGTCGGATATGTCGATGCATTGTTTGTAAGATTACGCAAGCTCTAAGAAAAGATAGGTTACTTTTATGCAAATCATTTGGTATTCATGCAACTGACATGACATGGTCATTAAAGATGAGCTACAATATGCATTCGCTTGTTTGTTTCAATGAAATTTTCTAAGTGCTTTATTATCACCGATGTCTGTGATTTTTACAAGACATGATACGTTAAAGAATATATTGTAATTTAATATGGAGTAATAAAAGAGTTATCAGTGACAATGATTATTCCAATATTCAATTGACAGATGCTTGCATATTTGTAGTATCGCAAAGATGTGAAATCTTTTATAGAGTTTCCTACAATCACAGGAGGATAGAATTGCATGATAAGAAAACATATGTCTTTATTTTTGCTCCAGTGATTCGGTAACATTTATTTACGAAAAAAGTACATGCTCACTCTAACAAACAAGTAACAAACAACAGATTATTATCTTAAACACGATTGACAAATAAAACTAAAAGATTGTTTGTTTCATAGACTATTGCTTTTTACTTGTACGGCATTCATACAGTTTCATATTTTTAAAACAATTTTGAAATGCAAAAATAAAACTAATCAATATGACCTGTGTGTTGAATAATTTAAAATCATTGTAGAATTGATCATTCATTCTTAATGCTAATAGAAATAAACAGAAATGTATTTAAAACAAATGAATGTTCAGAATTTTTCCTAATGTCTATAGTTTATACATTTGAATTAGTATTTTTCTATGCATAAGGATGAAGGACTGCATAAAGGTCCATTAACAATTTTAATTGACATTAGGACCTTTGTCGATGCTAATACATCCGCCGACATCCACATTGTTCTACTTATCAGATGCACCATGTCTATAAAATGAAGATTCCACACAAACCATTTTCAATTGGTGCTAGATCTGTGTTCTGAAGTGTTTTAAATTATGTCATTAAACATGTATACGGTGATTATAAAGGTCCGATTTATTGTGATTTAAGTATATTTCATTATTAGTTTTGTTCGTTAATAACTTGATAAATTATTATTATTGTTTTAATTGCCAAGCAATTATTTCAAATTTTTATGATTTTCTTGCCAGTTTTAGTAGTAAAATTTTTGATATTGTTATGTTTATAAATACAATTTTCGTTAATAACAATTAATATACGTGAGAAATTTAATTATAATCGTAAATATATATAAACCCATTTTTTATTTTAGGTAATATTTCTTTTATATAGCCTGTTATTATGTCGGAAATCAGATGCAGCACCAGCTGCAATGTTACAGCATGCAACATCATCTCAAAGCATTGTTTTTCATCAAACGCCTCATCATCCTAATGGAGCAAATCTGGGAAGTGGTACGTTTTTTTATATATCAAAAGTATATTTATTAAAAAAATATTAACTTATATTTTTTACTTGCTAGGGTCAAGCTCTGCGCAATTATCTGGGCCTCCCGTAAGTGTATTTTTACTACTATTTCGAATAGTTATTTATATTTTTAGGATGAAATAAAATGAACTATGGTTAATTCCCAATATATTGTTTTAGGCGAAATATGAATATAAATATGAGGTTTCCGACCATCAGACAGGAGATAGGAAGAGTCATTGGGAGACAAGAGATGGAGATAGTGTGCGTGGCGTTTACACACTTTATGAACCGGATGGAGCTTTGAGACGAGTAGAATATACTGCTGATGCTGTGAATGGGTGTGTATCTATACATGTTTTGTTAGTCTATTTATCAATTTTTTAAAATACGATATAACTATTAAATATTATTCACGCACTATGTTATATTATTCATAAATTAATTAATATTTCAGATTTAATGCGGTCGTAACAAGAAATGGGCAAACAAAACATCATGGAAACAATTATAGTGCTTCATACAACCAAGATGTCTCTTCAAATATTGTAAAAGACAACTATGACCCCTATTCCTCGGCAGGCCGATCGAGCTATGGTCAAGACCGATCTGTTAATAGTGGTAGGACAAGTGAAATTATAACATCCGGATATGGGGGAACCAATAAGAAAGCCGGCGTAGGTTATAGTGTAAGTCATGCGCCTAATTTAAGAAATAATGATCTTTTGTAGATGATCCATAAAGCCAGAAGTTACGATTAGCGTTTTTATTAAGGCGTTCGTGCAACTGGAGGATTATTATTATCTTTACGGTTACGCAATTAATATAATTAATGTGTATTATTTATTTTGAAGTAATAAATTCTTGATGAAGATATTTGAAGGGTTTATATTCTTTTGTGTATTTACCAAAAGCAGTAAAGGGAATTTTGAGTAATCAGACCTTATTTTAATGATAATAATATCAAGCCTTCTGGATGGAAAGTAAATTTACTTCCTATTCTTTGTTAAAAAAATTCATTAAAAAATAACTTCAGTGAAATGTTTGCTAACACTCCCAAAGGAGGTATAGGGGAAATAAAAGACAGTTTTCATTCGCCAGCGCTGTCGATATAATTATTTTATATATATAAATAAATATATATATTATTAAGGCACGAACATGTTTACAGTTTGATTTACTGACACCGTAGTCTTTTCTAATAGTGATGGTATGGTGCGTAATGATGAGGAATAGCGTGGTGATGAACTGTCGAATGGTGGACTTCGGCATTAAATCTAGAAAGATAGGTAATGATTACAATTTTGTAAATTACTTAAACTATCTAGATTATTATATGACAACTTACCCACGATGATCATCGGCAGTATAATGAACAGACCGCACATTGCCATCAGGTTCCACAAGGGAGTAAGCGCCCTTCACAGCATCACCGTGACGGGATTCATGTTGTGATTTAAAATCACCAGTATGTGGTGATGATACGGCGTAAGAGAATTTGTAGTTGGGGTATGACCAGGTCTGAAATTTATTCATATATGGGATGGTAAGAAGTCTTTTCATTGGTTTAACATCAAGTCAATTGAACAAAGTAACTTACATCATGATGACCATGGTGACCGCTCCATGCACCACTATAACCCAAACCATGGCCTAGCCCATAATCTCCATGTCCTAGTCCATATCCTCCATGACCTAGCCCATAACCTAGATGACCTAAGCTATATCCCCCATGAGCTAGTCCATATCCTCCATGGCCTAATCCATATCCTCCATAACCATGGTGACCAAGGTGATGTAGTCCATATCCATAACCATGGTGACCATAACCCCAAAGGCCGTGTCCCCAAGCTGTTACATCGGCATGTCCAAGTCCATGACCCCAGCCGAGGGTATGAATGGGTGCATAAGAAGCCAGACCATATCCATGGCCATGATCTACTCTAGATTGATGGGACACTGCAAGTCCTCCTGCGTGGGCACCTATGACTACTAAACATAGAGTCGTAACCTGAAAATTTAAATTCGTTAGCAACAGATATTTAAAAAAATACTTTTGTCTACTACGCTTATTGTACAAAGAAATAAAGACATTAACTTACTTGGAACCACATCTTTGATATGTATACGATATGTCGACTGGCAAAGTAAAACTACAATGTATGTCTAAAGCAATCAATTGCACAGTTTTATATTGAGGATTATTTGAAATTTTAGGACTACGACACACCAACTGATTCTTAAGCAATTAAACATTAATGAT
Organism: Tineola bisselliella; assembly: GCA_028551675.1. NCBI lineage: Eukaryota > Metazoa > Arthropoda > Insecta > Lepidoptera > Tineidae > Tineola > Tineola bisselliella. Next base: position 153,595 of record JAPWLS010000970.1, read on the forward strand.
TTAGCTATTTTTTTCATATGTAGTTTCAAATATTTGTATTCATATTGTAGAGTACACGAAGGCTGTAACGGTTCAATTAGTAAGTTAATGAAGCTTAATTATCATAATGTTAATTTATTGAATTAAAATTCTTGGTATTGTTTAAATAATTTGTTATTTATTATGTGTAACAAAGAAATTTTCTTTGATCATTCATCTATTGAATTGGTGAAAAAAAAAACTCATATTATTTAGTATAGAGAAGTATAATTATAAAAAAATGTAAAAATATACATAAAATTAATTATCTAGTTTATAGTAATATTGAGATAAATAATATAGTATTATAATTAAAAATAACATAATACAAAATAGAGCAAAGAGAATCTTTCAAGAGGTGATTCTTACAAATTACATTGAATAATAAGTTTCAGTGATCAAATAAGTTTGAATTTAAATTAAGTACTGGTATTTAGAGGACAATAAAAATTAGTGATCTTTCATGAAACTATTTCTGCCAGCAAACTGAACATCTGGAAGGGGAGCCCATGACGGATTATAACCTTTGTGTTTTTTGTCTTTGCCTTCAGAAATACCACTGTGGGTTTTCATTTCTACGTGCATTGGATGCCCTTTTTTGTCATCATATCCTCGAACTATTTCTCGCAGATGTTTAAGTACTAATGGTTGAATTGCTTCATTATGATTGCGTTTATCATTCCGTTCGTGCCCGTCATGTTCGCGACGATAGCTTTTTTGTTTATGATCGTTCTTAAACCGAGGTAATATTAGGACTGGTTTGCCAAATTCAGCCTCATAATCTCTGCCTTTTAAAGATGTTAGACGGTAGTCCAAAATCCATATTGGTTGCAGAAACGCAGGGCTATATACACTACTTATTATTCTGTAAATATGAATACATTTTATTTGCATTATCTATGATGAATAATATTAATAATAATATATATTTTATACTAATGTATTACTACTCACTTATTTTGTGCATGTACGTCAGGTATAAAACCCTAAAAATAATAAAAGTATACACAATAACAAAAATATACATGATGAGTTAAAAATAGTTTAGTGGTTTTTAATGTAATAATTACGTGATTTTTATCCTTATCTGGGTCTGAAAATCGAAGTATACCAGTATGACCTCCATAACTGATATCTTTTATGTTTGGGCCATGGGACTCGGGCGATGGGTGAGCCGTCGCCACAGCCAGGACTACCACCATGATAAACTAAGACAAATACAATATTGATAGCAACTAGAGTGTACAAGTTTTTTCTTTTAATTATTTGATACTCACGGGTAACATAATGATTGTTAGATCCTTACAGCTGAGTAACTGAAATTAAACAACTAATATTTATAAAACCTTTAACTTAAGTACGTGTTACCGGATTTGCGTGATCTACACTTACGTGTGAAATATTCTTTATATCAATCCTACAAAATTAAAACCTCATTAAATTGTACAGTTTTTCATAAAATATTTCAAGCAATTAAGTGGATGTTATATTGATTAGAAATCTACAAACTAAACGGTTTTTTTTAACTTAATTGCCTGCTGTAAACGTTTATCAAGAATATATTTTGACAAAAGTAGTTGGTACTGTATATTATCTTTGTAATTAAATCGCTTATACAAGTTTTAGTGTTTAATATGTAAATTGGAGTAGACAAAGACGATCATTATTTATATGTAGTCATGGACTTCAAATGCTTGTAGGTATATTTCTTCTTATAATTATAGGAACCTGGTATATGACCAGTGACCACACTCAGCAGAAAAAAAGGTGACAATTATATAAATATTAAAAACAATAAGACATCTGGATCTTTGAGTGTCCGGAGCAAAGTTTGAAGGGGGCACTTATGTTAGAGTTTCAGTTGATTTGAATATTTATTAATTTTACATATTTTAGACTATCTTCATATCATTGTATTATATTACAAGATCGGGTTATTGAATTATTTTCATGAAAATAATTTTTTAGGTTATTTAGAAGTTGCTTAATATGGAAAAGAAAATAATAATAAATTAAATAAATAAGAATACATTAATTTTACGTAACATCTTTATTGATATACACTATGCTGTGTACAAAATCGTTTATATTATTTTTAATTTTTAACAATAATCAAATAGCCTTTACTACTATTCTTATACCTATAGGTATATTTAATAACGTTCGCCATATTTGGGGGCCCTATAGACGTGGTGGTGATCTTCATGGTCATCTTCATGACTTTCATGCTTATCTGCTAATAATTTGGGTACATCAAAGTGTTTGTTATTTTCCAGATAGAAATTCTGACGTCCCGGGCCGTAATAACGGACTTTATGTTGTACTCTGGAAAGTTCGAGATTTTTAATTCTTTCTGGTTCGTCAGGTTTTCTTAAATGTAAATCATATGATCCGTGATGATCGTGAGTAAGAACATGCTCATGATGATGTTCTTTTTCTACCATATTTTCCGTATCTTCTTCAAATTTCACAAACGACTCTTCATGAACTGGTTTTATTTCCAGCTTCTTTTGTTTATGGTGAACGTCGTAATGCCAATTTTCCTTTTTATCGTGACGTTGTTCTTGCCAGGTTGCCTTTGGATATTCAGCAATATACTTCCATTTATCATGTCCATCTTCTCGCATAGGTTCTTCATATTTTTTCTTATGGTTTACTTTCTCTCGCAGTTGTTCTGATTCCGATTTTTCTATTTCAAATTCAGGAATTCCATATTTATAAATCATGAAAGGAACTTCCTCTATTTTTTCTTCTTCTTTATGTTCGTGTTTTTCATCTTCTTTATGTTCTTCATGGATGTGGTTAAAATAAAAGCGATGTTTACCGGGATCTAATTTATTCTTTAGATCTGGATGTACGTAAGCAAGTTTTACATGATGATGTGGTGCTGAGTAGTCCACAATTGCGTTGAATCTGAAGTACATAGTAAATTACGTAAATATAAATTGACTTTATTTTATAGATAATTATAAATATATTTACCCAGTATGATCGTCAGCGTAATATTTGACAGTTCGAACTCTACCATCGGGTTCTACTAAGGAATATACACCTTTAACTACGTCACCGTGTCTCGTCTCATGATGAGATTTGCGGTCACCTGTATGCGGATCATCTACTTTATATGAAAATTCATATGCAGGGAAAGATGAAGCCTGAAAAGTTTTATATGTTAACGCATTTTGAGTTTTTATAATTTTTTTCATTATATAAGTATTGCAATATTGTAAAACAGGGCTTACGTATTCTTCGTGGTGTATAGGTTTATCATTTCCTATATGATGTAGATTTCCATAATGATGATCGTCACTATCAATTCGCTTGGGATCATGTGGTTTCACATGTTTAATTAAAGATTGTTCCGAAATTGCGTGGCTGTGGACACCAGCAATTACAAACGCAATGAAAATTATCTGAAAAAAAAAAACATATATGAATGACAATAATTTAAAAAATATATATATAAAAATTAAGAGACGATACCTTTTCAATCATGATTGTTATCTGTGTAATATCGGTGCCGAATTGTACCGAGTTTTATACAACAGTCAATATAATTGCGATTGTATTTAACATAACGATTAACTTATTATAAAGCATTATAATTACCCTCTGAAATGTTCAACATCCACCGCAGATTTACCTTAACGAACTATTAAGGCTAGGTTCCACTACAAGCTATATAAATGCTAGACACTTATTTATGTACACATACACACAGTACATTTTATATACTAAAATAAAATATTTAATGACAATTTTAATATGAAGTTATTTGTAATGTGATTTAACTATTTTTAAAGCTTTAGGCGGGTTACTATCACGTTTATTTTGGGCAATTTAAAAATTTTATTCTTATCCAATTATTTAAAAATAATAGTTTTCTTTTGTTCTTATCTTATTTTTAATTTCAATTGTTTTTATTTATAGCGCATCACAACGAACACTAATAAGTTTAGCTTTACAATTCTAGTAGCTGTTAGTAGATTGTAATCTTTATCAATACGTGTTGCTCTTCATATGAATGCACCGGTGCTTATTATATATTTCCGATGCCACACCTGCATAGATAACTTATCAAACCAAGGCCCACTGATCCAAATAATAATTTAATTCCTTTAATAATTATTATTGTGTAATGTTTTCGCCAAATCGCATATTTCATTAAGAGCTTTTTAAAAAAAATATTTATGGGTATAAAGTGTATTGTATTTTTTATTAGTATTAGGAATATTCTTAATGTTTACAATAAATATTTTAAAATAAATTAACATTTTAATAATTGATATGCTATAAAAGATAGCAGCCTGCTTTTTATGATAATTATACTTATTAAACTATATGTACTTTTATTTGCTAATTATTGAGGGTTCACAAAAAAGGTATACTGAATCTAAAGAAAGACCAGCTTAGTATAAAAAGGATTTTTTATTTATGGTTAACAAAAATTACTTAATAATTTGTAAATGTCTCTCCTTTGCTAAAATGACTGTAATGTAAACCTAAAAAGTCTGATTACATCGATGAAAATAAAGTGTGAAATAAACTTTAATAATTCTTATTAAATAATCCAATTAAAAACTAATTTATAAATAGTTAAATCATGTTCGCGAATAACCCCAAACGTCACTTAAAATAATTTTAAATTTATGTAACTTTTTACGTTTGGACGGACGGGAATGCAATTAGCATTGGTCAGTAATTCTGACATAATACAAAATATATGTCCTAATAAATGACTATTAGTTTTGTTAAAAATATTTAAATAAATCATTTATCACTTTTTATTGTATTTTTGGAAATTAGATTAATATTAGTAAGGAACGTGTATCTAACAAAATTAAACTATAAATTTCTTAAGGAGTAAAATTGACAGTCTAAGATATTCAGAGAATACGTAATATTTTATTATCTATATATTTATGTGTTCTAAATATTATTAGATTAGGGTAATTAGTTAAAAAAACACAAAAATTAAACTCTCACAGTGATAACATTTTATTTGATTCAATTTATATAGTTTTTTAAAAAAGCATGTAGCTTTAACAAGTGTTGAATCTATTTCAACCATGCATATTAAGAAATATTGAACACAGACAGGTCTAATGTTGGAAAAACAATATTTTACATAGATCAGAAGCCTATTACAATAGGTAAATATAATATTAAAACGCTTGGTCCAGTCAAGTAACGATTCGCCGTCGTCGGTCATCATTGGTTGGTTAATGATGGTGACCATGATGATGATGATGTCCGTGATGAACAACAACCTTGTAGCCATGGCCGGAGTGCCCATATCCATAGTTGTGACCATGATTATAAATATAGTTGTGGAGGTCTCCCAAATGATGCTCATGATGAGGCTCCTTATGTTCGTGGATCTCTTCATATTTGTGATGTAAATCTTTGTGAAGATCATGTTCGTGATGAATATCGTGATGGTCGTGATGTTCATCATGATGGTGATGATGGCCGTGATGTTGAACATGATGAACATGATGATGGGGAGATGAATGGTGGACGATGGCGTTGAATCTGAAATAATAATAATAAATATTTAAAGAAAAATATTAAAATAAAAATTTTAAGAAACTCGATGTTTGAATGTTTGTATTGTCTTGGCTTTTATATCAATATATTTGTGTATTATTAAACGGGATATTCTATTTAACTATGTTATGTAACAATTTGCAACTGTCCTGTCAATTTGGACAGTGAGCATTTGTTTCGTAATTTTGGATGACTATAAAAACAAAAATGTATGTACCCGCTGTGTCCATCAGCATAGTATTTCACAGTACGGATGTTACCATCGGGCTCTACCAAAGAGTATTCTCCTTTGACGACATCTCCGTCTCTCATTTCATGCTGGTATTTATGATCATGAGTGTGAGGGTCGTCTACTTTGTATGAGAACTCATATTTGGGATGCGAGTGCTGAAACCAATGAATTTAATTATTTATTATCTAAATTACATATTAACTCTCGAAGAAACTAAGTAAAACAAAACTAAAGGAAATTAATTTCATATACATTTGGAACATAAGAATTAAAAAGTGACAAGCAAGACTAAAAACTTACATGGTCATGGTGGTCGTGCTTATCTTCATGGTGGGCATGATGATCATGGCTAATGTGCTTCACCATGCTTTGATGTGACACTGCATGGCTGTTCACACAAACGACCACGGCACATACTGCAAGAACCTGTTAAAATATAATTAATTTTTTCATATTGTCAATTTTTATTATTATCTAAATTAAAAAGTGCAAGTATTATTCAGTATATTAATATAAAACAATAAAGAATTACCTTAAAAATCATGTTAGTGAACTAGATGTTACTTTGCTGGTGTTAAAAATGATGCTTAATCAAAAATTAACTCGGTTTATATAGTAATAATAAATGTACTAACACCAAATAACATATAATTTACTTTTGATTGTTCGCATCATCTAATTTACGGTATTTAGCGCCAATATTATGTTGTTATTAGCTTTATCCTATTAGGACAGTTTACACTGAAAGATGTAAAATATAAAACTGTATATTATTTTAGTTTACCTTTTATGTTTCACGGTTTTGGAATATATTAATTTTTATAAAGTGATTTTTCAAGGGACATTTTAATTACATATTTTAAATCAATGTATCTATTTATTTATTAGCGTCTGTGTTATGGGTGCCTTTTCTACATACACTATATATGTTATATATAACAATATAGATAACCTTTTTTTTTTAATAATTGAAAATTTAAAAAATTAAGACATAGGTATGTGTATTATATACCTATTTGATAAAAAAAAATCTGTCGTAATTTTAGTTCACTTGTAAGATAATAGTAATTATTCTTTGATGTATTTATAATATTAACAATGAGTCCACTCATAGTTGAACATTATAATCACACGCATAAAGTATTTTAAATTATTTAATTATATTTTATAGCTTATAGTGTATCACTAGCATTAAATATAATCATTCGTTATTACTCAGTTCCTAGTGAAATTTAAACACAAAATTATGTGAAGGACATTCTTTGGTATGTCTAAATACAATATAATCCAATATCCTGTAATATTAATCTTAATTGTTAGCAACTTCCTATAGGTGTAGGTCACGGCATGCTTTATAAATTATGTAAATTATAATTAGTCATTTTTTGGATTATTGGTTTTACGAAAATATACAGTTCACTTTACTATTGTAGCTCAATTGTTTTATTTTACTTATTTATAATAATTTGGTCTGAAAATATAATATTTTTAAATGGATCGAGACTGAATTTTTCAAAATGTAGACTCATGTTTAAATAAGCTTGAAGCCTAAGACGCTCAAGTCTATTTTGCACTTGGTTTTCTTGTAATGTGCGATGTTTGAGCAGCAGACTGGCATCCGTATAATACTTAGTTAATAGTATTCGTTTTAATATATAACTTTTCTTCAGATATGTATAGAACACAACTGTTAGTTTATCAAACTTAGCTTAATTTCTCTTCAATGTAATTGTTACTTTTATGTGTGGGTTTGTTAACTGTTTGTTGTGTATGTTTAAATAATTAATTAATTAAATTAAATATATTGAACTTTGTTCAGTACCAATGTAATTTTGTTAAAAGTAAATAATATAGGTATATAATATTGTTAATAGCTGTCTGCGCGTGGAGTCTGGGCGTAGTACCACCACTTTCAATTGATCTAGCCGCGTTTTGGGATCAGCTTGCAAGTAACACGGGAGGTATGTGCCCTGTTGATGTGAATGCACATTCATCTCTTCTAGCTTCCTGTTGCATGCGGACATCTGCCCGTGGTAGAATTCTAACTTAACATTAGACGGAATGTAGTCACATGCCGAGTTACTATAATAATAATAATAAATCCTTTATTGCTTTTAAAAATAATAGAAACGAGACATAAATTTAGAGCAATTGGCGATCCTATCACTAAAAATGGTGTTAGTCACTATGTCGAATAAATAATACAAATAGAGAGGACTTTAAACGTTTTAAATAATAAATTATGGAAAAAATATTTTGCTGTTAATATTTCAACAATGAAAGGTTAACAACCATTGTTTAATTTGCGAGTCAGTGGTAACATTTTCTCTAACTGTGTAATAATATATTTACATTAATAGATGATTTCCCAACGCACGTATTTTGATTAATTAATGCAAGGTTTATAACACCTTAACTTTATTGTAGCTTTATAGTTAGTCTTTTGCATAAAAAACAATTAAATTATGTTCGCGAATCTCAACAGATAACACTGTATATTATATATATACAGTGTTATCTATTTATACATATGAAAAATGGTAGAAGCGAGTAAATAAAAAATAGATATAAGTTTTTGACAGCTATCATAACTTTATTTGATTCATAGAGTATGTGTTGTATCGTATAATACAATAATTTGTGCAAATTTAGCTCAGTCTTGTTCAAGTTTGGTAAAGCAAGATTTCTGGCATTGGCATCATTGTTGAATTTCCATCCCTTAAATATGATGATGATGATGAGCAAGATGAACATGATGATGAGGCGACGAATGATGCACGATGGCGTTGAAACTGAAATAACAATTTATATTTTAATATTTTAGTTAGAGTCATATGTATGTCACAAAGTTAACTAACGCCTGAATAATTACATATATCCATTCAGCAATATATATTAATACTTAAAAAATATACCTATATTTTTATAAATATTTAGAAATATTATACAAGTAACGTTATTTTAAAGGAATATTATTATGTCTACCATAATTGTAAAATTTAGAGACGTGTAATGCAAGTTTTGCTAGCGCCATCAGAATCAACGTATTTCTAATAAACAAATCCTACTATTCAATTGGTGAATTTATGAGTGACATTTTGTAGGTTTAAATTTAATTTGACATTTTAATTGTATTGAATTATTTGCATGCATTACTTTAAGGCCCATGTTACGAACCATATTATGCCAAGTAAATGAATTTGAATATCATTGATTTCTTTTTTATATCACTGTTGAAATTAGTAAAGTTTACCCAGTGTGGTCATCAGCCTTATATTCTACCGTACGCAGTCTACCATCAGGTTCCACAAGCTCATAACCTCCCTTCACATGATCTCCATGTCTATGCTCATGCTGCGATTTCACATCACCTGTGTGGTGGTCGTGGACTGAGTATTCGAATTTATACTCAGGGAATGCCTGCAAAAGATTTAATAATAGGTATATGTTATATCTACTTTTTTACATAAAAATTTGTTAATAATTGTTGTTATTAAATAATTTTATTTTATTAAAACACAAAAAGCTTTAGTTCTTTAATGTATCAAGAAACAAAATAATTTTTAATTACAAAAAAGATAAGTTATATTTACTCACATGATGATCATGGTGAGGAATATGATGATGATGATGAGGGATGTGGTGGTGAGGAATATGGTGGTGTGGAATATGGTGATGCAGCAACGGAATATGGTGATGAAGAGGTATATGATGATGGATCGGGATGTGGTGATGCGGCCCGTCGTGTTTCTGGAAATCTTGATGAGAGATTGCCGGGTGATGATGGTGGTGGTGGAAGATTGCCTGGCATGAAGCCACTAAGGCGAGCACTGCTAGTACCTATAAATAAGAGAATAGAATTTAATAATTTATAATACAGGTTTTCGCGAATTATTTACTTAATTGAAACACTTTATTATGCGGATTATTATTTTGGTTAATTAGATTTGACAACTCGAGAGTTTTGTATTAATGATGATCGCAGCGAGACTCATACAAAAGATTTTAATTTTACTAATTAAAATAATATTTGTTATACGAACTTTACACAGCATTTTCTTCAATACTTTTCCTCAGAGCAGATAGAGCTCGATACCGTATTGGAACTAAAACAATAGTGTACAATGAATGCTGTAGTTCATTAGTTTATATACAGGTCATAATTGTGGGAATTATTAGAGCAAAAATTCATTGATCAATTTCTCATAGTTTGCTAACCTATCGTAATATCATAGTAGTGACTGCATTGCAAGTGTCGGGAAGCCAATTAACGAGTTTTCCAGTGATTTGGTGCGATCGCCACTGACAGCCTATTATCTACACGATAACATCAGGCGTTAACCAACCGTACATCCAGTTTGGTGTTAACTATTTCGTTGCTTCCAACTTCCTCCCGTGCAATTGCTTTTTACACGAAATTGTCTTGCAAATTATATTCTATTTCAAATTTGATATTGTTTAATTAACCAATGTAAGCGCGACCATTGTGGAGTTAGTGTATTGAGCACGCCCACGATCCAATCTGGATGATACCACTGTAATGTAATTTAGTAACCAAGTAATACTCAGTATCAATGGATAAATAGATACAATAATTATTATCAATTATTTAGTTTGATGCCGCAGTAATTTTCATGACAATGTTTTAGGCGGATATTGTGAGTTCAATTCCCGATTAAAATAAATTGTTTGTATTGCTAATAGAATTATTAGAAAAAAAGAGTACATTTGTTTTGAGTCGGGTGTTTTAATATTATGTTTGACTAGTTCTAGTTAAATCATTGTTTATATTATAGCATTGAGCTTCAAATAAGCGCACGCGTAATGTGCGTATTACTTTAAATTTATATATAAAAGGTGTAGTTATAGGTATATCATTCAGTAATTTGCCTTGATGCTTGTTTACAACGGAAAGTTGCGTAGTTCGTGTCTATATTCCAAACCGTAGTACTTACTTTTATATGCAATCAAATTACTCAAATATTTTCCTGCTCAATAAATACAGTGCTGTTTTATTAGCTAGTTCATTGGTCCTAATAACACTAACAATAGTTGGTGGCAAACGCCATCTATATTACGTTAAACGATTGTTTAATTTCAATTTTATTGGTATATTTATTATATTATAGTTATTTATGCTATTATTGTAATTATCTTAACTTAAAATGGAATGTCATTTTATTGATTGACATTATAAAACTTATAATAAATAAAATTACTTCGTATATTTGGTATAATAATAATACATTTATTTTTTAATTCTTTAATTATAATGTAGATGATGTGGGACAACTAGATGAGCGGGCGGTGTGCGATGAACCACTGCATTGAAACTGTAAAGAAAAATTGTTTTTATTCCTAAGAAAACCATGAAAAGGGGATACACTTTAAAAGAAAGAAAAAATTGTTCTATTATTACCAAATGCAAGTAACAATGGACATTACATTTCCGCTAATGTAGATATTGTGAAGCGGGGATAACAAAAAAACACATGGGAATGTCAAGTGAGGAAAATCGTTGACAATGATACTAGTGTGAAAATATACTTAATTTACAAGTGAAGTCAAGTAAATGCATATGTTTTGAAACTGGTCCGAGGTCAAATTGGTCGTACGAATAGGAATTAGCAAACAATTAATATTATAATGGGCCCTTTTGCTTACAATGGTGGTGGTTAGTACTATATATAATGCTATTGTGATTTACATGATGCAGACTCAAGTATTGCTTGCTTTACATTTTATATTGTCTATTAACAGTTGAGCTATAAATTTACTACTAAATTTGTGGTAATCGAGAATACAAAGTGATAAATTCTAACTAGTTCTTCAAAATTGAAAAGATACTGTAATGTGGTCATTTGATTAAAGATGCGAGCTTATAACTTCATCTGAAAATAATGTTACTTTGTTATATAAATAGGACCTTTTAGAATGTAATGAAATACAATACTGTTGTCTTACTCAAATTTAATAAGACGTTTGATCTTGTAATATTTTAATCGATTGGGGGCAATTAAATAGGTAATTTATATCTGAATCTATACTGAAGTTTATATGCCATTGATTTTATTATAACTTTTGTTAAACTATGTTTATAGAATGACCTAAATGTGGATGTTCTATCAATACAGAACACGACTTGAGGAAGTTTTGTATAATGCTGAATAAATTATGGAGTTTGATGTCGTAATCAAATCTTTTAGAAATTATTCACAAGAAATGTAAATTTCTATTAATTAATATTATTTTAAAATTTAGTATTCAAAGGCAATCGCCCTTGGAAGCCCGTTTCTATCATCTTAGTCAATTGCTTAAGAAGGAGGCCGGAAATTCTACTCATGTCCTGAGAATAGTTAATCAACTATTCTAAGGACATGAGTAGAACTTGTTGGTAGTTCAATGTATCTGTTTATTCCATAGTAAACCCATAAAGATATAGTTATTAACCCAGTTTGCCGTCCAGGAGTCGTAACGTATGGAGTCACAGGACTATTATAAAAAAATCCTTTACTTACCCATGAATATCATCAGCAGTGTAATCAACGGTTCTTACAGAACCATCAGGTTCTAATAAAGAGTAGCTGCCATGAACGACATCACCGTCTCTGGTCTCGTACTGTGACTTGTGGTCTCCGGTATGTGGATCCGACACGGAGTATTGGAAGTTGTATTTTGGGGGAGCCTGAGAAAACATTAAATTGGTGTCTTTAATTTCTTTTCGTTGAATTCAATATTAATTCAAGCTACTATTATAATTACCACATAACCGGTGTTCAAAATAATAACAATATGTTTCGTGGTCAATTGACCTTATCATTATTAAACTGCGAAGTAATTAATTGGTTCGACATGAAAGTTTGTGCAAATTAATCTAATACGGTACTAATTAACTGAGTATTGAATAAAAAAGATAAATATCGAGGCGATTGAGATTCCAATAACTTGCGACACCAAAATAAAAGATATAACAAAATCACGCTCATATTGCTATTGAACAGACATTTCACGGCCAATTCTAATATCCATTGGAGTTATTGAAGTGATTGGAGCGTAATTCTTTGTCTTCGAAATAAAATTACATTATAAAAGTCACGAAATTGGTATAGAAACGTACGTTTTATTGCTGATTGATTTTTTTATATGATAAATAGATTGTTTTAGAGGAAATTATAGGATATAGATACATACATATTTATTTTATATTTGGAAATGACATCGTATATGTCTTTCGACGCGTTTTGGCTGATAAAATGGGATCACATAATATTAGGTAATTTTTCAAATAGAAATATACCCGTCGATGACTAGACTTCAATGGTATTAGTTAAGTAGTTTGAAGCAGTTCATATTTGAAAAATCGTCACTTTAGTAAGTAATGAAGTATAATGTGGCGTTTCCGCTAACAACTCATAGATGGCGCTGTTTAAAATGTGACACAACAGACACGTTAAAATTAACTAACATACCCGATGACCCGGTGAGCATCACATGCGGGTGTGTCCTATGCATATTTTTGTATACTTACATATTCTTTATATTGAGGTGCATAAACAGCTAAGGGTTTATAAGTATTATAATGCTGAACCATCTGTTCAGAATGTGCTACGTTGTGTTGGTCATAATCATGCTCATCATCAGAATGATCTTGTTCATCATCAGCTACGTGAAGTATTCCGAGGTAGTCACTGTTGTATTGTGGTCGGTGTACATCGTGTCGGATAACATTTTGTGAAGTAATAGCATGGCCGTGACCGATATAGCCACCATCGCAAATTGCTGCTACTGCACTTAATAATAACACCTGGGAATAATCATATACATGGGTAAATAATAATGTAGCGTAATGGAGCTTGAATGTAATTTTACTTTTGTTACTAGACGATTTTTTGTCTTATTCTAAGTAAGACTTTCAATTGTTTTATTATTATTTTTATATATTTCATTTGAAACTTATAGCGCTTAGTACTAACGACGCTTTCTATTAATATTTGACTTAATTCCGGTAGCACTGATAACAAAAGAAAAAAACACTTTCACGGAAATTAAATTATGGATTAAAACTCACTTTGGTATACATCGTTGTAAAAGACTAGTTGTATGTAATTTGAGATCGGTTGGCAGTGACACGGTGGTTGGTTACGATGCTTTTATATACGTTAGAATTAAGGATTGCATAGCATTCTATGGTCTTTGCGTCGGAGATTCGCGGTAGAGTGGCTCAAAATGCAGAGGCGTTCAATTTGTTCCTATTGTTATTTGTTCATTCTTCACTTGTTTATGAATCTATTATCTGTTACAATCCACTTATAACAAGGTTTTGTTCATCGTTCACACATTGTATAACAATTGAAAGAGTATAGATATATTTAAAACAAAAACAGTTGGAAATTACTTGAGTTACATATGTAAGAATAAAATGAAATGACATATGATATTGTTAATTGAGCACCCCTGGTTGTTGACATCAAAATAACAACCACCGTGCTTTGTTGACGCCCTCGAAGATTTCAACATGAGTTTCGTCAGCATTCGTATGTGCCCCAAAGAGGATGTGGGTAGTTTTGAAATGGAATTTTAATCAACTATATAGTAAGTACTATAGTAACTTTATAAGCACCTTCAATGTCAATGTATAAATTGTTTTCGCACCTTTTGTTTGTATTTAACATGGACATTGGACATTGTCCTTTGAAACCTTGACAACAACTTTAATATTAAAAATGTGATTGTCGGTCTTTCGTTTATTTTTATACATAGGGTTTTAGTAACCCAGTTTAATATTATTTATTTATACATTTAATTAAAACCCGATTTGTAGGTTTGTAAGTGTCACAATATTAAAAACACTAATTTTATTGCAATTTTATATAATTTAAAAAAATATTTATATTAGTTTTGACATTTAAAAATGTTATAAATGATAAATCCTAAAATATGAAAAATAAAGTGTCAGTTTTGTAAACCGTCATGCGTAAGCGCAATTCTGTGATTATTATCTCATGGACTCAAGGTCGTGCTCAGTTACGTACCCGAAACTCGATCAAATTCCGTGTGCACGCGACTACCGTTTAGGTATTATAGAACGTAACTGTTTCTATTAAATGACATAGTTTTTATTAAGTTGAAAGTCGGAAATTTATAATTAGAAAATTATGTTTGTTTTTTTCTTTAGGAAAATGACTATAATAAAAGACTATAGCAAACGTACGTATACTGTTTATTCCACTTGAATATTAAGTAACTAATTAATTCTGATTAATTTAAGACTTCGTGCGGCTTGCTATCGCATTTGATACCATTAGTTTATTTTAATGTTTCGAAAGCTTTCCAGTTTTAAGAATAGGAATATTGCTTTTTTTTAATAGGAAATTATTAATTTATATATGACGTTAATGCAGCCAGGTAAAATATAAAACTTATATTTTACTACATGGATCAGTTATTTAAAAAATTATAAATTCATCATTGGTTTATAGGTACCAAGCCAACAAAATAAAACAAATTCATTTTAAAAATAAAAGTTTTATTTCCTTTATTTATATAAACAACGTGTTGAGTTACCTACTATAGTTTAGTTTTATCGCTTTAGGAGTCGTGGATTATGAAAGTGCAGCCTTTGTTTATTGCTGTATGCTTGGGTTTAAGTTTTGACAGGAAATTACAAATTATAGTCTATTTCATTGAATTAAAAATTAAACGCTACCCTTTATAACTAAATAAACTTATCTTACCGTTTATCTGGTAAGGATTATGTGTTTTTGTGTTCAAAATAAAGTGTTTTCGTTGAAATACTTTAAAAATAATTCGTTGTATATTTTGTTACCCAATAACATTCTTATAGTCAAATGAGCTAATTTTAATTGTTGGATTATGTAGGTCACTGCACCTTAAACTTGCGTAAAAATAATTTTAATAGGGTTTATTATTCTAATTTATAATATAAGAAGAATTCCTAAATGTATTTTGACAATTTTAAGATGCATCTATTGCTATAGTTGAATATATATTTGAAATAAAATACAAAAATATATATTTTTAAATTTAATTACTTTCTTTGGGGTAATTTTGCGTTCAATTAATTAATGACGTATAATTTAACTTTATCGTATTATCTTGAAGTTATACAACGTCTTGTAGTTGCATTTGCAACATAATTATCATAACGGCTTGTTGATAGATATTCACGCGGTACGGTAATGTTCGTGCAAAGTTAATTTCTAACGTACTTATTAAAAATGTCCGTTTATGCCAATTATTGTTTCGCTTCATTAAAACATTAATTCAGTAATGTTTTAAGTAATTTTCTAAGGTTACATATGGATGTTTACATTGTATCGAACTAATTAGCGACATTCTAAACATGTAATTTTATATCGAATTAATTTGGTAAGAGAATTATTATTTTTTTGTATGTATCACAAGGTTATAAATATAATTATGTATAAAAAGTATATATGTAGACGAATTGTGTATAATTTTAGGTTAAAACAAACATTAACAATGTTGTTGTGTTTATAAAATCATAACATTTTATAATTGTGAATTTGTTTTTATAATATGAAAAATATGATGATATTTTAAATTACTTTTACATCTATATCTTTTGATCAATGGAAATCAAATAAAATAACAAAGTAGCGTTCAGCAGCTGAGTATATTTACAATATCAAATCATTACATACATTAAATATCACATTCAATCATACACATTCACAGTCCATGAGCTAGGTAATGGTTGTTTAATAATGATGGAGGTATCCATGATGGAGAGGAGCGGCGTGTGCGTAGTGCGCGAAGGGAGCGGCGTGGACTACGGGGGCGACGTGAGCGACATGAGCGATGGGGGCAACATGAGCTACTGGGGCAGGGTGGTGTCCTGGAGTCTTGTGGACTACAGCGTTGAAACTGAAAATTAAAAACAAATATTATATTATTAATATTATTTCTTTCTGATATAATTTTAGGATGTTGAGGTCATCAAATCAAAAAAGAAACAAACATGACAGTAAATGTTTGTAGAGAACATCAAAACATAACATGTAAATTATAAGTATTTCTTACCCATGGTGGTCGTCAGCGGTGTAATCAACTTTACGTACGGAACCGTCAGGTTCGACAAGGGAGTAAGATCCATGGACTGCGCCACCATCGCGGCTTTCGTGTTGGCTCTTGTGGTCTCCGGTGTGGGGATCAGCAACAGAGTAAGAGTAGTCGTATTTGGGGTGGGCCTGTGTTTAAAATTGTTTCATTATTACCAATCATTCTCATTATGCCAGTAGCTGTTTAAAACTACAAATATGAAAATTTTCAACTCACGTCATGAGCTACAGCGATGGGGGCTGCGTGGACTACTGGGGCGGCGTGGACAACTGGGGCGGCATGGACATAGGGGGCGGCGTGGACAATTGGTGCGGCATAATGAGCTGCTGCGTAGTGACCATGGGCATAGTGAGCCGGGGCATCATGACGAACGAGGCTCTGGGATGAGACCGCAGCATGATGGAGTGGTAAAAGACCAGCGTTGGCAGCAGCCAACAAGGCGCTGAGGGCGACTAACTGTTGATCAAGAAATATATTTTTAGACACAAAATTATAATTTGTCACTATTTGTTCAAACACGATTTAAATATCACTGGTTAATTCACTGTTTAAATTCCAACTTACTTTGGAGAACATTTTGCACTTGTTTAATCAGAGCAGGTGACTGATACCATTATCGGCTCTGTGCCTGACTTTTATATGAAAAGCAAAACGGACCCGTGGTCCTGCGAGCAGTGGGGGCGATCGGCTGCGGTCACTTTAGTTCCGTAACTTTGACATCGACGAGGTCGCATACCTACGAGTAGCTAACTCTAATTCACAATTCACAAGCGCCCTGCAACCCACATTACTATCTTAATTATTATACACTATATTTCTTGAAATTGACGTTGCATGAGTAATAGTCATGAACAGTTCTGACTCATAATTCCAATTATTTATAAATAGAGCTTTTGTTGTGACAGCTTACCATGAGTTAGAATTCAATGAACCATGAAATTCGTAACATGAAAAATAAAACATTTTAAAAACATGCCAAAATAAAAAGGGCAAAGTCCCTGTGTTTGTTTTCGCCTTTAAAACAAGGTGAGAAGCTGTAGGAATTAACAATTTCGTCTCGAGGTCTGTAACATAAGTTCCGTGTCGATTAACTGTCGCTTGATTTTAACATTTTTATTTTTAGGTCATTTACATATCTTATATCATCCACACTACATCAGTCAGCAATTTTAAAAACGAAATATTATAGACGCGAAATAAACTAAAGAAACAAATCGCTTAAATGAAATTCTAACTTTTGACAATAAAGTTAATTAACGAAAATAAATTAATAATCATTAATAACGGAAAGATAATACGTGTGAGGAACCTTAATTTACGACCTACATACCTTTCTCAAGGTAAAGGCTAAACTTTTGTTTATACACAATCTATTCAATTAGTACACGAACCATAATAATAGTAATAATGATAAATATCATATTATACTCTAAAACATTGTTACGACAATCAATAATTATGCCCTAGGCCTCTACACCTACACGCTGTACTGACAGTTTATTACTGACATACTTAAAATTTCTTTGATTGAAGGGATGTGGGTTTCAGTCCAGTTTAATATGTTACCTATGATACTAATCTAGTGCATTTATTTAAACAAATGCAGCTCGTATTGATTCGATGATTTATGTCAATAATTGTATCAAATGCGGAGGCGAATGTAGTTTTATAATTGTTTATAAAGTTTTTCTATTATTAATTAGTTCATTTAAAATGTTATTGGAAATTACATAATTAAATAAATAAAATAACTGCCGTTTTAAGATGGGTATCGAATCTACAACCCCATACGAACCATAATTTAAAATAAATCTATCTACATAAACATCCACTTCTCGTTGTAAACATGTGATATTTATAAAGAAGTTGTATAATACATATAATAAAATTACTAACATAAAAAGGAACTATGTTATTTTTAAAATAGCTAGAGACATCCCCATTAAATGAATGTCAATATTTCACACAAAAAATGATAATAATTAAATAGAGACGTGATCAATCTTGCGCGTACATTGTATGTATGCGTGTGCGTGTAAATAAATAATAACAATGGTTATATAATTATTAGTTATTTAATATCTTCTTAATTTAAATTCAATAGTAAATTATTGACGTTTATTCTTCACTTCAATTGTTTTTTAAATTGATTTCTCCAAGTTTTTTAATAAAAAAAGAATATCATTTTGCGTTGTTGTAGTTTTTTGTTTAGAGTACAAATCAATAACGAGTCGATATTTTACGTACAGGCTGAAAAATAGCATTATTAAGGTTACCTATATCTCAATTTAAATAATAAGTAAAACAATACGACGATAGGAGGTTTATGAAGTTTGTCAACCCTATTCGGGAATAAAGGCGTTTTAGATAACACAAAAGACATTGGTACTCGTATTATGCATTGTTGCGACATTGTGTAAAATAATCGGCAGTAGTGATCGAATTTCTTACATAGGTTAAGAAATGGAATAGCTAAGAGGTTAGGCTAGACGCAACCGCTGTGTGGTTTTGTGTTTTGATCTCGCAATCAATTATTTAATGTAATATTGATATTATTTGTATTTAATAAGACTATAATTAGACTAATGTTGATCGTTGATAAATGTTTAAATTACGATATTTTTAAATTCACGCTGTGATAAATGTGTAATTTGAACCCTAAGGCTTTCGACGCTCATTTTTTTTACGTTTTTAACATTATAATTACCAATAATAATTGTTTTAGGTTTGTTATTGTAATGTTATTGCACCAATTTTTGATTACGATTGTAGTTTTATTCATTGCAGTGTCTCATGTAGGTGCAGATTTATTGGAATGACAATCCTCGCTACGAAATGTTCGCATTGTATATAATGTTCTATTAAATATGCAAATTTTGCTTTTGTAAAATGTATATGTGTAAACGATAACAACCTTAATTCTAAGACTATTGTTTAAATTATTGACTACAAATGGCAAGTACGTATTGAACTATGGACTTAATCGGTCGAATAAGCTTTTGAGCTTATGTCGGTCACGTTAAGCCACTGCCATGCTTCCGTAATACTACTGAGGCTTTAAGAGGAAGAATGGAACTGGAGACCTTGAACAAAAATATAATTTAGAAAATGAATGTTAATATAAATATGATTAAATATTGTTATTTTATATTTTGAAAGTGGAATACGCTTCAATGTACTGAATAAATTGTGTGTGTGTGTGTGTGTTTTTTGAATTTATAACGATTTTTTTGCGATTTTGAATAAGTTAACTGTAGTACTTAAAGCAATAGAAAATATTAGATTGCAACAATTATATTTATTATTTTGCTCAATAATATAATATAATTTAAAATATAAATGCTACCTAGTATACATAGATATATATTTTTTTGTTTTGTTTATTATTTTATTTATGGCATAATATTTTTAAAACAGAAGTTTTATATTGTTACAATATAAATTAAAAAATAAGACAAAAATAGACAAAGCCAACCTCTTAAATCAAAATCTTTGTTATTAACAAGGCTACTGGTAACTACAATAGTATCTAGTATCTGTTTGAAAGGAACTATCGATTTTATAGTTCAAAGGTCTCTAACCCACGGCTATTTACAGGACCGTGTGTATAAAAAAGTTATTTCGTGCTTTTGTTAATTTCATTTAATTATTCAGCTTGGAATTTTCTTAGAAAGTTAAGGGTTTCAATAGTTAGTTGTTATAAACAATGTGTTGTTTATGGCTAAGGCAATTTATATAATTAAGAAAAATATACTGACATGAATTATAATAAAACCCAAGGCCAGGTTGCTTTTATTATTATTTACGTCAGTAATGTCAACATTAATATGAATTATCATTTTTCTTTATCGTACAATTAGCAACAGAACTTTTTATTTTTGCGCGTGTTTCATAATGATAAAATAATACTCTACAGTACAAGACAAAAGTCTTACCACTTTATTATTTATATTTTGGGAATTAAATATGATTTACAATGTGAACTTAAAACGTAAGAACGTTTTTAAAACAAAAAACAAATGAACAACTGACAACCCGTTTGAGCGCCAAAATTAGGCTCAGACATCGAATTGTACGAACAGTTACTGTTAAACGTTTTACTCCATTGAGATAATTCCTTTGAGTTATTTTATTTACAAACAAATCACGGACTCATTCACAAACTGAGCACATGAACAGAATAAGTGATAATAAAGTTATTAAAACGTATATTAAATTGTTGGTTGGTTTGTTGGGACACAGTTTTAAATGGATCCTTTAAGCGCTAGCAAACTTTGTTAATCTAGTTTATTAATAATTATGCAAGCAAGAAATATGTGTCATTTTATAACGAAACATTGCAAAATAATTCTCTTAATAGTACGCGGGATTGCACCACTATCCAGTTTTCCTACCGTTAGGGACTTAATTGGTTTTATATAACCTTTTATTATGTATATATACTCTATTTCTTGAAGGCATGTAAATTATATGTTTACATATTATGTTATATTTATAAAGGATATACTATTATATTATTATTTACTATTATATTTACGTTGATGAAAACGTACAGTTCTTGCGATAAGGTTCGTTCGTACATAGTACATATGTACAAGTTGACACTCTGTTGAAAAAAAAATATTGATTTTCTGTCATATTTCGTCAAAATTTATGAGTTCGTTACGTATAAAATTTTACATTTAAATCTACCAAAATCTTAAATGTTTACTTTATTCGTTACAATTTAATGCAATCTAATTAAAGTACATAGAAAGTGTTCTTTGGTCACATTTTTATACCTGAAACGGAAATTTAAAAAATGTAGGCTCTTCTTGAAAAACTATGCACAATATTTATTTTTTTTGTAAAAACAATAAATTCAATAAACGCAAGGCGTACTCCGCCCTCTTTGAATCAAGTTAAATAAACATTTAAATAAAATTACTACAGATATTTAAATTTAAATACACTACAATTATTCACATTTTGTCGTTATAATTATAAATATCCGTTGCGTTTGTTTATAATTAAGTTTCGGCTTCATTTAAACTATTTGTAAATATAATATTATATTACTAATTAAAATGTGTCTCCTTGTACTTTTACTTTCGTTATAGTTTATATGACCTCTGTCTAAATATTTAATTTAATTACTTAGATTTACTGATTATTATGCGACAGTAACTACTATGTTTATGATAATTAAGTTTTAATATCATTTGCATTTCATTATTTTTATTTAGCCCTGCATTGTTTTAGAATAGAGAATTGTTTTTTTTTCATATTTGATTAAATATCAACACATTTTTTTTTTCAAATGAATAACATGACCTGAATATAGTTTATTTAGTTTTACGACCTGGGTTTTCAATTTATTAATTAAAACGTAAAGCACGGTGTAAGTTCTTCAATTTACATTCGTAAGTATTTTAAAAAGATTTCGAATTAACTGTTTATTATCGATGTATACTTGTACATGTGTAAAAACGATATAGAGTTTAGTTGAGACGTCACTAATGAAATAAATTAGGTTTTAAAAAAACAAAAAAAATTTGTACTAAATATTTTAATCACGGCACTTTATACATAAATCACAGATTAAATCATCAAGGTACTTCGCGTTTAACTTAATATTAGATTTAATAATGATGGTGTTGAGATGAGTACACGTGGTGGCTGGGACCGGAGTTGTGTACGACTGCGTTGAAACTGAAATAAGAAAGAAAAAATCAAGTAAAAATAATTGATAATTATTTCAATGAGTATATGTCTCCGTAAAGTGTGCATTGAAAAGTATATAAAAATACTTATAATATGTGCTAACAAAATTGTATAGACAATAATAAGTTAACATATTGAAAACAGGTGTAACTGGTTTGTGGCACCTGCACTAATTCATAGTGAAGTAGTAAGCGCCAGTTGTTGACAACCAGTGGCATGAGGTCGTGTGAGGTCGATTATTCACTGCCCATTCATGTTACATTACCGGTTTTTCTACCATATGATCATATGTTATAAACTAAGCGTAACATTGTAGGAATGTTTGCGGAAGAGAAATTGTCTTTAAACTTCTCGAATTGTAAATACTGTTTTGACATTTATGTGTAAAGTGGAAACTTTTTTATGGAATTTACCCATTATGATCATCAGCGGTGTAAGAAACCTTGCGGAAAGAGCCATCAGGTTGGAGGAGAGAGTATTCTCCCTTTACCACATCACCATCACGGCTTTCGTGTTGGGATTTGTGGTCACCAGTGTGTGGGTCTTCTACGGAGTATGAGTAGTGGTATTTTGGGTGGGCCTGGAATCATAGATATATTGAATTAAACCAAAATTCAAATTTTGGCTATTAACATTCTCATTTATATTTTAATGGGCTTACATATTCGTCATGGTGGCTGTCGTAGTGAGCAGAGTATCCATTATAATGGGCAGCTGGAGCAGCGACCACAGCATGAGCGATGGGGGCGCTGTAGTGCACAGGTGTAGGGTAGTGGGTATCATGGTGGACCACGCTGGAGTGAGATGTAGCATGACCGCCATAGCCATGGTGTAAGAGTCCGGCCTGGGCAGCAGCTACCACTGCGCCTAACGCGAATATCTGCGCACGAATGACGATTTTTAATATTATTATTTTTTCAGAGAACACTTCCACTTATTTAACACATCACTTTTTTAAACTCACTTTTGCGAACATTTTCCTTTTTTTATTGGATACTCTTGCGTGACTGACATATTTGAAAATTTGAGTGTGCGTTTTATAAGTAAGAACGTTGGTAGTCCGGTGGGGCGTGCAAAAGCATTTTGGTACAGCGTCCCCGCGGTTGCAAGGTCACTTGGCTTTGTTTTCTACATTCTGTATCGAGCAAATCATAGTTACTTAATCAAAGCGTGTATTGTGCAGAGTCTGTTCATGGCAATATCATGGAGCTTTGATCAGTAGGCGCATGCATATAGCAGTTTAATCTAATAACAATCAATTTATAAATTGATTTAAGTAATACTCAATATATGTATTGCCAAGTAAAGTGGGTCACGTGGGGAACATACACATCTAACTTATTACATATTTAGATGGGCTGTTATTACCAATACCATGGTAGTGAGCCCAAGATCTTTATTTAAAAAAACTAGTTTACCAAAATCTGATAGATTTAAAAGATATAACGATTTTTTTTTCAAATATTAATGCGGTTATTAGATAAAATGATGATAAAATTAGGTAAACATGAATAACTTCTTATTTTTCACGTTTCTACAGAGTTTTAAACATAATTAGTGAGACATAATTATAATGTTAAAATAATTTGTTCACAGCATATTTTGACAGTACGTATATTATTTATAACAAGTATATTTATATGTATATTCATATTGTAGTTTATATTGTGCAAACGCGGCGGTGCCATGGACGCAGATAACGAGCTGAGAATGCCCTCAACATAACCATTGTCTTTCTACTTCATATCTTAATAATATCTTTTTATTTGGCGACTTAGTTCTATAATTCTTAGCCAAAATGTCTTTTTTTTTGAATTGATATAATTAACTAGAATTATGTATTTGTATGTTTTATAATAAAATAAAGTGTTCTGTTTTTTTAGGAAGTCAATATTCTAACTTATTTTTATAATTATGTACTTTTAATCCCAATATGCTTTGTAGCATAAGGAAAATGCAGGCTGGTGTTGCACTTACTATTCAGTTTGAAGATATAAATGTGTATGGGCATTATAAATGCTAATAACTTTATTATGATTCGCGGATGTAACACTCGAACTGTGATTAATAATAATAGGGATGACAAAAATATGTACTCGTTATAATATAAGAAACTAATTTAAAATATTATAGGCCTTAACGTTATGTTTTTTTTTAAATTAATTCAATTCGATGTTACAAAAGCGTTGTAAGCATCGTGGTTGCTCTTACATGGCGTGAGAGAAAACAAATCCTTAATAAAATCCCTCAACTACTCGGTCATGGCTTTTTGTGTAAGTGATACAATTAAAGTTCTAGGTTTTGGAGCGATACAGGTGGTCGTTGATCGATCATGAGATACGATCCGGCGCGAAGGATCTATGTGTAATATATGCGGAGAAGAGCCGATATCGAGGCAATAAGTAGTCTGTATATCAGTGAAACACTTTTTCTTCTTGGGTACGCGTTTTATTCTTCGTTGACGTTACAGACAGTTATGTATCAAAAATGACAATTGTCTTCGTTATAAGCAGTATAAACATAAATAAAAAAGAGTTCGTAACATTAGGATTTTAGGTAAAAAGTTTGTAGATAAAAGTTCTTTAAGCCAAATAGTAGAAAATATTTATAAGTTGTTATAGTACAAAAACAAAAAAGTTCAACTTTCAACTATTTATTAATAAATACTACACAAATACAAACAAATGACTGTTATTTTTTAAAGTAAATCATATAATTAGTAGATCTAATAATGATGTTCGTGTTCAGGGACAGCGTGCACGTTAGGCCCTGACGTGTGAACTATAGCGTTGAAACTGAAATAAGAAAAACATATTGATTGATTTCGTAACGAATGGATATGGTTTTAGCTGTTTTTTGTAGGAACTTGAAGGTTACCACTGTAAGCGAATTCGGAAGTATAAACGCGAATATGCAATTGCTCGAAGCAAATCCGTTCGGAAGTCCAAAGTTAATTAATTGCTCTAAAATATCTAACTCCATCTGTTATTTATTCACTATCAATAACAATTTTGTATTAATCTTCATACAAATCTAACATTATATTATTGTAATTATTTGCTTAGTTACCCATTATGGTCATCAGCAGTGTATTCTACTTTGCGCACAGAGCCGTCTGGTTGGACTAGAGAATAGTAACCATGGACAGCATCTCCATCACGGCTCTCATGTTGGCTTTTATGGTCCCCAGTGTGAGGATCATCAACGGAGTAAGCGAAGTCGTATTTAGGATGAGTCTGAAAAGTTATAATTAATAATGAAAAAGAAGAGTGGGAAGTAGATTTTTTATCCCAGTTTCCAGTCCTAGCCACGTTTCTCTGTTTAAGGTAGCCGCGTATATTGAGAAGGATATGAGATGTTAATCTGCACAAAAGAGACTCTTGTCTGCAGACATCTCTTTGTGCTAGTAAATGTATCAGCTCATGGGCTACGCTCTAGGTTAACATTTTTATACAAAAGAAAATAAAACAAATCTTACATATTCATCATGTTCATGATCATCATGATCATCGTAATGAGCGACGGGAGCTTCATAGTGGACTAGAGGAGCAGCGTGTACTAAAGGTAAGGCATCATAGTGAGCACCTTCATCATGACGGACGATGCTTTGGGACGAGACGGCATGCCCATGAGGGTAAAAGCCAGCGTTGGCAACTACCACCATGGCACTGAATGCAACAATCTGTAATATACCAGCAAATTTGAATATATAGTATAGTATATATAGTAGTAGTACTTTATCAATGTTTATTTAAAACTCACTTTGCTGAACATGTTTCAGGTTGTTTCGAAGTCTTATAATGATTGATACCAATTGGTTATTTACTGTTGGTTTTTATATGAATTAAATATGAACAAGTGGGGCAGTTGTCAAGTTCCGAACTCGAGGCGACAATGACAATAGCTTAAGGTCAAATTAGATTACATTTATGGTTTTATAGAATTGACCTGGTTCGAGTTAGTATGGTTTTCAGAAAAAAAGTTGTTCCTGAACTAGTTTTTTCTTTCATATACGAAATAATCTGTATAGAATTTCACTTTATTTATTTCGATTGCGAATTATAATAGTATAAAACATATTGCTGATTTAGAGAAAAAAATACTTAAAAATATTTAAATAAAAAGAGTTTCCAATAGTTTTCTAAAAACATTAGACATTAAAAAAATTAGTTGTTATTAAAAAAATATGTGATAATAATGTCTTTATAAATCATAAATATCTATTAGTTATTCTCCCAGAGCTACATGAAACGTTATTATCTAGATAAATTACGTATTTTACATTAAATTTCGATATTCGCTATAAAACGTGATGCGTCTATTGTGAGGAGCCTCGGCAGATAATTACGTCAATAGATATCAACTCTTTATAAACCTTATTGGCTATTGAAGAATGTACGCTCGTCAATGATGTACTCGGGAACTGAGAGTGGGGGGGATTAGAAGAAAAAAGTGGATGGAGTGGAAATAAACAACTGAATTTCGAATTAAAAATTTTATTATTTGCTTTTTATACCGATTATTTTTATACTAAATAATAATAAAAATGTTTGAAAATAGAATTGCATGAACTAATAGATCTGTATATAATGTTAATTGAAGTTTACTGATACCACATAAATATTAACATGTTACATTTAATTCGTGTAAAATAAATGTTTTTTTTTGCTACCCATTAATCTTTTTATATTAATTAATTTCAGGTTCGAAACAATATTAAGATTTTAAGATTGTTTCTATACATGATTTTTGTTGATTTGATAAATATTAGTCATTTTGTGCATTTCAATAGTGTAGGTGATACGCCGGTGCGTCATGAATGATTGACTTTGTATTGTGAACTATTGCATTGAATCTATAAACAAACAAAAAAAAAACATTTTTTAAAGAGATTTGTATTTCACTTTTTTTCAATTATAATATCATAAAGATTAAAATAGTTCACCCATTATGGTCATCAGCAGCGTATTCTACTTTGTGTACAGAACCATTTATTTGGACTAGAGTATAGTGACCATGGACAGCGTCACCACCTCTGCTTTCGTGCTGGTTTTTATGGTCTCCAGCGACGGAATATGCGAAGCCTTTTTGGGATGAGTGCAACATACTACGTGTAAATATACTTGATATGTTCTGAACGAACTGTATGCAATTTTAATTAATCATCCATCTAATAGAGGAACACGATAATGAGTGACGTGGCGTTCTGGAGCGGCATGATGGGGTGATGCTGCGTAATGAGCTGGTTCATCGTGGTGTACAATGCTTTGAGATGAGACAGTGTGACCGTAAGGGAGAAGACCGGTGCTGGCAGCCGCCAAAGCAGCGGTGAGGGCAATGAACTGTTGAAAATCGATTGTTACGTAAATGTTAAAATGTAATCAATGCTAAATATTTTATTATATTTTTTGTTTAAAATAAAATATACATATTTTGTTGACTATTTATTATTGTTTGATATTTTCTTTGTTTTCTTAATCATCGAAGAATTGTGCTTCGCTAAGACCCTGCCTACCCTTAATTATTGATAGTGAAAAAATTACAGGAAGGAATTTATATTTTATTTATTTAATTGTAATATTGTTATTCGAAGTTATTCCGAAAACTTACTTTAGACAACATCTTAGTTAATTGTATCACACGCGAATGCTGATTGGTGTCATTCGTCCTGCATTATGGTTTTATGGACCGCGGCCGGACTGTACTGCGAAGAGGGGCGTCGAACGCATACGCACCTTGACTTCGTAACTTTGACACGCTTTCAGGCTTACCGATCATAGGAAACATTTAAGCATTAACACATTGTATTAGTAGTATACCGAGTTTTAGTATTTTATTCGTCGTGGGTATATTTTTATTGGTTTGTTAGAGATTAGCGCGTTGAACTCTTATATTACTGGAATTAATGTTCGTCATTATCTACTATAAATTAAATACTTTTTTTAGATACATAATCCAAAAGACCAACAAAATTAATCCAAATATCACTACTTCTAATGTTTCATAATAAATAAGAATGACATTAATAAAACCCATATTTTAAATATTAAGTAATAGTTCTGATAAAATACCACAATACACTATTGGACAGCATATGGTCGAGATAAGCAGATCACAATAATGTACGTTAGTATAAACCTCGCAATGCAATAATACAATTAAAAAAGGAAGTCATGTCAGTCGTTTTCTTTAATAGATTGACCGTTAAACACGTTTCTATATATACAAAACACAATTTAATTTAATTGTTCGCGCCACTCATTCTTATTTTAAACTTCACTTCCAAGATTTTACAGCTCATTATGACATAGTAAAATATTGAACAAATTATGTAAATTATAGATTCTAAAAAATCGTTCGATTAATATTTAAATATGTATCATAGTGAGATGATATTTTTTATTAACAAACTTTAAAATTCGATTGGATTCATAACGGCGAGAATAGCAGAATAGGCCACCAACTCAATTGTAGTGTTATCTCAACTCGTTACATTTAAGTGGGTCAGGTTTAAATGTAAGAATGGCATGCTTTGTTTAAGATAGATAGCTATTTAGATAGAAATGTGGGTACGCTAACTGATCCAGTGAACCAAGGCCAATTTTCTTAATGTGCCTATTGATTTGACTTCAAACTTTAATTGATAGGTTGAGCTGATAATGTTTATTATTAGAACTGTTATTTTCTCAAAATATATCTTTAACTGTTATTGAATATTGACTTCTAATTAAAAATATGTGCACTGAACGTTGACATTATTGTAGAATCACCTGGGGTAGTACCAACGCTTCCAAGCGTATAAAGTAAACGCATAAAGTCTTTTAAATGAGTTATTTTATTTATACAAATAAACTCAGACAGGAGTGTACTAAAAAAAAGTTACTTAAATATTATATATAATATTTTATTTGTTTCGTTTGCAAAATGTAAAAAATACAATTGCGATTATCGTTCGAAGTTCACGTAACACTTAAAAACAATGTTATTATTCTCTTATTCTAAATATTAATGTTAAAAGAATAGCAACGGACTAGATGATGATTTAAACAAAGTAAATTAACAAGGCTTTCCCAAACCAAAAGATGGTAAGATTATGTAAGTTAATGCAGACTTAGGCTTGTTGGTAACTGCGTAATCTTCTTTGACATCATCCTTAATATTAGCACCGTATATTAAATTTGCACATCGGATAATATCTTCATAAGATAAAATAATTTTTCTTGGACCATCGTCTATATCTTCTTTAGATTCTTTCTTCTCTTCTGAATTCTTAACAAGTGGTTCAACTTTACCCTCATAGTTGATTTCTTTATTATTTTCACCTGGTTCTTCTAACTCTGATCTTTGTGATGGCTCAGGTACTTTTATGTTTTTAAGTTTTGCTCTTGCTTCATTGAAGACTCCACTTGGAGCTGCTACACCTATATCCGAGGTGTCAGGTAGGAAATTCTTTACTACTGCGTTGAATCTACAATTTAAAAATTATATTTAGATTTGCTAGCAACGTATTATTTTTATAATAACTCTATACTTACCCAGTAAGATCATCAGCAGTGTATTGTACTTCACGTATGTAACCATCAGGCTGAATTAATGAATATTGACCCTGAACTTTAGATCCATCACTGGCCTCTTGTTGAGCCTTTCGATCCCCAGTGTTCTCATCGTAAACCAAATATGAGTATTGATAACTGTTATCCTGATAATTTTAACAAACACAAATCAATATAAGATTTTATTAAAATATTATTATTAATGCGTTACCTCTTTTGCTTGTGGAAGCTTGTCTTCTTCGGAAATTTTCGCTTTTCGACTTTCAGCAGGAGGCCCATAAACGGGGAATACCTTTCTTATGGTATTTACATTTAGAGGTGAAGCTAAAGGAACGACCTGAGTCAAATAATCTGCGAGAGGTATACAAGGAGGGATACATGGAGGTAATTGCGCCGGAACTTTGGTTTGTAAGACTGGAGCAGGTGCTGTTAGTCTAGCATATGAAGGCACTGCAAATGTAGAAGGAGGATAATAGGGAAGTACTTTCGAATTAGACTGTACGTTCACAGCTGAATATGTTTCCGCATGAATTTCTGATAGAAGCAATAAAGAACATAGTGCAAAAAATATCTGAAATTAAAAGAGTTATAAAGTATTAACATAAGATAAACATCCGAAGTTGTACATGTATATACCTCAAAATATCAGTAAATTCCTAATATTTCACAGCCAAAAAGCACTTACTTTAAAAATCATCTTCGTCGCTGAAATATGATTTGTAACTGATGTTTTCAGACTTTGTGGTCTCCTTTTAAATGGTGTTTTGTTTGCGAAGAATACAAACGAATTCAGTTCGGTAACACCGAAACAAACCATCAATGTCATTCTTCTTGTAGAAAAGATGTGAATAATTAAAATGGAAATTAGGATTTAACACACTTATCGTCACTGTTGGCGGCAGTATGCATAGCACGCCGGAGTACGTAAATAGTTACTAAGTAAGCATGACACAACGCAATTGTATTGCATATTTATACTTTAAAATTAAGAAATATTCCTTCTAAGAAAATTTAGGTATTTTGATTTTTTTTTGTACTTAAGTATTCCACGAAATTAATATGAAAATATTTTAAATTAAACGATATTATTAAATGTTTACGTCTTCATATATTTATTTAGATACACTGCCTATCTAAATTTAATTTTTGTGAATATAGTAGGTAATTGCAAAATTTTTAACTCCTGATTTTTTAAACTCAAGTATCTTACAAGCGTTTCATTATAACAATATTTGATATTATTTTTTATCAGGAGTTCTTTATATAATATGAGAAATATCAATGTAAAATCTATTATAATTCTATCTAGAGTTAAACTATTCATTAAAAATAACAATTTGAATATAAATACAGATAAATAAACCAACGTTCTAACTTCTAATTCAATTACTTAATGTCACTTGTTTTGTTTTTAAATATGCCTTAATTTTTACGTTTTACTTATTCGTCTTTTATCTATTACTTGCGAATCCTTTTAAATATTGTTCTATGAGCTATCATACTTCTACCAACTAAATTTGCATAAAATGGTACGTTAAGGTTTGGTTACTATCCTTTATAATTGTTGTAATAATATGAACATGTTGACGAATAAAGCATCTAATACGATTCATTTAGGTATCACCATAATGAATGAGTAAGCACGTTCGATTATGTTCTTTAAATAATTTGTCAGGCTTATTAGTCAGCTATAGAGTGTTTACAGTTCGGTAAAATCACTCATCAGGTATATCTTCCCTTTAAGGGACTGCCTAACACTAATTCGTATAAATAATTTTAATGTAATGGTAATTAGATTGTTATATTTATACAGTTATACATCGTAATACACCTTAGATCTAGAAATTTGGTATACTAAAAGATAACATATCATATTACAACTACCATCGAAGATCGATTAATCGTAGTTTTTATATTTAAATTAACTTAATTTCTACTGAAAGACACATCTTTGTTTAATATTTCATTTACATAGACAGAGTGATTTTATATTGTTTTTTTATTTTAAATGTTATTAAATTAAAATATCAATTATATTAATTTTATATTTTATTCAAAACTTCTAAGACATATTTATTTATAAATTATAAGAACAAACGACATCTTTGCCTAAATTATTAGGTACAAAGGTCCATCGCCCTTCACTATGCAAAGGGCAAAACTGGAATAAAATGTCACCAAAGCCTCTTGGCGAAGTCACGAACAAAACACCAGCAATAAAACAAAACGTATAATTTTCAAACAAATTTATTTTCGCCGCAGTCTTATTTTAAATGAATCAACTAGAGACTACTTAAAGATAATGTAAATATCACAAGAGAGCATTAGGAAGTGAACACATCACACTTAGTGGTGGTAATCGTGATGGACAGGGGCAGTGTTATGGACTACCGCGTTGAATCTGAAATAAGACAAGTTATTAGACATAGGTATCACTGCAACATACAATGCAAAGAATTGTAAATAGTTGAATAGATTAGTAGCAATGTAAATGTCTTTACCCGTTGTGGTCATCAGCTGTGTAAGTAACTTTGCGGAAGGAACCATCAGGTTGGAGTAAGGAGTATTCTCCCTTCACAACATCACCATCACGAGCCTCGTGTTGGGTTTTGTGGTCTCCGGTATGAGGGTCTGACACGGAGTAAGAATAGTCATATTTGGGGTGAGCCTGCAAAAATAAAATTTAAGTCAGTTGAAAGTGAAAATGTAAATTTCACAATTTTCATATAAATTTTATACACTTATGACACGAAATTACTAAGTCGTGAAAGATTTACGTAATCTACGGTATTTAGGTCGACATCGGCCCACAACGATTCCACATCTGCCATTAAAACGAGCGTGAGAGCACGCGCCAGTTTATGCAAACAACGGTCCATTTTCCCGTGGATCATGACAGTCATTACGTCCTGGTGCCCGCATGATTTGTTGATACTAATGGCGCAAGTGGCCCAAATGTTGCATGCAGTTATCGGCCCTATAGTCACGATCGCGACGACTTTATGCAAAACACTTTATGTATCAAATGCCGAGCTCTTTTACTCAGTCATTACCCTCAGGGTGTAAACATAAAGTTAAGTGTTGATATAAATTATCCATTGTATTATGTCCTAATATAAAATATATTTAATTATTATGACATAAGAAACACTGTTTCTGATTTGCATGGTTACGCGATTTTGGCGGAAGAGAATTTATAATTTTCTCGACAACTTCAAAACCGTTTTATATCAATGGTTGCGTCATAAAGTAGCCCTACAGAGATGTTGTGTCCACAGATAGTCGTAGATATCGTATCCCGGAAACTTTACCGATTGTCGGCCGCGTAGTAGTGTTTATGCAAGCGATCAATTAGGCGGTTACAATGCGTTACGCCATATCGCTCGAGTAACACAATATTAGTCTGGACGTTACTAGTTTCTTAGAAGAATATTATGTTTCGTGTGTAATTAGCACTTTCTAGTGTTATACATTTACTATTGATTAACTTCGCCGCGTAATACCTTAGCTTTTATTATGTCTATGAAAATATTACAATTTGTTAACATAGTTTACTAAATTACAAAACAATCCAATTGTGAAATTCATTGTTTGCGGCATCATCGAAATCTAATTATTATATTTGTGGCAATTGTTTAAAGTAATAAACTTCATTTACGTAAAATTGTTTTAGTAAACGTGTAATTATAATATTTTTCAAGTGTGCTACGTAATGTTGTAATGAACTTTTAACTATGCGACTGTCATGCTCTCGATATGGCATTGTTACGAGCGCTCACACATCTCTTACATCTCATTGCTTACATCCATTAAGTTGAAGGTTAATGTTACTAAATTTTGCTCGACTTTGCAATTTCATATATTGAAATTCTTGTTTATTTTGTGATAAACATTTACGTATCCACTTTGGTAATGCAGGAAAGATCTTTAACGACTTTGTTATAGA
Organism: Tineola bisselliella; assembly: GCA_028551675.1. NCBI lineage: Eukaryota > Metazoa > Arthropoda > Insecta > Lepidoptera > Tineidae > Tineola > Tineola bisselliella. Next base: position 187,700 of record JAPWLS010000970.1, read on the forward strand.
CAATAAAATATTATTAACGTGTTTCTTAGCTATTGTGAGATAATTAATTCGTTCATATAAAACCCTTCCTTATCTTGAAAATTATGATTTAAATATTTACATGATAGTCAACATGTTGTTCCTCATGACCTCCATAATGGGACAGTTGTGCTACAGGTGCGTATGCGACGGCTTCGTGACCATATCCTTCTCCTCCGTAACCATGGCCATCGAGGTGGACCACGCCAGCTGCTGCCAAAGCGGCCAGGGACAGGACTACAGCGGCCTGTTGGAAAATGATTATATTTTCTGATTAGTCAAACTGGTTTTCGAATTTGATATTGTACTTTATTATGAGCTAATCATCTAACAAATATTTTCTCTTTTTCATTTCTAAAGGCTATTGTTATTTTTTTAAATATTGAATTTCACATATTGCACTTTTCTCCACTTACTTTAGCAATCATTTTCAGGATTAAATTTGGTTTGTTAGGATCGAGCGTCTACACACGACTGATAGAGATATGCAGCGGCATCGACTTTTATATTAGTTTAACCGGCGAGATGCGACGGCGGCGAGTCTACGCAAGACTACAACAGTTTGATAATAAATTAGCAATTATAAAACTACGCATACAGTTCAAGGTGAAAGAATATTTGTTTTTACAATGAATTATATGAAGATAGTACCTACATATAGTTTATCATTATTATAGATATTATTTAAAATGCAAATATATTGTTCTTGATGCAACGGATGGATGCAGTTGCACAACTTTATTAGTTGAAGCATTCTGGGAACTTTCACGTACTATTTTAGTTATTTCGTGGTAGCGGTAGGACGTATTATGTGTTGGAATTTAGAACTAAATGTAATTGTAGTTGTAAATGAAAAATAGGTCAAGTTATGCTTTCTTTATTTAAACTATAATCGCGGCTGCAGCTCTTACTATAAATATTTATAGCGTGGGAATTTTCATACTATTATATAAAATGGTATTAGTAAATCAAAATGGTTGAAGTAACTTGTGGGCCTTTAGATTTACTAAAGTGAATAGATTTACATATCTAAATTATTAATAAAAATTGTGATAAAATTGATTCAAAATTGAGTGGCCGCGGGCAAGTTTGCAATAGATGGTTATTATCTCTGGGCCAAGTAGAACAATACGCAAGAGCAAGTGTTCTAAAATACAATATAACATTGGGACCTTGATGAAGGCCGCAATTAGACAAATATGTGTACGAGTGTGTCATTTTTACGACACCTGCACCTGCACAATGAAGCAGTCTTAATTATGTATTATTTTGAAATTCATAAAACCTTGTAATAAACTAGAACTGGCTTATTTTTTAATGTATCAAAGATTTCGTCTTAATTAATGATTAATAATATTTATTTATTTATTACAAATAAAATAGAAACAATAAATTTAAGAAAAGTTGTGGCTATTCGTAATTATTAGTCAAAAAAAAGTATTAATTCAAAAACAATATTGATCTTTCAAACAGATATTAGATTTGATATTTTATGTTTTCAAGATGGTAGGTAGAGTGAGAATATGAGTTTTATGATTAAGAACAGGAGTAGATATATAAAAATCATAAAACGTTATCTTTCTAAATCTCATTAATTTAATTAATAACAAGAATTTAATTATAAACAAAATTTGTCTAAGTTTAATTAAAAATCGACTTTTAATTAAATATAATTAAATATATCTAAGTAAATATATTTTGATTAAAAAATCAAATTAATAGTTTCACAATACAAAAATATATGTTTATAGTTATATCTATGTAATCTCATTTCGTAAGATACGTGTCATTACTTTTGTGCATTACTTCCGTCATCAGATAAGGTTTTCACGTAATTCTTGAATGCAATAAATCATGTATTGCAAAAAATCATCATATTTGCTACTCTGATAGAAGAGGTGCGACACTAGATATAAAATTACTAAAAAGATATCATAAACTATGGGTGTCAGGGCGAGGACAGTGTAAGTTTAAAGTAATAAAAATGTATGTAATTTTCTTTTAATATGATTTTAGTACCACGCTAATGAACGTTGAAGCAGTTAATTAATTGGAAAGTACAATAGTTTCAGTTATTCAACTTCACACGTCGCTCTTGCATCATAAAGTAGATAACGTTTTTTAGGTCAAATTTTCAGTCGATTACCTGAAGTTTATTCAAGTGTAAACTTTAGAAAAGTGGAAGTTGTCAAGATTGTTAATTGATTGGTTTATTTTTTAGACATACTTATACTTAAGTGCATTTGTTTCTATGTTTAAAGGAAAACCACATTTACGAGTTGTGATGTTTAAATGGAACTCTGTGAAATGGAACTGACTTGCGAATAATACAAACATATTAATAGATAGTTAATATTTTAATAATTTAATTAAATAGGAGGTACAAGATTCGTCGTTGAGATTTAATGATGATGAGCAGCGAGCACAGGTGTGGCTTGAACTATTGGAGCAGCATGATGGCTTGGGGCCGAGTTGTGTACAATAGCGTTGAAACTGTAACGAAATGGTATTTTAATTAGATATTATTAAATGGAAAAAATGTTTAAATTTGATAGAAGCACGTGTTTATTATAGCAATATGGATTTAAAGATTTTGATCGCGTATTGATATCGGTCGTTAGTGCGCGCAAGATTTCTCGGACGTATTGCATATGACTCGTACTTGAACATGTTTGTCAGTCCCTGTCTTGATGCGGAGAGTCCCTGTATGATGCGTTTCGTCTGGTCTATTAGGTAGCGAATTTCATAACTGAGTTAACGATCAATGTAAATGAGCCATTATAGTCTTAAAATTTATTATGAATTTTGAAATGCGAACCGTGTTATTTTCTCTAGAATTTATGACTCATTGTTGTTTTTGTTGTTGTTGTTTTTTTTTAATTTAACACATTATAGATTCATATTTCAGTACTTAAGTTAACAAAGAGAAACTGGTAACCTTGGAGTAGTGGATTTAAATTGATGCAACCATATTACAAACAAGACGAGCCCCTTCTTTGGAGTTGGAATTAATTAATTGTTGTTCTTAACGTCTTGTAGATAAACTCACTATAGTTAAGCAATTTGCAACTACTATTTAGGTAGATGGGATAAATTGCATCAACATGATTTTCAAGACAACATTTTTTGTTAGTAATTTTTTTAAAGATTAATTGTTTATTTATATTATACGTCCTATTCAAGCCCTTTATTAGATTTATTTATTTAAAAACTTTGTACGAGGCTGACTTGTTAAAAGAATTTGACAGAAAGTAAATAATGATAAGAAAATAATTAATTAAAAATTCTGAAAGAAACAGAACATATATCAATATAAAAGTAAATAAAAAAATGCATTAAATTCATAAGAAAATGTGCTTATTTATAGTAATACAAATATAATCCAAAATTCGTTATTAAAACGTTAAAAAATAGTCTAAGTGAATAAGCAAAAACATTTAAGCTAAATTATTAATATACATTGTAATATTAATATGATATGATCATATAATTTATGCCCAGTTTGGCCTTAACATCTCTGTAATTATGTTACATAAGACACTCGTAGTAGCTTCATTTTACTATGAGTGAATGAAAGCAAGACTGGTTAAGGAGGAAGCGTTTAATTTAAATTAATAACTCTGATTTATTATATTTGTTTTTGTGATTGTTTTAATTTTGTAATATAATGTTTATGTAATTAATGAAATTACTTCATTCATTAACAATATTGTCAGTTTCAATTTTAAATTTAAGAAAAAATATTGTCTGTTAAAGGTTTAGGAGAAGTATTTAACTTACCCATTGTGATGATCAGCGGTATATTCTACTTTGCGAATAGAGCCGTCAGGTTGGACCAAGGAGTACTCTCCTTTTACAACATCGCCATCGCGTGCCTCGTGCTGTGATTTGTGGTCACCCGTGTGCGGGTCTTCAACGGAGTAAGAGAACTCATATTTCACCGGAGTCTGTGAATCAAATTTATCGTAATTAAGAATTATGTTTGAAATTGAGAAACATTTATAAAATCGACGGAATAGGACTATAAATCAAATTTCAAGTACATTACTGTAAATTAATATTGCAGTAACCGTAATGAACTTCTTTGTTAAACAAGCAATGAATGTGTTTATTTCATGTACAATTATATGCGAATAATATTAAACGATATTAATAATGAATATTTTGATATATTAGACACTCCTCTTAATCACGCTTTGATAAATTACTGATGTTGTTATTACAAAACTTTCTATAGAATCATAATGACAAGGAGCTTGCACAATAAATATCTAATTGGGTTGTACAAACTGATCTCATTCGTTAAACACAGCTATATCTTTTATTGTGTATTGCCTTTCACTTTCATTAGTTATAGGTGCTAAGAGACATCCAATATCCTATGCAAAACTTACATGATCCTCAATATGCTCAGCGTGTGCGAGAGCCACTGGGGTAATAACTTTAGCAGCAACGGGAGTGGGGTAGTGAGCAATTGGTGCAGCATGTTCGACAACCGGAGCAACATGATGCACGATGGGAGCAGCGTGTTGAAGTAATGGGGCACCATGTTGAATAATTGGGGTAGCGTGATGCACGATTGGGGCAGCATGTTGAATTATTGGAGCACCATGCTGGATTATGGGTGTAGCATGTTGAAGAATAGGCTCGTGGTGTGTTGGCTGGTCATGTCTAACAATGCTCTGGGATGAGACTGCGTGTCCATGCTCGTAACCATGGTTGTCGCTGTAATCTATGAGGCCAGCATAGCACACAGCCATTGCGGCGAAGAGTACTGCAATCTGAAAGTACATTTATTATATAAATTATTTGCTATATAGAAATGAAGCTGAGACATTGGTTTCTGTCTAGTAAATTTTACGACGTCTTAGACAAGACTACAGTTATTTTCTCGGTGGGTGGTCCTTACGCATTAAGACCGGGCAATGCAATGCTCAAACAATACTTGTGAACAAAAGACAGCGAGAATACTAATATATATTTATTCAATAACTCACTTTAGTGAACATGGTGTCCCGAGATGTAGTGACCGATTGTTGGGATTTCTGACTCGATGGTAGTTTTTATACGATGGAATATGGCAATACAAATGATACATGATATTGGGGAACCGGCTCCCAACGGCCATATGACACCGGGTGCACCGGGTCACCTTTACATCTTACTACATACGCGACGTGAAGTTTTACTTTTTATTCAAGGTTAACTTAAGGCGTTGATCATAAAATAGCTTGTAATGAAAAAAAAAATTGTTCATTATAAATCAATCTTTAAGAATAATATATATAGGGTCTACATAAAAAAACTGAACAAATTACAAACAATTGACTGTGAAATTCCAAAAAACGACCATAATAAGTTAACTTTAAATTCAATTCAAAAATAAAATAAAAAAAAACATTAAACTAAATTAAATACTAAAGTATTAAATAATAAAATAACATTTAATTTATTTATTTAAGAAAAAATAAAACAACATTTTCAAGGGTCATTGTAGACGCGGTTTAAGTGGACCATGCAACAAGAAAGTAGTGCCCTGAGTTGCAACCAGACTGCTCCGGTAAGCCATTGCGCAATATAAAGATCTGTTCACTATGTACAACGTTTTTGTTAATAACTTTGTATGAATGAAAAAGTCTATCATTTTATGTTAATGATTATGATTCAAATAATCGGAGCTAGGTAGAATTATAGTAGTAGCTGGTTCTATACATTCCAGAAAAAATGTATCAATTTAATTAATGAAGTTAGGTTAGTTTGTTAAAATTGGAAACGCAAATATTTAGTAAATATCAACTGACTTTGTGTAAGGCGTTTTTAGTTCTTCCTGTCACCGATAGGTTATCATTGTCTCGTTTTAAATATAAAAAACTTTAGATGGTTATGAAATACGCGCATTTTCAATGTCAAAATCTGCACTAGGGCATTGTCAGCTAGTGCGAACGTATATCATTATGGCCGCAGACTAACGTTTGCATATTTCCGTTGGTCGTTACACGTAACAGCCTAGAATGTGCGTTAATATTTTGCCCGCCTTTCGTGAAGGTCAGACTCGGTGTATGCATCGTCTCATGCAAATTTTAATTGGTAACTTTTAACAAACTGCACACGTAAAATTAATTACTTAGCTTTCGAAATATGTATAGTTAAAAACCTTTGATTTCCTCATGATCAAAAATGTGTTTAATGTTTTTCTTTTTATTTGCTCATGAATTTTAATTTATTGCAAATTACGAATGATTACTGCCACTTTTAATTGTTATGAAATCTGTAATTATATAATTTGCACATTGCAGTATTTTTTAAATAAATTTTGACTCTTAAATAATTCATGTTTATTCGAATTATTCTTATTATAATATACGTAAAATATTTAAATTCATCAAAATATTCTAAATTGATTTCATATAATGCTGTCTTAGGTTATCCGCGATGATGTTTTAATAATGTTGATGATGATACTTCGGAAGCTTTGCAGCAATCGTGGTTATTCTTTAAACATGTGTGTTAATAAACCGTATATAAGTATCAATAATGAAAGACTGTGGGGTATAATTTTTGGATCGTTCATCAAAATTGACTGTAGGTTGATGGGTGCGGAGACCTTGCAGTGCATGTTTGACCATAACGAATGGTATCATTGCATGCGAGTGAGAATTTTGGTCACGCAATATTTTGCAGAACACGTTGATTCAAAACCCAATGCCGTCGTTACCTCATTTGTTTTGTGAATATTAAAAAATATATATCAAAATTGTTCACGAAGCATCGTTCAAGGTGTCTATTATTCATTAATATACAGTATTTGTGTTATTAAAACAATTAATTTTTGTTAACGTGTTCAATTATAGTTTTTAAATGAAAAAATGTCAAGGGCCTTTTTATATTTTATTTATTGTTATATTTGAATGTAATTGTTATTTTAATTAGACATAGAACCATATAAATGTGTTTTTAGAAGTTAATTTATTCTTAACATTAACACAAACACCCCAGGATTGTACTCTCGCATTGTATGCAATTAAGAAGATATTTGGAATCTATAGGTTGTCATCAGTACAGTATTGTTAAATAGAGTTCAGACTTCGTTAACAATCTGCGCTATATTATTATTATCTATCCCCAAAATGAATCGTTTGCATAATATAATGAAGCATGGACTTTGATTATAGTACTATACATTGGTCGTGTTACAGAAGCTTTCACTCCTTATTTTATACAGGACATTGTATGGTAATGGTTTAAAATGCAATCTTAAATAGTATCAGATTGTTCTGGTAGTTGCAGCGTCCGTTCTCACGCTCGCTCGACTTGTGCAAGTGCAATTAACACGTGTGAGGGCTATATGTAGGTATCCTCCTGCAATGTTTAGACATTTGTTAGGCTGAATTGTTACGCAAAGTTTAGGCTTTTACGATTACTGATTTAGCTTTAGTGCGTGATTTAACAGTATTTAATTAATTTGTTTTTTTTTGTGTCTTACGTTTATTTTGATTATTTTTAATATGTTGATACGAAAGCTTTAAAGCTGTCTTTAAAAAAAATGTTTGTAAATATTCTAAGCCAAGACGATACTATAATTAATTAATTTTGATTATTTCAATTTTTAAGTGACGTTTACTTTATGGTTTAAAAACAATTTATGATTTTAATTTTTAAAGATGGTTTGAAAAATTAATTAAACTAAATAATGCGGTTGCTTTAAACATTGACAGCGAAAATAAGATATAAATATATATATAAAGAGATAAAAATTCTTGTGGATGATGAAATATTCCTCATTGTTTTAATTGGGATGTTTCTGTCAATCTTTATATAGCTTTCGAACTTGTACCAGTATTAAGCTTTCGCGACCGGATAAGGGCAAACCTTGACCCAGATCTACATAACATACCCAAATATATAAACGCATCAGGTCAGATATCTCCAATGAAATTACATAATAATATTTAATATTATATTTGTTATAGAATAAATGACTAAATAGTAGGTATACCTATTGAAGACGTCAGGTGGTCAAGTACGAAAAAGTTTCAAGAAATTATCTATTTACGTAGATTTATAAATCTTCTAGACTTGAAATAGATACTAAGAGATACAATCTAAAATTTAATATCACATTCATTGAGTTAAATTGCGTTTTATCTTCACGGCTTAATGATGATGTGCGTGGACAGGGGGAGAGTTGTGGACGACTGCATTGAAACTGTAAAGAAAAAAGTTGTGATAAAATTATTATTATATATGTAATCAAGTACACAAACATGATTTAATGAATTTAAAAGAGGTTATGCGGCTTACTATTCCATTTAGTTTTGATTAATTTATTACGAGATTTTAAAACTTCAGTCTTGACGCGATAATGGTGCCTATGAAGCCTTTAAGTCGTCGGATTAAATTAATCGAAATAAACGCGGTACTAAGCCGTATAAAGTCATTTAAAACGGCTATAAATATCATAAATTATATAATAGTTCTTATTATCATTTCTATATAAAGTGTCTTATTACTTCACTTGCATATTTATTACAAATACTGTAAGTTATATAAAATAAACATAATCACAATAAATTTAATAATTATGATAAATAAATAATAACACAATTATAATTTTATAACAATGGAAAGTAAGCCACAATTTTTGATGACGTCATATTTTTATTTAGGCCATTATATACAAGATTACAATTTTATTTCCCATTGTTAAGTTTGTGGTTTTTTTTCAGTTTGGATAATTACCTAGTATTTAATATTCATTTCAAAGCAAAATATATACAAACGAAAATAAGTTTATTATTACAACCAAATGCTGCTTAAATTTTTGTAATTTAACAAATTTATTATATGTATGTATGTATAAGTGTAGCTTTTCTTGTTAGAAAGTTCTCTTATTGTTTGGTATTAAAACTCTAGACTTGCTCTCTATGACACGTACAATGCCAATTATAATGTGTGAAAATATCAGAGGCATGCATGTCAGTTTAAATTACGGTTTCAATCAAATCATTAACGAAAAAATGTGCTTTTCACATACCCATTATGGTGATCAGCGGTGTAAGTAACCTTACGGAAAGAGCCATCAGGTTGGAGGAGAGAGTATTCGCCCTTTACCACATCACCATCACGCTCTTCATGCTGGGATTTATGATCACCAGTATGTGGGTCTTCAACGGAGTAAGAGTATCCGTATTTGGGATGAGCCTGAACGATAAAAAAATATTATTACAAAATATTTTTTGAGATATACTTAACGCTAAGATTTTGAAAACTTACGTATTCATCGACGTAGTGAGCTTCTTCATGATGAGGAGCCGCATGGGCAGCTGGAGCGGCATGGTAAGCAGGAGCAGCTGGAGCAGCATGGTAAGCAGCCTGAACCGGTGCGGCATGAACTACAGGAGCGGAGTAATGAACTGGAGTTTCATGATGATGGATAGATTCATCATGTCGTATAATGTTTTGAGATGACACAGCTGGTGCGTGATGCAGAACACCTGCTTGGCACATGGCCAACAAAGTGGAGATGGTGACAATCTAAATAGAACAAAATATATAAATTTTATTTTTCAAATTGTAATGCAAGTAGCTAGAGTTGTATGTACTTACTTTGAAATACATCGTGCTTTAGAGACAAATGCTTTGTCGACTGTCGTAGCTCTCATTGTACACTCTTTTTATATAACAAACAAAACATAAATGCGCCTAACGTGGTGGGGTGCCATGCTCCTGACGATATCCGATCGGATCACAGTAATTGCCGCGTTGCCAATCTACTCACTTTATCTCGTGTCGCAACTGTCGATATCGCTACTAAATGTAACAAAATGATCCTATAGTGAGAGAGAGGCTGGATGCATTTTTTACGATTAACAATACTATTTCGACACTATGATGAAATATCAAATATTATTTTACTTCCTATATTTTGCCTTGTTTCCGATTTATATTATTTTAGCATTTAAGTTATGTGTATAATAATAATATTAAAAGTAATATAGGTACATAATAAAAAAGTAATGGTAATATAGACCATAATCAAACACATTTTCTTGAGACCATGATAGCTGCAAAGTTGTCGAAACGTCGGATGAAATTAATCAAAATAAACACAACAGTAAATCTCATAAAATGTTTTAAATTAGTCAACAATTAATGTTGTCGTTAAATACAATTGTAATAAAATTACGCCGGCATAAAATTAAAATTATTTCGCACTTTTAAATTATTCTTAATCCAAGTTAAATTGTATGTGTAAAACAAAGCAATATATAACAATATGCGTAAGTAGTTCAAGCAATAATATTTCTTACACAAACGCATCTTTTTTAGACCTCATTACGATTATATTTAATGTAGGGATTATTAACATATATTTATGTCATGTAAATGTGAATTATAACAAATGTTACTATGTTTATTTAATTATAATGTGTATTAGATAAACTATTCAATTTATTATTTTAAAATTATTTAAAAATAATAGAGTGACGTAAAAAGTTACAACATCTTTGTTTTCCAATTTTTGTGAACAGTTTAAAACTATAAAATCGCAGTTCGTATTAATCCAGTTTAAACACAGTTTAAAGCACTTTTTAAAGAATACTTACGCCAATGAACAATCATCAATCCATGTGATAAGTGCGTAGTAAATAAAAAATGTCATTACGCATATTCTTATAAGCGACATCTAGTGAAATGTAGTAGCATCTAAAGCTAAATAACGTTCAACTTTATTGAAATGCAGGTAGAATGGAAAGTAATTTAACTTCTTTTGCGTCCTCCGCTAGGTGGCGTGGTAAGTGTATAATAAACGCACAAAACGTTTTAGTAACAAATTTATTTAACAATTCTCGTAATCTAATTAAATCTATAGTCTTACAAAATATTAACATAAAATTGACTAATACTCATTCTAGTTCAGCTCTACGCAAATCCATAATATATCTTTGAACGGTAATAGGATGATGCAACGCTGGAATCTGGGATTGGTTCACTTTTTGGAGCCTCTACTATACTGATTGGCATTTTTTCTTCTATTTCAGTCACAGGTTTAGATTCTGAGTTTTCTTTTTTAATAATCATCATTTTCATTGAATTTCCACTTGTTCTTACATTTATACTTTCTGCTTCAGGTTGCATCATTGAAATAGCTTCTGTCATTCCAATTGCTTTAGAGTTATCTTTCTCAAGTTTTTCTACAATAATTGGTTTCATACTATTTAAATTATTTAATGGAAGCATATTAGGTGACATGAACATAACTTTATTTCCTATATCCTTAACAACAGCCATTTTAGCTTCTTCTTTAACAACTGGTTTGTCTTCCATTGTTTCTGTGACAGGTTTAGTTTCCATAGATTTGGATTCTTTTTCATCAGCGTTATGATGTTGATGTTCGGGGAAATAGTGATTTATTTTTAAATCTTGACCCAATGGTGCAAAGTATCTAGTGTGTCCGAATAGTGAAAAAGCGTGATCACCATGCTTATGAATTCCTTTACTTACGATCGCATTAAATCTGAAAAGAGCTTATAAATTTAAAAGAGAACTGGTTCTGTATAAAGTCAATAATATTTTTATCGAACAATTTTCTTATTTGATTGACCAAAATATTTTATGTTTATAATACGTATAAATTTACACCTAATGAATGACATTTATTGTTATGTCTTACCCGTTGTGGTGATCAGCCTTGTATTCGACTTTGCGTAAGGAACCATCAGGTTCAATTAAACTGTATTCGCCGTGTACTCGATCGCCGTCGCGAAATTCTTTATGATGTTTTTGATCACCCGTCTTTTTATCTGAGACAGCGTATTCGAACTCGTATTTTGGGTATGCCTGCAATAATGAACATATGTATGTGTGAATAAATAGATTCTTATATTTTGTTCTCTTCTCTTCCCTTAATCTTTATTTATTTGGTTGCTTATTTTATTTAATGCACATACTATAATCAGATACACATTAAAATACATATAAAGAGACAATACCAGCTGAGAAGATCGTTGGCGGTATTATAATTGCGAGTTTTAATTCAACAATGTAGAAGTTTAATAAATTAAATAGCAATAAAATTAGCAAATTTATTGTAAAAGAATCAAAAAGACACTCACGTATGGTTCATATTTATACCACATTTGCTGCTTGGGTGGATGGTAGACTTTCACGTATTCCCAGTCGCTATTGTCGTTTGCATGCTTATGATTGTGGGTGTCAATATAAACCGAACTGGACATCCTCAGTAAAACCACTAATGGTAATATCTGTAACAAGGATTATAAATTCAAATCCCACTCGTATTTTTGTACACAAACGAATTTAAATAAAGTAACTTGTTTTTAAAAAATATGTTTGAATAATTTTATAACAATAATGTATAATGTACCTTGTAAAACATCTCTGTACATTTAAAATGAACGATGGTTGTGAGAACTGCGAACAAACTGTTAATAAAATGTAGCGATATAGAGCGTTTTATACTTTTGTCATTGCTATTATATAAATTTTGTTAAAATTGCGTTTAGAAAAGATATAAATTGCAATTAAGAATAGTATCAATGTTATGGATAATTCTGATAAAATTAATTTGTACGTTAAATTGAAATTTACTGAGTAAAGATAGTCATATTTTGATCCTGAGTAAAAAACTAATTGATTAATAAACACACCTACATAATTAAATAAGATATTTTGTTGATAATAAAATATTAATTTATAATATTAGCTTTCTGAGATCTTTCATTAAAACCATATCTACAATATTCTTTCCTAAAACAAATTCTATATACCTAAAACTTTATCGTATCATCACAATCAAGTATCAAAGAAGCATTGACTCAATTTTTTTCTAGTTGCTTGAAAATGGAACAATGAGAAGGTAAAAGTGATGCGATCATAAGATTAAGTTGTTATTGTGAATTTACAAAAATTGCAAAATTGTTTTTTTATTTAAGTTCATTCGTTTCCTATTTCTATACCACTCGGTTCCTTATACAGGGACTAGGTAATTTTGGAATGTTCAAATTGTCATAATTGCACTTGTGACAAGAGCCAAGTGGGCCACCAATTTTTACCACGCGTTCCTTAACTTTCTTGCGTGTGATTGTTAGCGCTCATATGAGACAGTGAATGGGATTCCTTATACCAAAATTGACACAGAGCAAGGACGAACTGCAATAGTCTCGTTTAACAACTTATGCATTCTTAAACAGGTTAGAACTCTACTATAAAACCTGAGTTCAATTTCTAAATTAAATCATTATCAGTACAGACACAGAAATAACAATGTTCTCCAAAGTGAGTTTCCGATACCTTAACAAGAACATTTACCTAAATAATATTACTATACAATTATTTCAAATTTTAGTTAGTGGCTATCAGCGCTCTTCTGGCAGTATCACAGGCTGGTCTCTTGCCTGTGGCCGCTCCTCATTACTCCTCAGCTGCAGCTGTCTCATCCCAGAGCATCGTCCGTCATGATGAGCATCATGCTCCAGCTAAGATCGCCGTAGCTGCTGCACCTGTTGCTTATCATGCTGCACCAGTAGCTTACCATGCTGCTCCCATCTACCACTCTGCTCCTGCCCCAGTGTACCATGCCGCTCCCGCTCCAATCCTGAAATATGCCGCCCCCGTCGCCCACCATGTTGAAGAAATAGTAAGTTATTCTCATATATATCGTGCAATAAATCTCAATCATATATTTCACTAATATTCTATATAATTTAGGCTCACCCCAAATACGAGTACGCTTATTCCATCGCCGACGGACACACCGGAGACCACAAATCCCAACAAGAGAGCCGTGATGGTGATGTTGTAAAGGGCTCCTACTCTTTCCATGAGGCTGACGGCTCCATCAGAACTGTTGAATACACCGCTGATGACCACAATGGGTAAGTTCAATTATGGATAAAGAAAATACTTTATTATATTTGTTTGTATTCAATTAGTTACTTATGAATGTGTAATTATATTCAACAGTTTCAACGCAGTAGTCCACAACACAGCCCCAACTGCCGCTCCAGTAATCGTCAAGACCGCCCCTGTCTACGCCGCCCCTGCATACTACAAACATTAAAACCCGACTGATTCATTCTTACTTTACGAATAAATTAATTTATTGAAGTATCAATTTATTTATTTTATTTCAACCCAACTTCACTTAAAAATAATCTAATTAATTTGATCTATATTAAGAATAATTTATTTCAAATTTATTACATTCCTCATTTCATAAGAAATATTTACATATATTTCATAAAAATAGTTTTTATGATATACATTTAATGTCGAGTAAGTTAAATAAATACACCTTCGCAGACTTGACATGACAATAATGTAAAAAATATCTGATAATATGTAACAGTTTTAAAAGATGTTACGTATGGTAGAATACAAAAAAATAGTACGCATTTACATTTTCCGTTAGTTACTGTATCCGGGATACGAAAGATTTTAGAAACCCATCTGGGGAACCATATACCTAAGCTGCCGATTACGCGAACACGTTTGCCAGTTAGTGAACAAAAGTACCTCGTATGTATAGTAAAATAACAACAGCTACATAATCATTTCATCTATCATAAAATGTGCTTCAAATGCACTCTTTACAAAGATCAAATAGAAAATTAGTAACGTACGACGTAGACGTAATATAATATTATGATGATTTTTTTTATATTTAGGATTAATATTAGATATCAGGTAATATTAGAGTTATGTAATATAAATATTGCGCTTATACATATAATATTTTTTAGTTTAAATAGTTTAATTTAAAAAAATTATGATCCAAAATAATAATATGCTTTAGACCAGTGGTTCCCAAGTTGACCCACCTCTTGGTTATCTTAGAAAATTGAGGATATAAAAATTGGTAACGATCAGGTTTCTTAGTAGCGAGTCGTGAAATTACGTCTTATTTGTTCTAATTGGAAAAAAATAAAATTAAGCGTTTTACCAATATTAACACATACCTACTTACATATTTCATTTTAGGGTTCACCCGCGACCTATAGTTTGGGCATCTCTGCTCAAGATAGATATTTAAGCAATGATTTTAATAATATTGAAAAGTTTGTCCTGTCCATGGTTTATTATCTAAACATAGATCTAATGCTTCTTTAATATGTTGAATAATGAACTAGTTATTTACATTTGTTTTACAGATTGATTATTATTAAAAGAATTATGAATACTTAATACTATTTTATTCTATTTCGTATGTAGAAATTAAATTAATCCAATAACTAAAAGTAACCTTTTACTATTTTTTTTATACATACATGTCTCTACGTAAAGATTCGAATGTAATGACGTGTCCCTGTCAATTAGCTGACCTGGGGCAAGGACACGCTTGTTACAACAATATTTGACCACGCACTTCAAAAACGTGTTCTATAATTCAGTATAAAGTTTGAAACATTCATTCATGGGCTATCATTAGCTGTTCAGACACGAAAACATACAGACAAAATGTTCTCCAAGGTGTGTTATTGTATTAATGTAATTCGCCATAAGAAAATTAATTGTGTACTACATAAATGTAATGTGTCAAATGTGTTATTAAGTGTGCTAAGTGTTCAAATGTGCTTTTCAGTTGGTAGCCCTCAGCGCTCTCCTGGTCGTGTGCCAGGCCGGTCTACTACAAGTGGCCGCTCCTCACTATTCCTCAGCCGCCGCTGTCTCCTCCCAGAGCATCGTCCGTCATGATGAGCATCATGCTCCAGCTAAGATCGCCGTAGCTGCTGCACCTGTTGCTTATCATGCTGCACCAGTAGCTTACCATGCTGCTCCCATCTACCACTCAGCTTCCGCCCCAGTGTACCATGCCGCCCCCGCTCCTATCCTGAAATATGCTGCCCCTGTCGCTCATCATGTCGAGGAAATTGTAAGCGATTTTCACATACATATGCATCATACAATTATAATTAAACATAATTTTAATTAATATTTTATATAATTTAGGCTCACCCCAAATACGAGTATGCTTATTCCATCGCTGACGGACACACCGGTGACCACAAATCCCAACAAGAGAGCCGTGATGGTGATGTTGTAAAGGGCTCCTACTCTTTCCATGAGGCTGACGGCTCCATCAGAACTGTTGAATACACCGCTGATGACCACAATGGGTAAGTACAATACCAAATATAGGTAATTTAATATTTATTTATCGATTCACTTATGCGTATTTTATTGTCAACAGCTTCAACGCAGTAGTACATAACACAGCCCCAACTGCCCCTGTAGTCGTCAAGGCCGCCCCCGTCCTAGTCAAGGCTGCCCCAGTCTACGCCGCCCCAGCACACCAATATTATCATCACTAAATTTGACTGACTAAATACGCCCTATTTATTATTGATACACAATGTAAATAAACTATTATGCTACCTAAAAGTTAGTTTTTTGTTTAAATAAATCCGTAAACTACTGACCATAATCAACTAGAACAATAAACTAACTAATTTTTATATTAAGTTATTATTTTAAACAATATTTATCATAGTAGGTGTTAAAATTAATAATTGTAGGTATAGTTATATATTAATTAACATTATAAATTAGAAATGAATTAACTAATGACATTGCACGACGCAGTAAACTCCGATATTTGGCATTAATCGTAGCGTTTCTATGAAAAATTCCTAAAAAAATTGAGATAACAGACGAATAATAAAGTATTATTATAATTACGCTAATAAAAAATCCTCTTTTGTATGAGGGTGTCAAATTATAACTTAATATCACAATAAAAATTTAAAAACTATATTTATAAGACTAAAAAAAACTATATTTATACTAGTTTTTACCCACTTCTTCGCTCGCATTTAAGTCATTAAATAAGCATCAGAGCTCATTTCAATAGATCAATATAATTCCAAACAGCTGAAACTATAGTCAATTGAAAAATATAGTAAATTTTTTTTTTAAATAAAAGTTATCCTATGTTACTTCTAGTACCTCCAAAAATATGTGTACAAAGTTTCATGATGATCGGTTAAGTAGTTGTTGCGTGAAAACGTAACAAACAAACTCACATTTATAATATTAGTATGGATATCTTACACAATAAAAATTAAAAAAAAACATATTTCGTTATTAACAGTCATCGTGGTCAATAGTCACTATACTTAAAAATTGTTAAACCTCTACGTTAGTTAGAATGTATAAAATTAAGATTAATGGACTATTGATAGATATATCTACATAACATACTATCTACTTATTACTAACTGCATTGAACGGTTGGTTCGACCACGTGCATTTTACTAAATATTTTCGAGAAGTTTAGTGTAAAAACAAACGGTCAATCACAAAGAAATATGCTACTAAATGCTAATAAATGGGACATCTATATCAAGCCGGACTGATACGAGTAGTTCCTGAGACTATGAGAGCGAACCGTCTATATTTTTACAATATATTGCAGTTACGTATTTATGTGTGTTATACGGATGTAAAATGTGGCAACATTTCACTCCAGAAATAACATATGTACCAGAGAAACTTATTTGAAAAGTAATATAAACACATGTATACACTGACATTACACATAAACTCACATTCTATTCCGAGATGCAAAATGAAAACCAATTTATTAAATTTGTTTTTAATTTTCATTGTTTGTTTTTAATAATTATTGTAAATAACGCAGCAAATCCTATAGTCAAAAGTAGTGCCGCTTTCTAGTGAAGTCTAATCAGTCAGTGCTTAAATACGGGTTTGCACATTGCCTTTGCCGCTTTGAAATTCTAATATCTAATTTTAATGAAATATTTTATAATTATAAACATTTTAATCATCAAATTGTATGACCGAAGAAAAAAAAGTTATCTTTAGCCTATAAGAGCGATCGAGCGAAGGTGCCTTTTATTAAATAAAACATATATTATAATTCGAAACTATGTTATATTTTAAATAATTTATTTACAGTCATAATGTATGCATAGGTCTTAAGTTATTGACTAATTTAATGATGGTAGTATTGGTGTGCTGGGGCGGCGTAGACTGGGGCAGCCTTGACTAGGACTGGGGCGGCCTTGACGACTACAGGGGCGGCAGTTGGAGCTGTGTTATGTACTACAGCGTTGAAACTGTTGAAAATAAAAAGTATTGTAAATAATTCTATAAATTAATATTCAGGTAAGAAGAGCCGATTTAGTCATTTTATCAACTTACCCATGGTGGTCGTCAGCGGTGTATTCAACAGTTCTGATGGAGCCGTCAGCCTCATGGAAAGAGTAGGAGCCCTTTACAACATCACCATCACGGCTCTCTTGTTGGGATTTGTGGTCTCCGGTGTGTCCGTCGGCGATGGAATAAGCGTACTCGTATTTGGGGTGAGCCTAAATTATATAGAATATTAGTGAAATATATGATTGAGATTTGTTGCACGATATATAATATGAGAATAACTTACTATTTCTTCAACATGATGAGCGACGGGGGCGGCATATTTCAAAACTGGTGCTGGTGCGGCATATTTCAGAACTGGGGCGGGGGCGGCGTGGTATACTGGAGCGGGGGCTGAGTGGTAGACGGGAGCAGAGTGGTACGCTACTGGGGCTGCATGGTAGGCAACAGGTGCAGCAGCTACAGCGATTTTAGCTGGAGCATGATGCTCATCATGGCGGACGATACTTTGGGAAGAGACGGCGGCGGCTGAGGAGTAGTGAGGAGCGGCTACGGGCAAGAGACCGGCCTGAGAGACAGCCAGGAGTGCGCTGAGAGCTACTAACTGAAAATTTATATATAGTTAATATTTGTTTCACAGATCAAATAAACACTTCACTATTGAATTTAATATAATATTATTTTACATATTCATATAAATAAATTTAAAACTCACTTTAGAAAACATTTTTGTTGTTTCACGGCTTATGATCGTATGATAAAATTATTAGGTTCGCTTTGCTTTTATACTATTGATCTTAGCCGCTGACAAGAGGTAACTATGCTGTCAGACAAGCTTTGTCGTCCTTGCCTCTGGTGATTTTCGGACAACAGCTTTCGTTAGAGTATATTTTGTTAAGAACAACTTTATTTATGTTTCAAGACGTTTATTGTTTTTAAACAAATTAAACTAATTCTTAAATATTCTTAATAATATAAATCTTAACATAATTTTAAATAATATGACTTATTAATTAATCTAATTAAGCTGCTTTATATGATGACATTGTTGCAACTTGAAAATAGTTTGTGGGATTTTGAATAGTTTTGAAACTGGGAGGAGTTGTTATTGTATGATCAAGAGACATCCTTGATTGGGGTTTTATAGTAAACAAAAGACCATCATTGCCGTCAATGTTAATGCGTTTTATTGGGCCCACTATGCTGTGTCCATTTAGGTCAAGATTCCTGCAAAAGATAAACAATTTACTTATAATCAGTTCTTGCAAAACTCTTAATATTTAATAAACTTGACTTACATCTTATGAAAATTCAAAATATCTGAATCCATAGATTTAGCATAAACAATTTGAACGGGCGCTTCTAACTTTTGTTTTGGTACTAAATGTGTCTCCTTTGGTTTAATATTATATTGGTTATTCTGAAACAATGTGATATTAAAATTTCAATATTGATTAATTTTTGTTTTTTTTCTTATGTTTTAACTCGTTATCATTTATTACATACTTGGGTATATTTTAGATTCGAGTAACTTGAATCGATGGTTGGATATCCATTGTTTTGTTCTGATAAAATCTGTTGTGTTGGCTGTTGTGGAGCACCCCAATAAACTTGTTCTGGAACACGATAACCATGTTCATATATGTTCGAGTAATTGGGAACATTTTCTTTATATTCTGCATATTTTTTATTATATTGTGGATTAACTTTTTCTGCAGCACTTGTGTCTGGTACAACGACCTTCGTATATAATTGGCTTTGTTTCGTTCCAACAGGTTCTTCGACTCTTGTTACATGTTTAACTGGAGCATATTGTATTGGGTTAAGAGGCTGTTTCGCAAATTCATTTTGAGGGTAATTGACATAATGATGGTTGTTTTGGTGGTAATTATTAGCTTCCTTTAAAGGCGTTGTTGGCGGCGTCGTATAAGTGTGTATTGCTGTGTATTTATAAGATAATGGCACATCTTCTCTGGTGACGCTTTGCGAAAATACAGCTTGATTCGATGTTTTGGATTGCGACTCGTGTTGTAATGGAGGTTCAGCTAAGCATGCTCCAATTATAGCAGCTAACATGACACTCTGAGAAATAAAATTGTTATTAGATTTATATTAAATAATAATAATAATAATATACGGGTATATTTGCATTAGAAGAATTTACCTTATTAATCATGATGCTGCTCTTGACGATCGGAGGAAGTATGCAGCCGGACACAAATACTACACTTATATATAACCACTTATTACTAAGAGAAACTAAGCGTTATGTAATATTTTATAATTTTAAATATGTAATTATAGTTTTACTTCCGGAGCGTAGGGAGTCCTCTTGTTTGAAGCACTTGCTTTTGTTAGAAATTAAAACCTTTCACTCAAATGCGCCGAAAGTGTAACACGTACCGGTAATGAGATGATTGTTTGTGAATCACTTTTGATATTGTATTGCTACTATATAACAACATGTTCCTCTATTGTTTCGTATGTTTTGTTTTTGTGAAACAATGTATATATAATTATTTTACTATCTCAGATTAACTGATTGCTTTTAATGTTTCTTCTGTATTAATTGATTTTTTATGTCTAGTTTTATGACTTCACATCATTGTTGCAACTGTATCATCATCAACTTCGCTTTCATTATTCAAAGCTAATATAAAGTTTTAATTCAGTTAAATTCCATAAGCAACGTTTGGTGCAGCCTGGGGCGGTACAACTTCATCAAGCAGTCATTTTGACATTCGCGGTGAACTGCTGCTGGTTACCCCTGACCTTAAAATTAGGTCATGCTACACACGAAACCTTTCGTCAAATCCGATTTATGATTGATCGTGATACTAATATCCACTCCCATAATATGTTATTGAAAAGCATTGTTTTAATGTGTTAGCTACGACCTTAAACACTTCATTTAAATGATTAAAAAGATAAATAAATAGACAAAAATATAATAAATAATTTTCTATGATGCAAATATTTAAAGCTCGTGAATTTTTTTTATGAAAAACCAAAATGTAAAACGAATACAAAAAGTGAACGTTACAATCATTATTATTCATCTTAAATTTGAATTCGAATATTTAAAAAATATATTAATAAAATAGTTAAGATAAATCCGGTCGAAACTAGTTTTAAATGTACGACGTCTAGCTGTCTCGTTGTTGCATCGCCGTGAACCCATCCTCGTGTTTTAACAACGAGTATTGAGTAATTCATTCACCGGCTCGTCTTCAAAGTTCATTGACCATCTTTTACGTTGAGGCAGCCTAAACTTGACCTTTCACAACTAGAAGATGCTTTAGTGTTATTGTGATATTTTTTCAAAACAGTGGTGAATAAAGTTAAATGTAATTAACTGTTTGTAGATAAATGTATTAAACAACATATTTCGTAAGACAATCTCATTAAGATTTAAGCACTAAATCAACTGTCTGGTCAATTTCATCATTAACGTCGTTGTGTATCTGACTTTAAAATATTAGAAGCTTCATATGGTAAGTTGTTTAATTTTCTTCATGATTAGGTTGTAGCAGTTGTTTAATTGCATCACAGCGTGTGTCAGCAGATATCTCCCACGTTACACACGACCTGTGTAGAAGCTTCACGACATGTTAACCTTGTCACACCCGAAATGCGGCCACTATATATATTGCTTATAACATGAAGCATTGTATCAGTTGACACACTCACATACTCAAAAATGTTCTCCAAAGTAAGTGTATAGTGGTCTCCAAATAAATTGAAACAACGAAAATTGCGATCAAATTCTTAATTTTTAATTACAAAAATAATTTATTTTCCTTTTAGATCTTAGCTATCAGCGCTTTGTTGGCGGTGTCCCAGGCTGGTCTATTGCCTGATCACCATTATTCTTCGGCAGCAGCCGTTTCTTCTCAGAGCATCACTCGTCATGATGAGCATCATGGAACAGCTAAACTTATCACCGCTCCCGTAGCTAAACTCGCCGTTGCTGCTCCTCTTGCCTACCACGCTCCAGCTCCAGTCTCTTACCATGCTGCTCCAGCTCACTACTCCCATGCCGGTGCTGTCTCTTCTCAAAGCATCGTCCGCCATGATGAACAACACGGTCACGCTAAACTCATCGCTGCTCCAGTAGCTAAGCTAGCCGTTGCAGCACCCATTTCTTACCACGCCGCTCCTGCTGTTTACCACGCTGCTCCTGCTGCTTACCACACTGAAGCCTACCACCATTCTGCCCCTGCTCCAATCATCAAATACGCAGCCCCAGTAGCTAAAGTGTTCGCTCACCATGAAGAAGAAGCCTATGTTAGTTTTTATTGTATTTTTTGACTCACCTAGTATATTATTATTATTCAGTTAGCCGTTCGCCTATTTCACCTATACATGTCTTTTGCAGGCTCACCCCAAATATGATTTCTCCTACTCTGTTGCTGACGGGCACACCGGTGACAACAAATCCCAACAAGAGTCTCGTGATGGCGATGCCGTTCATGGTGAATACTCTCTCGTGGAAGCTGATGGTTCTATCCGCAAAGTGCAATACACCGCTGACGACCACCATGGTTTCAATGCCATCGTCAGCCATTCAGCTCCAGCACACCATGCTGCCCCAGCTGTCCTTGCTGCTCCAACTCACGCCATCCTTGCCCATCACCATTAAGTCATAATAATCGATATTGTTGTAAATATTTATTTATTAATTATTATAAGAGCAAATTGTTAAAATAACTGTTTTATTTTTACTCTACTCTTTTAATTTAAATAATTAAAAATGAAAGTATAAGATACTCAAAATAATATAGCATTGAATTCGAACTTGTTTTCTATCCGATAAGATCATACTCGAAATATGTTTCGTAAACTATGCACTTATGTAAAGTGTCGATATCGCTTACTGTACACGATTCGTCTTCTAGATAAATTGACAAAACTACAGACATTTTACATTAATTAACTGAATGCACCTATACCTTTGACGATTTTATTTAGAAAGGAAGTATAGACGAGAGAAGAAGACAAAAATGTGTACATGTGAGAAAAATGTGTATTTACGCCTTAACAGTTTTATATAACATAATATTAAGCAGAAGTCGACAAAAATATATTTCATATTCAGGCGTTATTTATACAAATTAGTAACAAATGAATTTATTACGACTTTCGGCTATAATGCTTTAGGTGCTACCGAAATAAGATCGATTGTCAAATGTTAGTCTAATAATCATCTAAAAATCTACAAGATAAAACAAGGCAAAATAAACAGGGTAAATTCATAATTGTCTCATTTTATTTTAGTTTCAATCAAGATATAATAAAAACATTAATATTGATGTGTTAATTTAATAATAATAGTTATTCATGTTTTAAAGATTGCTTGATGTTGGCGTTCAATCATAACCAAGTAAGTATTTATTACCAATTTTATTGCACATAAAAACGATGAATGAATATAAAATAAATGTTATTCTTTTCATTTAAAAGCAATAAACATAGGCAACTAATTTAAAGTGATGAGTTAGAGAAATGTCAACAAACAGCTTTCGTGTCCATTATGTCAATTTGACAGGTGAATTTTGCTTCGTCGAAAGTTCTGTAAATTATGTTAGTTACTTTATTATCTTCATCAATGATTTTTTTTAAAACAAATATAATATTATAATAATATATCTGACACACAAACTCTATACCAATATTAGAACTTATTGCATCGATCTTCAACTAGTTTGTTCATTAATTCGGCAGGTTTTCGTCGGTTACTGCACTCAATTCAATGTCAACTGGTCGAATCCATTCATTTGAGGCAAGCCTTACTCCTTACATAATACTATCATGTATTTAATTTATAGCAATCCTAATCTTACAAGTTCTACCCAGATTTTTTTCTAGAAGCTTTTAGTCTTTAGAAATATTTATTCAATGTGAATTATCTATGTCTGAGCTGGTTTCGAGAAAACTAATAAGTAGATGATTTAATAATATATTGAAATAATAACCACAAATTCAAGAGACATGTGATAGTTCTAAAGAACGTTATAAATAGAGTTCCCTAGCTGGTGGAAGATGATTATTAGCGACACGCGTAACACTCTAACATTTCTGTCAACTGTCAGTTTAGTTGTTTTATAGCTGGTTATGTAGGTATTAAGCCTATTAAATTTATTATTCAATTTACTTATTATATTAAAATGTTTTGATGAAAAAAAATAACAAATAGTTTTTAATAATATTTATATAACAAATTCAACATATAAACAATTGTATAGGTAGTATCACAGATTTAATGATGGTGGTGGTGTTCTGGAACAATATGTTTAGCATGACCTACGTGTTTCACGACAGCTTGGAATCTGTAAAACAAAAAATACAACTTTTAGAAAAGTAAAAACGAAATAGTTTTGGAATGGGAAGTTAATTTACCCATTGTGCTTATCAGCGGTATATTCAACAATTCTAATGGTCCCATCAGCTTCATGGAAGGAATATACGCCTTTAACAACATCACCGTTACGAGTTTCATGTTGGAATTTGTTGTCTCCAGTGTGGGGGTCCTCTACTTTGTACTCATATGTGTATTTAGGATGAGCCTGTAAACGTAAAAAAGTTCAATAAATGACTTGAAAACTTTCTTCAAAATATTCAATAATATTTGTTTCATATTTTTTAGCATTTGTAATTAGAAATGTTATTTAAAGGAATGAATTAATTTACGTAATAGTCCACGTGGTGCTCCTCGTGTCCGTGATGATGTTCGGCTTGAGCTGGGGCAGATTTGTGATGTTGTTGAGTTTCATGCTTAGGGCTCTGATGAAGGACAAAGGTTTGAGAAGAAAATCCATGGCCATGCCCTGAATGCTCTTGGGGACGAGCAGCTACTGCGACTACCACTGCGGCAATACAAAAAACCTGAAAGAGTATAACATTTTTAAGTATTATAAATTTAAATTTATCTTTGAGATATGTTTAAAATCTAATAATAAATACCTTAGCGAACATGTTTATTGTTTAGTACTTATTGGTTTGTATACGATTCATTAACTGATAACAATTCGACGTAACGCATGTCTTTTATAGGAACAATTTAAATATAGTAAGTAGTGTTTTCGCAACTTAATAAATTATGGAACATTGAACCAGTTTTAGCTTGACAACTGATATGGAGATCAGAAATTAACCTTGTACCACGCAGTGAGTGCACTCATTTCTGGGACCTTTCTCTGTTATGCGTGGTTTTGTTTTACTTAAAAAAGGCCATACATATTGATTGTACTTTTACTAATAAACAATTCCAAGACAACACCAAGGACAATTTTAATAATATTATATTGCAGAATGATTGGTTTCCATTCGGGTTTAAATTTACATGCAATTTTGTGTTTAAATACAGTGACATGGACCCCTTTATATGTATGTCGTAGTCATGAACAGTTTTCAAAATCAGATTAATGCGCCTGAAAAGTTGAACTATTACAGATTTGATAAGGAAAAAGTAGAGATTTCAATAATTGTGTCTTCGAACTGTTTCAAGTTTCCGTGAGAAATGTCTTTTTACAAATTATTCACGAAGTTTTTACGATAAATAGAAAAATTACATATAATTAAGCTGTGTACTCTTTGCGAACTTTACAAAATTATTTTTATTTAATATCTATGTTTTTTTATGTTATACGATGTGAAACCTAAACAGCAGTCACAGAAAGTTTTTGGTTAATTCTCCCAGACTCACGCCAGACAACTTAATTGACGGAAGTAAATCTTGTCCGCGGCATTGATCAGGTCATCACGCTTATGTGATAGGACACGTGCGAAGATCCGGTTACAAAACGTATGTCTACAACTATTTGACGTAACAATATGAACACGTCTTTAGATAGAATCAAATGCATATTACATGTAGATTTTGTCGAAAGATTTTTTTAAAATATGCAATTTTTTTGTTGTTTTTAAACTTAAAACATTATTTGCATTATTCGGTTCATTGTAAAACAATAGTCACATGATTGACTGACGTCATCGTAAATAAAGGTGGCGTAAAAGACGCGTATGCGCGGGCAATAGAGACGGGCTTGCAGTGTAAAGATTTATTACTTCACTAAGTCCTTTAGTACTAACATTAGGTATGCTCCATTGCATACACCGGTTTGAAAAATCAATTTTTAAAAATGTAATCTGAAATATGTAAAATGTAGTCAGAACATCTTTCCTCACACACATTTTTCAACAAAAAAATTATACTAATGAAATTAAAATAATTAAAATTATGATAAAGAAAAAAAAAGACTAAGGTATTGTTTAAGTTATAGACATTGAAAGATAAAAGTACGCATTTAAATATTTATGTATTTGTAATATAATTTTTATATGTAATAGTGTAAGTAATAAATTTAAAGTAAGTTGAAAAATCGAGTCTGATATTGCGTATATTTATTTGCAAAGTGACAGCGTCAAATTTTGTCCTTGACGAAATTGTTGAGTGTCATTTGTAAGGCGTGTTAAAGACCGTAATACAAAAAGTAATACTTTTGAAAACCAGACTATATTTATCAGTTCAACTTTATTTATATTTTTTGTTTAATATATTATGTTTGCTAATTCTAATTGATAATAATAAAATAAAATAATTATTCAAAAACTTTATTAACAATTCGTAATCACAGATATGTAGAGAGGTAACACAGGATTTATTTAATGATGATAATGCTTGGTTGGCACGATGTGTTTTGTGCTGTGTTTGACATCAGCGTTGAAGCTGAAAAAGAAACAAATAGTTAATAATAAAAATGTTCTTTTACAATATTCAAATAAGACTTTAACGTTCTAGTTAAGCCGAGACGAATCAATTGATCAGATCTGTCTGGTGTCAGAGAATTGGTACCAGCCGATTACATCTCCTCAGCAACAGTCGGTCCATGTGCTATATTATGCACTTTTCGTATTGTTAAGTAACGTACCCGGTATGTTTGTCACCGAAATATTCAACAGTTCTGATGGAGCCATCAGCATCATGAAGAGAATACACTCCCTTTACAACATCACCATCACGAGTCTCGTGTTGGTATTTGTGGTCACCAGTATGTGGGTCTGCTACTTTGTATTCGAATTCATATTTAGGATACGCCTGCAAACAAAATTATTTTTGGTATAATTATATTTTATATATTACTGTCTATTTTTTGTTCACGTTTAAAATCAGTTATATAACTCACGTAATAGTCGACAACATGTTTGTCGTGTCCATGCCCGTGATGGTGTATGGGCTGGGCGTGGCCGTGGTGATGGATGATGCTCTGCGAAGAGTAAGCGTGGCCATGACCGTGATCTTGGCAAGCCGCGACGGCGAGCAAAACGAGACACGCGATCTGTAAGTGAATAATTATTAACATTACATTGTTAATATTTGTTATGCATTTATAAAATATTTAAAACTATTATTGGTAAAGTTATGTAGTTGATATTAAAATGGATATTTTTGTATAAAATTTATTTTGTTTAATTTAAATACCTTGGTTAGCATTGTTGTTTTCGTTTTGACAAGTTATTGAATATTGAAAAGCAGTAAAGTACTGATACTTGTCAAATAAAATCAACGCCTTTTATATTACTGGGGTCGATAAAAATTTCGTGTTAACTGATTAAAAACCTATTCGCCCGTTGTCAATATGCAATAATTTCGCAAAAGTTAACATTGCACGGACAGCCTACACTTGGTCTTTGTGTCAACTTATTACGCCTTTCTAGTAGGTGCGAGCGGGTAAACAATTCATTTGAATTTTCAAGTACGTTATTAATAATTTTAATAACAAAACTCATTTGAAAATTATATTATATGTACGTGTCACACGTGACGTATGAACTAAGGTACGAAGTTTTTTTAAACTTGTGTATAGGTATGTTATACATATAGGACATGCGGCTTTAAATAAAAAGAAATGTTTTTGAAAGAAAATGCTGAAATAGGAGTATTTTATATGTTATTCGTTCTATTGGCATTTCTCACAATTATAACAAAATATAATATTTTTTGTAGTAATTTTATAGTGAGGAAAAATAAAAATAAATTAAATTTTAGGTTAAATAAAATTTATCCAATTCCTTTTACATAATCGTAATCATCGTGAGTTATGTAAATGTTAATATACTTATGTTTTAAAAGCATTGCTACCAAAATTGAATTTACCAACATTAAATCCCGATCCTTTCACTTTCCTAATTAACGGCAGCATTGAGCCTTGTGTAACATGGGACTGCACGCATAAGAACGAGTTACCAAAAATAACCACATAGACCACAAAGAAATTAAAACCTGATTCAAACCTTTAGATATATAAATCAACGTATTCAAGTTAACTGCATCAGTTCCATTATTAGCATTGTACAGAAAGCATTACTCAAAATGTGTAAAACTTTTGTATTCGCAGCCCTCATTGCAGCGGCGTATTGCCAAGACCACTCTTATTCAATTAAAACAGTTATTAAACATGAACAACCAAAGAAAGTAGAGACGCATCATGCAGCTCCGGGGCATTACGCACCTCTTCCTATTCAGAAAGCCCAATCAGCGCAACCTCTAGTGCACTTCAGGCCGGCACCTCAACATTATTTTGTGCCAGCTCATCCTGTAGCTCCTGCACCTGTACATGAAAGCATCCTCGCTGTGCCAGTTCATCACGCGCCAGTGCAACAATATCAAGTTTCTAAACAACCAACCAAAAAGGAAGAACACCATGAATCTCACCATGAGGATTATTATGTAAGGCGTTAACTTCTAGAAACTTCTTATAAATAAATAGTTGTAAAATAAATCTATCAAAAAATAATACATTTCAGGCGTACCCCAAATATGAGTTCGAATACAAAGTAGAGGACCCCCATACCGGTGACAACAAGTACCAGCATGAGTCTCGCGATGGTGATGTTGTGAAGGGAGTGTACTCTCTCCATGAGGCTGATGGTTCAATCAGGACTGTCGACTACTCTTCCGACAAACACAGCGGGTAACTATAGTTTATTATTATATTATCTGCTAAATACGTCGATGTCGATTGTCGTGTGTTAAAAAGTCCGGTATACAATACGCTGCAAGACATATCCTCTTGTTTGACTGACAGATGCACATAACGGCAATCATGCCAGTATACATATGTGAACAGTTTGTACGAGTAATGTAGCACTCGATTATAAATTAGTAGGTAATTTAATAGACTTTATGTAGCTTTACACGACGTTTTACAAGCTGTTACTTAGCTAGCTGTCACGCTGTTACTACAATGACTATAAATCTTTTGAAAAGTCGTGTTAAAATAACGTAGTCTTTTAAATTAATCCATTTTCACAAAAAAAATGTGATGTAATGCCCGATAGAGAGAAAATGCCTGTCAGTAATAGTTTATGTATTTCCATGAATAGTTTTAAAATAAGTTATGTAACAATTGCGTAGAAATTATTAGAAAATATATACAATAACACTGATCATGTGTTGACGCTTATTCTAGTTGTGAATTATGATATAACTTATGTATGGGTATAATCGATGCATGCAAATTTTCATTATTTTTCCTCTTTCAGTTTCAGCGCTATAGTAAAGCATTCAGCACCTTCTAAACACACCCAACCTCAGTATCATCATCATCATCAGCATGAATAAAGATATTATTGTAAGCGACCTGTGATCTTTGTACATAATTATTGTTAAATTGTTAAATAAATCTATTCATTAATAAGTGCTTTTGTTATTTTTCCTAAGACTTTTCACAAAACGTCCGTTTACGACTAAACTTAGGCGTGTTAGTATTGCCGTTGTAAACTTTTTAATGTACAATAGTTACTGCTATTTTATGCATATTTTTTGTGTCAAACTCTCACACAGATATGTCTTGTAGATAAACATTATTAGTTTGTAAGTTAAAAGAGAACGTTTATTTGATGATTAAATTGAATTATTAAACTAGCTAAGAGTTTTAGTTTTAAAATAATTAAATATTGGTGAATATACTTATCTCTTAAAACATCAGTGTGTGAAAGTGATTGATATTTATTAGGCTAGTCACAGACTATGCAGTACACGAGATACTTTTACAGATATGAATTGTTACAATATGTCTGAAAGGTCGAATACATAACATTTACTTCACAAGACTGAATATTATATAAGTTTATATTATATTATTATTGTCCTTACTAATTTTTAGAATACCCGTATTAATATATATCAAATTAAACAGTTTTATTTTAAAGTTCAAAGATCGCCTTTATCACATTTAAAATTAAACTCCTTTTGTTACTTAAACTAATCTTCAGAATAGCCCACATGAATTTAAAAAATAAACTAATAAATATTTGATATCATATGAGACAATCAAAACATCTAGTAAAACATAGTATGTTTTATAAACAGAGAAAGTGTGCCGTTTTATTCACATTTCCATTAAATAATATTATATCAGTTACTTAATTTATGATTCATAAAGATATTTATTATATTAGGCAGTATTAGATAACCGGTAAGACGAGCATGCGTGCTAGTTTGGTCAGACAAATAAGAGGAAGACATTTTGTTACTGAACTATTCAAGCTTATTTCATTGAATTTCATTATTACCTATTGGGTTTTAATAATTTTGTATTATTTTTATTGAATTAAATATAGGTAAATATAATTAATGCTAATTTCATCGCACGACTTAATTTACAACCTTCACATTGGTTATGTAAGTTATATAACAATGATTCTGTACGACTGACAGGTTACCAGTACAACGCCTGAGGCAACGCAAAAAGCATATCAATTCGTAACTAAACTTCGACCCACAAGCACCTATATAATGAACAAAATATGATTTGGATACATCAGTTGCATTGAGGAAGTCGAAGAAAGAGGATCAACATGTTATACAAAGTAAACATTTGCATACGATTAGTTTAAAAATTAATATAATTTAAAATGTATTAAACAAAAAACTTTTTTTAGATTGTTTTTATAACAGCGCTAGTCGCAGCTGCATATTCCCAGGAACATGCTTATAAAGCGAAGTCAATAGTGAAACTCGAACAACCAAAACATGATTATCGTCAATACGCTGAACAATTTACAGCACTTCACCAAACACAAAGTGCTCCAGTTCATGAAGTACAGGAACCGGCATATCATGCTGCACCAGTTCAACCAGAACATGGGCAAAATTATCATTTCTATACAAATCAACAGGCTCAAAATTATAATTTAGAGGAAACTGCGGTTCCAACTTTTAAGTTTGCCCCAGAACACCATGAAGCTCTAAATCTGAAATCGATCCAAGATTATCATAAATACGCAGCAGCTATTTCTAATGCAGTTCCTGCTGAAGAGAAGACTCAAATACATATTCAAGAAAATAAACAGTCGCACCATGCCCCTACTCAAGAGGCCGTACCTTACCATATAAATGCACTCCAACATACTCCTTCAAAAGCCGCAGAGGAACAATATGTAGCAGCGGCTGGTCACGAGCACCATAACAAAGATCATCATGTTGATTACTATGTAAGATTTCTAAATTTAAACACTAAAGAATTATTTTTAGATTAGAGTTCATACTTATAGATAATATTTTTCCAGGCTCATCCTAAATACGAGTACGAATATAAAGTAGAAGATCCCCATACTGGTGACAACAAATATCAACATGAGACCCGTGATGGTGATGTTGTTAGGGGAGTGTATTCCTTCCACGAAGCCGATGGCTCAGTTAGAATAGTTGAATATAATTCCGACAAACACAATGGGTATGTAATTCTATTGTCACATTAATCCACAAATATGTGACTTATTTGGCTCATATCTCCCATTAATTTGATTAATGTTAATTTGTTTTACAGATTCAGTGCCGTTGTGAAGCACACAGCTCCTGGTCAGCGCGTCCATATCGAAAGTCACCATAAAAACTAGACTAATTAATGGTATTATAAGTAAATAATGCAGCTGTGAAACTGATAGGATAGTTTGTTACACTTTAGATTGTTATGATTTTTAAAATAAATTATTATAAAAATGACGCTTTATTTTTATTGAATTTAATTATGTTTATACATTAATAGTAAGTTACCAATTCAGAAACAAAAGATAGAATTTAGTAAGACAGTATAATAACGTTGTGTTACTTTTTTATGGCCGATATAAGCTGGTAGTTGTGTCATAGTACGTGGAATAAAGTATTTACTACTTATAGTATAACAAAATGCTCTAAACTTATTATTAATAAAAATTAATTATTATTAATATTACCCTTTTTAAAATATACTGATTTTTTAAAAAATATTAAAGTTTATTCTTTCATCTTTCAATTCTTTGAATGTATGTTGCATGACACGTATTATGTTCCTAGGGTATTTTATCTCTAAATTTTTTAATAAAAAAACAATACTTTTGAAAATGAGTCGCATATATTTTGAAAAACGGATGTGACGTAATTGTGTTGTACCAATGTTGGACCAATAGCAGCCAAGAACAAAGAATACGTTCATTTTGATCACAAATATCAGTTTCTCGCTTTGGCACGGAACGGTTATTAACTTTTTTGTTTTTTTTTTGCTTTAATGACGTGATGTTTTATATTACGTTTACCATATTAATTGAAACGATTAGTGTTTATTATGTCAGATAGCCAAAAATGATTTTTTTAATAAAATTGTTAGCGGCAGCAAAACAAATGGGAACGCACCTATACCAAGTCGGTACTTAACAACCGACGTATGCAAGTTTGCTTGCGATGATTTTCGGAGTTTTGTTTTGTTTGAGAAAATGACAGATAGTGGTTTTGTAAAAGTGCAATTTGATAATTTTCTTACGTCCTTATTTCTCGGAATAAGAAAAAAACACTTTGTTACTTATCTGCGTAGCTTTATGGTTTAATGATGGTGATACAAAATATTAATTCAACGCCAGTACAAAACAACAAGAGAAAACAGATTATCGTCCGTATTGTCAATAGAAATCGTATTATCAACTTTGACATTATGAGCACTATGACGTCACAGAGCGCGCCAAAACGGAGTGGCGTTTAAATGCACTACAAACGTTTAATAATTTCGATCTTCATTATTTTACAAAATATACGTTTCTTCGGTGCCGGGCTTTTATATATAGATATATAACAATAAAAGCTATCGTTTAGGATCATAAAAAAAATCATGCATATACCCTATTATACAATGTAATTAATATACGATGGACGAGCTCTCGTCAGTATTTATTGATAACTGCTGTTTTAATATCAGCCACAAATCAGGTTTAGATTTAATTAAGAAACTAATAAACATTATAGATTTGCATAGCGTGATATATATGGTAGATATTGTAAAAAGATGCGACCCCACTTTTATTCACAATAAATATTTTCTATAAATAGGAATCATGCGTAGACAAAAAAATAGAAATACATAAATCATAACCTATTGTAATATCAAAAATGCAAATTTGTTTTCTAAAAATTGTGTTCTAAATTTAAAAAAGATGCCATGTATAATCCTTTAAATGTAACAAAAAAAAGCTTCGAAACAAATTTAAAAGAAGCTTCACACTGCATGTTATAATTTTACGCTTTCGCAATGCTCAGGTAGATAAGTGACTACCTACTTTTACATATTACTTCCGTGTCATCATTGAGGGTGCTCCACTAAATATTATTATATCATTAATAATTAAAACAATTGAATCGCTGACTAATGTAATAAACAAAGAAAGTAAGAGCACTTGCCAAATCGTATTAAACTTACTTAATATAATCTATATTAAGTAAAAGCAGGTTTAAAACCAGCCCCCAAAATTATAAACTTGTTTTATTCGACGTGATTACGCATATGTATGGCACTGTGAGATAATTTTGAGTATAAAAAGCATGACAACATGAACTACATTATCAATTGCTCCAAATTAATTGACTGTAACGCACATTAAACAAAAATATGTTATTTAAAGTGAGTTCATCTATTTAATGTTCATTTATACTGAACTAAATATTTTCTATTGATATGAAAAACTATTAAAATGTTTCAACGTTTCAGGCAGTAATTTTGATCGCTCTAGTAGCGACAGTATATGGCCAGGAGCACCATGGAAACGGACATGGTCACGCTTATTCTTCTCAATCCATCATCCGCCATGATGTCCACCATATACAACACCATCAACCCACTCATCATCAGCAACAACAAGCGGTTCTTCATCAATCAGCTCATCACCAACAACAAATCGCTCACCACGAACCTATTCATCATCAACAACTTCAAATCGTCGCTCATCATCAACCCGCTCATCACCAGCAGCAACAAGTCCTCGATCATCACCAACCCACTCATCATCAGCAACAGCAAGTTGTAGCACACCACCAACCTGAATATCACCACGCTGCCCCACAGGAACATCATCACGAGCACCATGTCGATTACTATGTAATATTTCCCCCATTATTTTTTTACGATTTGCTTACACTAATTCAAGTACTTACTTTATGATATAACTTTCAGGCTCATCCCAAATATGAGTTCGAATACAAAGTAGAGGACCCCCATACCGGAGACAATAAATACCAGCATGAGTCTCGCGATGGTGATGTTGTGAAGGGAGTGTACTCCCTCCATGAGGCTGATGGTTCAATCAGGACTGTCGACTACTCTTCCGACAAACACAGCGGGTATGTATCAATACATTTGAGCTAATTTTTATTTCATGATTCGACATTTTAAGTGGTTTTTTATTATCATATTGCATATTTTTCATCAGATTCAACGCCTTCGTGAAACACTCCGAGCCCTCCAAACACGCCCAGCCTTCTCACCATAACTACGACTACCATCATTAATTCTACGACATAAGCTCTACTATAATTGTTATTGATTGTTATTTGTAAAAATGTAAATAAATGTTCCTAGTCTTTTCAAGTATTTTTGTTGTTTCATTACTTATATAAGACAACTAATTTATATGCGTTACTCATCAGTATTTAATTATTACAAAAGTAATATAAGGTGAAGAAAAAAATTTGATAACTCGAAAAATGCTCTTGATTAAATTTTGCACAATGAATATGAAACCTTAACTTCGACTAAATTGATCTAAAAAATAACATAGCTATCATTATTTAGACATTCCAACTTATGGAGCACCGTATATAAAGAAGGTGACTGGAATAAGGAAGCAAAAGTGTGAGAATAACGAGAGATGTGGCTAATACATGTAGCTAATTAACCATAAGAATATATATACCAGCGGTTCTCAAACTTTTTTGGCGAAAGAAAAAGCCTTAATATAATTATAAAAAACTGATTTATATTTATTTGTGAATAATCATATTACAATGTAATATTACGTAATATTTAGTTGGAATATTTAGATGTAACCTTATAATCTCCCTTTGGTAGGTATTTTTTGCAGTATTTCAGCCCTAGGGTTCCGCGGAACACACTTTGAAAATGGCTGACATAGACTAATTTTACAGGCACCTGAATTCTGTACTATACCATCATAATAAAGATAATAGTAATAATAACTTATAACACGAATAAAAATATTATACAATAGCAAGCTTAATGCCATCAAGGTTAATGTCAAAATTATAAATAACAAGTGTATTAGAATTTTCAATGAACTGTAGTAATATTATACTTAATTCTATACTACTACATGATTTTTTAAACTTAATTATCAATCTATGACGCAATTAATTACGTAGCATAAGTTTCATTATTAAAAATACCTTTATATATATATATATATAATAAATATTATTAATACTAATAAAATCATATTGATTGATTTATTTTTGGGGAAAAATAAATACTGATGAGTAACGCATATAAATTAGTTGTCTGATATAAGTAATGAAACAACAAAAATACTTGAAAAGACTAGGAACATTTATTTACATTTTTACAAATAACAATCAATAACAATTATAGTAGAGCTTATGTCGTAGAATTAATGATGGTAGTCGTAGTTATGGTGAGAAGGCTGGGCGTGTTTGGAGGGCTCGGAGTGTTTCACGAAGGCGTTGAATCTGATGAAAAATATGCAATATGATAATAAAAAACCACTTAAAATGTCGAATCATGAAATAAAAATTAGCTCAAATGTATTGATACATACCCGCTGTGTTTGTCGGAAGAGTAGTCGACAGTCCTGATTGAACCATCAGCCTCATGGAGGGAGTACACTCCCTTCACAACATCACCATCGCGAGACTCATGCTGGTATTTATTGTCTCCGGTATGGGGGTCCTCTACTTTGTATTCGAACTCATATTTGGGATGAGCCTGAAAGTTATATCATAAAGTAAGTACTTGCATTAGTGTAAGCAAATCGTAAAAACATAATGGGGGAAATATTACATAGTAATCGACATGGTGCTCGTGATGATGTTCCTGTGGGGCAGCGTGGTGATATTCAGGTTGGTGGTGTGCTACAACTTGCTGTTGCTGATGATGAGTGGGTTGGTGATGAGCAATAATTTGTTTGTGGTGAGCAGTTTGTTGTTGTTGATGATGAGCTGGTCGGTGGTGTTGTTCATGGTGGACGTCATGGCGGATGATGGACTGTGAAGAGTAGGCGTGGCCGTGTTCATGCCCATGGTGCCCTTGGCTGTTAACTGCTGCTACCAATGCGGTTAAAATTACTATCTGTAATTATGCGATTTTAATTTAATGTAGTTTGATAAAGTGCCTAAATACTAATTATTATAATTTTTTATTCAATAATTTGATGTTATTATTTTTTTACCTTTGAAAACATTTTAGCTCCAGTGTCGTTATCAATTGATTGTTCGTTTAATCTGTGTTCGAAATTGTGTATGCGAGACTTTATATACAACCGAATCTCAGGCGTTACAGTTACGTTTTCATACGTAATGCGACCTGAAATAAAAGACTCGTTTTCAAAACCTGCTGTTTTGTGTGTGTATGAAAGAACTGTTTTATAAACCAGTTCTGTTGTAAACACAATGTCAAGTGTAATAACCTAATGTAATTAGAATTTGTACATGATGATTATTATTATTTCTTATAAAACTTTGTAAGGATTTAAAGTAAAAATCTGATTTAATGATATTTATTTTATTCAGTCACCAAAACCGAAGCTTTTGCACAACACCCCGGCAGCAAGTCTAACATTTCATAATTTGTATTTCATAAAACTTTTTATAATAATGAAGGAAATAGGAGACTTATACCCTAAATAGAAAAATATTTTACAACAGATAAAAAGGAATTTATGAATTAAATATATATAAAACATAGAGCAGTTTAAACTAATATTAGAATCGGGCCTGTAAGTCCCGAAATGAGAAATACATTTTATGAAACATTGAAATTTAGGCGGGCTCCAATTGGGATTTGAACCGCGGAGCTTCCTATCGTTGTCGCATTCCGTCCTTTCTTATATTAAGTTATATAATAAATTATGTCGTCGTAATAGGTCGATTATTATTAAGAGTTATCCGTATAGGTGTCCTGGGCCATAAGCAGGCGCAGCGGCTATTGATTTCACTAAGGGAGCAGCTACGGGAGCTGCTGGATGCGCAGCATGGCCTTGTCTGCTGACTACGGCATTAAACCTAAAAATATAGGAGGGATATACATTAATAAATTAAATGTCATTTTAAAATAAATGATAAAATAAATATTTAATTTATTATTATAGAAGACAAAAATAACTATAGTAAAATATAAAACACGTATCCCATAAGGTTGTGTAAGTAAATAAATTATAATATCAGGAAATTTCTGTCTAAAGTACCTATCTACATAAGCTTCAACATTAAATACTTGGCATAATTAAGCGCTTGCACAAAATATTATAGCTACACATGCGCATGAACTGGTCTTTTAAAATATGCAAATTACGTGTAATAAACCTGGATTATGCACTACATTTCATTGTGAATTAAAACAGCTATATGTTTATTGTAATTAAATAGATTTAAGTAATAAAATGAAATTAGATTCTTACCCATTGTGATCATCAGCCGAATAATTAACGGTACGAACGGTACCATCAGGCTCAACCAAAGAATATTGACCCTTCACGACATCACCATCTCTGGCTTCCCATTGGCTTTTCTGATCTCCCGTATGACCGTCAGCGACTCCGTAGTTGAATGTATAACGGGGATGGGCCTGCATTTTTTCCATATAGTATTTGTTACAAGAATAAACATTATATTATGTTATATATTACTAACATAAACTTCGACAGGGGCGGCCGCGGCGTGTGCGTAGGGCGCTGCGACTCGTGCGATGGGAGCGATAGGCGCGCGATAGACCGGCGCAGGCGCATACAGCGAGCCATGACCTGAAACCGTACTACTATTATCCTACATCGATTATAATTTTATGGTAATTTAATTTATATTGGAAAATTCAATTGTAAGATAATAGATAAATCTCTAGAACCTAAACCATATCCTAAGCCTGGAGCACCGAATGCATGAGCACCGAAGGCGGGTGCACCGAAGGCGGGGGCACCGAAGGCTGGAGCGGCATAAGCAGCTGGTGCGGCAAAACCGTGACCGTATGCTGGAGCTAGAGCTGGAGCTCCTAATACTAAGCTTTGTGATGATAAGGCTCCATGAGGCCCTGCGATCACTCCTGCACTGGCTACAGTAGCCAGTCCACAAACCAGCAGTACCTGAAACCATCAGCAGCACTCCAATAATAAATGTTAAAGATCCTTTTCAACACTTGAAATCACATTTGAAATAAACACACACTTGAAATATAACACATCAAATATAATATATAACACATTACCTTAACGAACATTTTTGGAGAAATTATAATCTACAAACGGTATAGCACTTAGTACGAGTGTTGAATAGTTGTGTGCCAAATTCTCAGATAACTAGCGCTTATATAGCGAATGCCTAAGCCCTATAGATACAGGCACAGGCACGAGTCCAGACGTATCTAGACGTACGAAAATATAGGTAGATATAGGTAGAGTTGGTGGGCGCTGCCTAAGAATAAACTAGATTGTGGGTCTGACAGTGGACAAGTCTTGCCACGAAATGTACAATAACCAATCTAGTATCCGTCACGACAAATCTTTATAGAACACGTGCACCCTAATTTGATTTGGCTCCCATAATATCACAATTCCACAAGTTTTAACATAAATGCGTAATGACTTTTTGAATGCATTTATCAACAAACTTTATTTGACATGTTCTGAATATTGAATACACATTAAAACACGTGTACACCTTATAATAAATAACTAAATTGTACTATATATATTCCCGAAATTTGCTTAGAGTATATAGGTATTTGGAAGAATATCCATATTATGTCGAACTAACCTGCAGTTGCGGTGCATTTGACATGAGAGCCGATACATGCATGTTACAAAGTGTAGTATAAATATGTGGTAGCGCTGATTTCATAAAACACTTATCAGTAAAATACTGTCGTTTTAATAATATTAATGGAGTAGTAGGCCTTGATATATTAAACATAATATCTACCTAATTTATAATATACGTTCTTATTTTGATTTAACTTTTCTTGTTAAAGAGGTTTACAAACGAAATATGTGAGTTTTATTAAAATCAAACTAAAAACATTTGAATTATTTTATTTAATAAGAAGACCATCGACATAATGTCCAAACTTGAAATAGACAATGATTATGAACTGTATAAATTATTATAAATTTCACAGTACAGAAATACGTGTTATAGGTCATGAAATCACGTAATATTAAAACGCGTTATAAGAGTACCTACCGTGTTATAGGGGGATTACTGTACTTTAAAAGGAATTTATAAAACTGTTGTAAATCAAAATACGTATAGTATATTTATTAGTATCAAGACGGAGTTGTATTGAACGTTTATTTGCACATTTAACTTTGATCTAATATCAACAAAGCTATATTTGATTTAATACTCATTCATTAAAATAATAGTCGTTTCATTATAAACCATTGTAACTAATCCAGTGAGATTGTGGTTCCGGTATAACACGGCCTTACTTTAGTATCGAATTCTAATGTATTTAGTTTAAACATTTCGTTATTTATAATTTCGTATTTTTAATGATTTTGTATATGAAATAGATCTCGTTGTTCTCAAATATCAGCTTAATTTAATGATGTAAACAATTTTATATAAAGTTAACTCTAGCCATCTATAGGGTCATATATATAAATCTATTGTAGCAGTTAACGATAACTTTATGGTTTATCTTGCATCTAAGTTTTAAACTGTTGTTGTGAGCTACTTTGTGTAGGATACACGTGTTGTGGGAGTTATTAATTTCATACAATAATGAATTTTAAATAATTTATTAGCAATAACATAATAAATAGTAGACAATTTATGATATATTAATTTACCTT
This sequence comes from Tineola bisselliella, assembly GCA_028551675.1. Classification (NCBI taxonomy): domain Eukaryota; kingdom Metazoa; phylum Arthropoda; class Insecta; order Lepidoptera; family Tineidae; genus Tineola; species Tineola bisselliella. Next base: position 228,200 of record JAPWLS010000970.1, read on the forward strand.
CCATTATGAAAAAGAATTTAGCAAAAACATCGTTTAACATATTTTAAAATATCATAAAAGTATTCAAAGTATTGTTTACAGTAAACCTAATCATGAACAATAAACAACATAGATCTAATACAGTTCATAAGTGAAAATAACTGTTGTCCAAATGTATGTTTCCACCATACCGGCTTGATGAGACGAACGTACACACCTTTTGCTATACCTAGCTACTCCCAAGTCGATCCCGAAACGCGTCTGGCTAATTCACGGGTGTTTATTAACTTTATTATAATTTTTTTTTACTATTTAGCAATTGTTTTATAAAGTAAGTACTAAACTATTAAAAGCGGTCTGTATTTAAAGTAATATGTCTAACAACAACGAACTCATTTGATTGCCAATTCGATTCAGGTACATAGTCGCTGTTGTATTCAACACGCCTTCAAATAAACTTACAATTATATGTACTTATATCTTAGATTACATATTTGCATATGAATAAGTAATTAAGATGCCTATATATTACAAATATTCTCACGATATGGGGATAATATATTAGAAGTTATTTGACCCCAAAATACCTTATATTTCAAATTACTGTACGATTTAATATTATGACCATGGATTCAAATTTTTATTAGAAAGCTTTTATTATTATAGTTTTTGTAGTTGTAAAATTAATGTATAACCATTTGATACATTACTATCTCTGCTAGTAGGCTAGCTGGCTTAAACGTCTTCCTAGTATTAATAAATGGTGTTAAAACATGAATTCTATTCATGCATCATTACACTGTTACATGTTTTAATTAGCAACAAACTGTAATAAATCCTTTCCTTAATAAATCACCCGAGGTATCAGCTGTCCATCATAGCAACTGAGGAACAGTTCCTCTGATTCATAGACCGCAGTCGTTAACCTGTGCGGTCGACGCCTACTATTGCATTACTCGACAATGCACCGTACGCGTTACACGTGGGCTAAATTGTGAGATCGGAATAATAACAAAACATATTTTTTAAATATTAGATAATAAGGTCCAACTAAATAAATTATTAGTAGATTAGGTTTTATTGGATTTCATGTTACAATTGCCTCGTGTTTAATTTGGAAATGTCTGTTCTCTTTGTATAGCGAGCACCGTTGCCATTTTCTATGTCATTCTTTATTCTCTTACGACCTCCGTAGGCTCCTATTGGAATATTTGCACAAACCTCGAAATAAATACAAGTATTATATTAAAACAATTAATAAGTTTTTAAATTAGAGAGATAAGATGCTTATAGTTGACACTATTGATTACCGTCATAAAAATATGATGATATTAAACTGGCTTGATTTCAGGCTCTCACAGGATTTATCAATAATGTTTGAATGTAGGTACTTGTATAATGTAAATCAATAAACGAACGAGTGACTTCTGATATAAGCATGGACAGGCATACAAACTATTGTTTTATATATTGGTATAGATATTGCAATTGCTTCTTATCTGATATATCAATCACTAGTGATATCTAAAAACTTTTCTAACGCAATCTAATTAGAAATGATCAATTAAAACGGATAACTTCGAGCACTTAATCTTAAAGTTACACAATTAAATTAAACATTCGTCTACATTATTATTTCATAAGAACTTTGAATAATTTAATGCTTTAATATTTGAAAAAATAAGCGATTTTGTTTACTGTAATTATTATGGTAGGTCAATATAGGATGTTCTATAATCTAGTTCATAACTATTGACACGTATAGTATGCATGTGTTAGAATCACACATTATCGCGTATAGCCGTTTTATTTGATATTAATTATGGTGAAGAGAGTCAGCATTGGCATCCTAGGTATTCTAAACACTGAATGATATTGTTCTGGTAGTACGCGTGCGACATGTGTCGGTCGTGCGCAGGCATTCGTATTATTGCGACAATGCCGGCCGTGTCATGGCCTCGCCCACCAGTGAATGTCCAGCTTAACACTTGACATCATGTGCGTATCATACACTACTTGAATAAAACATTACCTCGAATCGTGGGATAATGACTTCTTAAAATATTAACTAAATGTGTAATAGTTTGTTTGATATCTTATTTTGATAATCAAAAGGTTTTCATGATGTTTTATTATTCTGTTTGAATTATGTTCATATTAACTACTCTTTTATCGAAGTGGATTTTCACTGCTGTGTGTTCAAACAGCTTCTGTGCATTTATAATCACAAATAATTAATTGAATATATTAAAATTTTCCAACGTCCTTGTGAGGTAAGATTGCCCTCGGCACACCCTACTGCTCCAGATTCGAGAGCTTTTGCACTTGCAAGTACTTTCACTATCATTGTAGGCCTATAAGTAAGCCTTTATTTGCGTAACACAAGTCTAGAAGTTAAATAATAGTTTCGATTTTGCAAGGGTTGAAGATTTGTAATTATGATTGAACATCCTTCTAATTTAATGAGAAAATTATTGTTTTTCGAACTAACTCGCTTCTTGGTTTCTATTACATTCGTTTATTTAGTAATAATTTATTCATCACAGTGGGTTAAATAGAAATTAATTAACAGTTACCGAGTAGGTATACAATCAAATGCTACGGTGCGTGAAATGTAAATATGCTGTTACGGTCGGTAAATTAATTTTTGAGAGACACGTGACAGCGCTTATTGATATTCTGCGCCATACGGTTAATTAATGTAATTTTAATACAATATATTAATAATTTAAATAACAAAATAATATAATTTATTTAAATGCTATTTTTGAAACGTAACATGAAACATTTTAATAAAAGTAATCGTTGCGAATATTAGTCGGTCTTCTTTCTCGTTTATTCGGTGAATGTTTCCCAGCATGTGTTCTTTCTCGTACACCTCTATTCAATTTGCTGTTAAGATCTTGTGGAATGTGTATTGTTTCATAATCCAACGTATAATGCGGTGGGCCGTAATCCTCGTCCAAATTGCTAATTGTGTAGTCTGGAGGCAAGTACGAAGTGTATTCGAAATTAGGGTTTACAATTTTCATATGATTCCTATATTTCTTTTTTGGCAAAACTGTAAAATCACTCATAGAATTGCTCGCAGTGTAGTGGAATAAGTCAGGTTTCGCGTATCGTTTGTGATAATTGATTTTCTTTTTAGTGAGGGGCTTTTTCGCGTAGTCTACCTCAGGATACACGTGACCAATATCTGCTGTTTGAGTTAATTCATACATATCAAGATCAGCTGCTGGTTCGTAATTAGGGTGTTTGTATTTCGATGGAGTTGTAATTGGTTGAAATCCTGTTTCAATAAGTTTTGGCATTTTAAAATGACCATTAATACCAAAAGGCGATATTAGCTTTTGCAAATCGACGTTTGAGGGTTCATCGTAGTAATTTTCTGAATAATCCTCTTCTACTTTTATTTCAGGAGAATCTCTTACAATAACTCGGTTTTCTTTATTCGGCTTATATGCGAGATGTTTGAAGTTTTTAGTAAGGTCCATTTCGATAACTTTTGAATAAATATCTTCTTCCTCGCCTTTATTCGCATGTTTACTTTTCTTTTTTGGCAAAGGTATTGTTGTGTATCTTGTTTTATAATCAGGTTTAACGCTATTAGATTCAGGTACAAACGGCTTATCAAAATAACTTTGATGTGAATTATGAGAATAATCTTTCCCAAAACCGAATTTACTAAATGAAGTATCTTGATCTTCGTTTTCAGTTTCTGCATATGGAGAAGGATAATCAAAAAGTGATTCATATTTGCCATAATCTCTAAATGATTTCTTTTCCATACTATTAGCGGGGTCTTTCTCTGAATCGAATTTGTTACCGTTATTTTTGACAACAGCTTTAAACCCTATTTTGGGGTCTGCGGTATATTCTACTGTTCTCGTTGAGCCGTCTGGTTCAAGGACACTATATTGGCCTGCAAAAACCGTTGAATGAATAATTTAAACCTGGATCAATTTGCGAGATATCTATTATACCTTTAACAGTTTCCCCGTCTCTTGCTTCCCACATAGACTTAAAATCACCTGTTGAATCATCCTTTACTCCATAGCTGTACGAGTAATTAGGATCAATCTGGAATTAAGAATTAAAGTAATTAATTTTCTACTTTACAATCCATCTATGCATGTTCTCTAAGCCTTTCGTTATTTATTCATTAGACGTGTGAATGTTATATAAATCGAGATATCTATCACTAAACGAATCTCTGATGAGCATGCAATGTCCAAATTATCATTATAATTAAACTCAATTTTAAATTAATTGCGTATAAGATATATTCTAATAAATTAAAAGGTGTCGTGTACTGCATTTTATCACTCTGCGTGGGAATTGCACAATTTCTCAACTGGTTTTGAATAAAATTTTAAACTTGCAAAAGTTACTTCAGACCAAAGGAAATGTTTCTAAATATTATAAGTAAGTCTAATTTTTAATACATTTTAATTTTTTATTTCATAAAAGTATCATAATTTTAATTACTTGCGACCTATAAAATTTAAGTATCTTTTTAAAAATTAAAAATAATTGTTAATGAAATAATTATATTATATAAATGCTTTTATATAATTTTAAAAGTAGGTATAAGAAACTATGTAGATATACGAATAGGTATATACTAAGATAAGTTGTATACATTCAATAGTATAAATGACACTCGCTTGACCATCACAGCGTACAAGTTCAAGATGAGCAAGTCGTCTGGCACGTGTCTGTAAATATCAATGTCCGATTAATTTGCTAACTCGAGATCTCAGCATTTAACACGTGTTAACGAGATTTACAACCAATCTTAGATTAATTATGACTGATTTAATTAACAAGTTTCATTAAACTTTTATGACCTGAATGTTTTTAAAGGTACAATTAATTTTGATAGGTGAATTTAATGTTTATTTTCGTAATCGTACTATAATTATCTCGTAAATTATATCCTAAAATGTTTTATAAAATTTATATGAAAGCATTGCACAAAATTAATTTAAAACATCGCAAATAGAGGTCTACAAAAATATAAATTTTAACTAAACCTAGCCATTTTACGGGAAAAAATTGAATTTTTAGCGTAAAGATTGTTTCCATTATGTCATCGATGTAAAGGTAAAACTTATTGTTGCATTTTTAAAGCGGCCTTTACTAACTGGTTTGATCCGAGCACTTTTACTCGGAGAACGGGTCGCGTTTTGCCCCAGAGAAAACTGGGTGAACGACAGGGGAGCAACTGCGTACGACACCGGTCGTGATATCTAGTCGTTTCAACACATCTTAATAGCTGCTTTCAATATGAATTTAAACAGAATTTGTTTTACTTATTACCGACAGTTTCTATAACAAAGTTATTGATTATAAAATAAATAAATCCCTTTTAATCACAATATTGTCTAGGAAATGTTAGTATGTACATATGTATAAAGGCTTACAATTTAGTTGAATAACTAAATACAAATATTATAATAATTATATAAAAATACTAGAGTTTAGTGAAATGAGATACCTCAAAGAACATATAGTCATTTTTGAGAATTTATTACGTATTTTTTTCTTATTTATTTCCACTTTCCTATACTTTCCTATAATAAATATTTTGAAACTAGTTAAAAATGTACTATTTTTTTTTTAAATTTCGTTCTTATTTTCATGTTAGTATTTCTTACATAACTCCCCTATTGAGCTTACAAATATTTATTGTAATTAACTTATTTTATTGCAATGCCATTAAAAAACTCATTAATGCCATTATAACAATTATTAATTAAAATGTTTTGTTTTCTTTATTCAGATATCTAGTTTGTAGTCAGGACATTGTACGTTTATATATAGGTATACCTACATATTTATTTTGATTATTATTATAAAATGTTTTTTTTTAAATAATCTTTTGTTTTTACAAAAATCTGTATACACACTAATAATAGTTTTTATTAATTAAGTTTAACGAAAAGATGAAACGAATACTTATTAACAATTTCAAATAAGAACTGCAATTGTTATTATAGTAACAGAAAATGAAAGTAAATCTCCAACAACGGCATTGTTTAATTAGTGAGCTTGTCTTGCACAATTATTTTATTATATGTGTTTATTGTATTGTTCTTATTTATGCGCGTGACAGATCCTTAATCTAGAATGATAGAGTTTATAACTGACTTATATAATTATAGGTTTTATTGTCAATTTGCGTTCAGTGTTTTAAATTCCGTTGTTTGTTTTAAAGAAGGAAATACAAAATAATATTTTATACATATTTAAATAATTAATAATAATAATAATAATAAATAATAATAATAATAAATAATTTACTTTTTATTTTTAGAACAAATACAATTATATATTTTTTAAATAAATAAACCTTTGGAGATCAATTAATTAATTTCCAAACTTTATGCAAACTCTTTATGCCGATTTATTCTTCGGAAATTATTGCGTCGAGTTTTAATTTATCTATTACATAATAATTTAGACAAAATTATAGATGATAAACTTACATCGTCATGGTCATATTTGATTGGATAAACCCCTGGAACACCGCATTGTACTATTAATGCTTTTGTTAGCATTGTCTGAAAATAAACCAATATATTAGTAAGTAGGTTATTTGATGAATATTATGGTATATCCACACATAACAAATATATATTACAAGATATAAAAGTGAAAATTTTGTAAAAGTAGTTTGACTAACTTTTACCTTCAAACATTTCAATTTACAGGTTCTATTTTATTTATGGCATTGAAAACTGAACCGGTTTGTTTTCTCGCTATATACATATGTATATATGAGAAATAAAATATTGTAAATAATAAAAATATAATGTTAAGGAACATCTGCTATATACATATAAACTTTATGAAGAATTTGTTAGTAATTTAAAAGTTTCTTGTTTATTGCAAGCGTGAAAATTTAATTATTATTTGTTAAATATACAAATAACAAAAAAGATAAACAGCTATTGCTTGGTTTTAAAAATACATACTAACTTGTAAATTTTTAGCACGATTAGCTTAAAAGTAAATATAGAAATAACATAAAGTACTATTAGATTACATTTTAAAATAAATACATCGTTAATAATTATTTTTAAAATATTACTTTTATGTGAGCAATAAATATTAAACGTATTTTTTAAAATTTAATTTATTTGATGTAATCTTATACATAAAATCGTTCTAAGTCGGACATGTATGGACTATTCTGTTACTGATATTGTAATTATTATTTCAAATTTTTAACATTTAACAATAATATTTCAGACATCCTTTACTACTGATGTTATATATTTTAGTTTTCCATGCAAAAATATTTCTAATATAATAAAATTTATCACTAATAACATGACTCACCACTAATAAATAAAACAATAAAACCATTTTTATAAATGCACTACACCACTGAAACTGAAGGTTGCAACGTCTGCAGTCAAGGTCGAGTTTTCGCAAGAAGACAGTAAGCTAGGCCAACGCGTACTATTTATAAACGCACACAAAGGTATCGGTGCATCAAATGAGTGCACTAACACACGTGCATAGGAGCCACCACTTCGATGCACATCCGATGGTGACAGTATCAACTTATTGCTACTGCATTAGTTGGCTAGTTGATTATTTCTATTTTATTATCTATAACGAGTTTAATTTCGCAGGCATCTTCCATTAATCCGCCTTCTTCCAATTATATCTACAATTAATTATCAATTAGTATTAGCAAAAAAATGTGTTCCAAATTTAGATTATTTTTTGAGTTAAATATATAGATTTTAATAAATTATTATTATAAAGAAAGGAGAAAAAATATTTTTCATGAATAATACAAATTCAAAAATACGAACGTTCCAGTCATAACCATCGTTTATGTACTTAGTAGTTGTTTTTTTAAAAATTTATTTGTGTGATAAAGAATATCTATTTAATATTATTATTTTATTTATTTATTTATTTATTTATTGGGTTTATGATTATTAGAAACTAAATTGTAAACTATATAACGTAAAGTGTTCATTTGTTTTATCTAATACTTTAAATGACAGTTTATCTAATTCAATAAACCTTTCAAAGGAATTATAAGAACTAGCGATTAGAAAAATAAAATAAGGAAGGAAATAGCCAATGTTTTAGGTATTTGAATTTCAATCATTTATATAAGTTGTACTATTATATGAATTCTATAATTCTCTGTGTAATGAGCATGCAAATCAATGAAAGTGAAAACTTTCCTGTAATATGGAGTTCATTGATCTAATTTAACAGCTATCATCACGCAGACTTGTTGACGGGATATAGAGAAATAATTTGTACTATATATTAAATAAAAAAACGTATTTTAATACACGTAATCTAATAAAAGGCAGACCAACACATGATCACATACTATTTTTAAGGACTAATAAATATGTCCAATAATAAATAAATTTATATTTGATTTTCCTTTAATAAATCAGTATGAGGATGAACCCACATGAACACGTGACATGCGTGACGTGCGCATACTCTGTCTGTAACTGTATGTGAATTCATTCATAGAGTTAATTACATTGCAAATGCAGACATGTAAAAAATAAATCTATTACATTGTAGGAAATCAACTAAATTGGGAAAGTCCACCTTTATTGAAAAACAACTGAATTATGTTCGATATCTATGTATTTTAATGAATTAAATATCAGTAACATTTTTTATAAGATTTATTGTTTTAGTTGCTATAGTTTTTTGTTGTTGACAAATTGTGATGGATGAACTGAATCGATTTCTAATCACATAAATAAAGCGACCGTGGCGGAATACTTCATACTCGTACGAGCATTATGCTCTTCAATAGATCACTGTTCAACTGCCAGCAGATGTCATAATAAATATTTCATACACTGAAATGATATTTTAAAATGGCAAAGAAAAACCTGTCGATTTTATAACTAAATTGAAACGCTATAATTTATTTCATAAATTACGTTTATTTCGATTCTTCCGTGTCGTAAATGACGATTTTTCACTGTCAAAATCTTATATCTAGATAAATTTAGGTATACTCGTGACGCCAGGTACAAAGAAGTTATTTACAAAGTGCAATCGAATTTAAGTATCACAGACTGTTACTAATTTTGAATACATAACGTTTAGAGGCGCTAAATACCTACATTGTAGTTACATTTAGCGAAAAAAAAAACTATTTCGTTAAAGGAGCGCCATCTAGTGGTAACCGTAGTAACCTCCATCGTAGTGGTGTCCGTAGACTTGTGGGTGGTGAGCGTGACCAACTCGTTTTACTACAGCGTTGAAGCCGTTGTGCTTGTCAGCTGTGTATTCTACAATACGAGTGGTACCATCAGGTTCAGCTAGAGAGTACGCACCTGCAAATGAAATGGTATGTTTAATATGTAGTTTTACTATGGCTGGACAGATGGCGCTGCTCTGAGAAAACAAATTGTCCGTAAAAGGTTCAATACAAAATGGAATGTTTCTTTAATTATTTAATTATGTTAATAATTAGAGATAGAAATTACTCTTTCTGATATTCATAACAAATTATTAAGCAGTTAAATCAAAACTTAATTATGAACAAAAAAAATGAACAAAATGTAAATTACAATATAATTTTAAAAATATTATTATTATCTCTTTTATTATTAATGTATTTATGATATAAAAAGTAAATAAAATTAAATACTTTGAGTAATTGTGTAATTCAATGTAAAATTTACCTTTAACAACATCACCGTCCCGAGTTTCCCATTGTGTCTTGTGATCACCAGTGTGAGGGTCCTTTACTGAGTAATCGAATGAATATTTTGGGTATGCCTGGAAACGAAATAAATTTGAGCACTTGTAGGATAAATATATTAATCGATTGGGCCTTTTTATTTTCCTATATCCAGTTCAAAGTCGACTGATCACAATTGTCAATTATCACATGATTGGTGGCAATTGAATCGATCAATTGGCTAACTAAAATTGACAATCATGGTGGATTGTCTTTGGGCATCTTGACGCTTTATTTACCCAAAGTTAATTGCCTAAATGATATCTCTCTTTACTCATTTGTTTTAGTCCACTATATATTATTTAAAAATAGAATATAATAATAAATAAAGGAATTCGATAAAACAATTGAATAATTAAAGTTAAGCCCAGCCCAGTCTTGTAATTTCCTAGTTGCATAGACATTGAAGCTAATGTATGGTGTTGTAGAAATCGGGTAACATTGCCAAAGAAAATCATACATTTATGTATTGTCATAACTATGGTATTGGTCACGCCAATTGCACCGTTGACTGTTTTGCAACACTAAAAGCTATGTCGACTTATAATAATGATATAATAACGCTTATATTGAAAGAATTAGATCATTTTATCAAAGTCGTGTCGGAATGAAACATGAGTAACCGTATTGGAGCAATTGTCATTGTAAGTTTAAATTAAATTCTACTTTTTGATGAAATCATTTCTGACTCTAAATGTCGATCAATCTTTAATTATTATCTAGATTAATTTATATCAAATTAAATACGAAACAATTAAATTTGATGTACCTCAACAATGTTTTATTTCATAGTTCGGCCATTTGCATTAAGAATACCAGTATCGCGAACGTTTATTGTGATTCGTAAATAGTTTTTCAAGTAAAACGATTTTAATATACATACGTAGTAATCTCCATGGTCATATCCACCATCGTAACCAGCACCTAATCCATGCCCACCGTATCCAGCGTATCCATGACCTATGTAGCCCGCGCTCGAGATAGCACACAACGCTACGAATATAAATAACTGAAACAAAAAGAAGTTTTTTTAATGACTCTTCTAGAAAATTGTTTGTTGATGATTATAAATAAACACCAGTATGGCGGAGGTAACTAATGTTTGTAGACATTTCTTTCTGGAAGTAATTCTCTTCGCTCTTGGACAGCACTCAAGCGAAAATAAAAAATAAAAGAGTAAAAGTAATTATTACAAGTATCAATATCATATTATAAAAAATTACAAAATAGTGAATGTATCAAGTGAAGCATGACAGACGATTATAGTAGTAAATAAATTCGAATACAGTGAATGAGATTTCCTCTATTTTTTAAAGTTTACGTGATAAAGTCGTTGTTAATGGACCGACAAAATTGGGTTCAACTTCAGACGACGAAGGTCAAACCAAAATACACAATAAAACAATACATAAACCTGTCAATCAAAATCCTATCATTTAAACGTCAAAGATACAGACAAGATAGAAAAATTAGAACAATGGGTTAAGTAAAAACAAATGCAGGAAATTGTAAGGCCTAATAATTCCTTTTAGAGCAGATTCCGCTTACCGCTCTTCTGCGTTTAATTGTTACTTATTCCATTCCCACACGAGTATGTTATTGTATTAACTAAAGCGGAATACAGGAAACTGTATAATATATTGCTATTATGTACAAACGAAGCTGTAACTTGCAAATATGTGTTAAGTAAGATATAATATATACATTCCTATATTATGAATATTGAATTAGGAGAAGCACAAACAAACATGTTAATTAAATATGAATAATACGTGAAAATGTAATTACGCCTCGCCCATGGTGTATTCGCTTTCGCTCTATATATTTATTTTGTATAATTTGTTATTCAAATAAGAAACAAAAGCTAAATGTAAAATTTGTTTATTTTTTTCTTTTACGTAAGAAACCATATTGATTAGACTAAAATAATTGAATACAGTATTTGTGTTATTGTTGCAATCTGTATGTTAAACCCATATTCGAATACTACGCAATCTTGTGGTCGATAGAGGAAACATTCAATTATCGTTTTAAATATAAGTTACACCATTTATGTATACCTATATATTACTTTAAAATATTGTTCTTATATCCAGTACTAAGATTGTACTATAATAAATTAAAAGACTATAAATACATATATATTCATTTTTAGTTGCCGAAAGCGGGGTGCGAGGAACTTTTAAAACCCTACCACAAAGACTGTAGGAGATGGCTCGCTTTAATAGATAAAACAGAACAGAACAGATAATGAACAATGTCGATGAGTGAATTTTTTAATTTTGCTTACTTGTTTTACCTCAAGATCTTTGAATACTGTTTAACATTTCGTGTTTATACCTGTTCTAATTTCATAGTTAAGTCTATGGTTTTGAAATGTAAAAATTTACAGAGTAGTGTAATTTAGAGTGCGCTAGTAAAGTGAGTTGAGCAAGTGCTGGAACAATTAGCGAGTGTAGGAAAACAAGAGCTCTTCTGTGGGCTTATCACGAATTTTAGTCTGGCTTTCGAACCGAGTTCGCTTCAAGCGATTTGTATGGAAATTTCAGCAGCGCCACCGCGTGCGGATTTGGAACTACAATATTTTAGATACTTGTTAATTTTCGAACGTCTCGATCTTTCGTTCATTTGATGATTGCTGGTGCTCGTTAGTCGTTAGTAAAAATTCATGATCCCGATTGCTAACGGATCCGTTTTACTTGCGACAGCTCGATTCGAAAGCCAAACTAAATTCGTGATAAGCCCACTTATAAGCAATTTGTTAAATATATATTTATCTATTTAATTGGTTTTAAATACCAAATTGGATTATATATGACATATATATTACGTTGATTTTATTACATGCTTGAATTTCAATTTCACGGCTTTTCTAGTAAATTTGACAAGTTATATGATATGGCGGGTTTTTATAATAAAATTATACTTTCTTAAGTTGCAAAATAATCATTATAATCTCATTAAGATATTTGTACGGCATTGTTCCGATATAATAATATAAAATATAATTCACGTTTTCATTGTTTGTTTGATAAATCAAAGAGCAGAAGTTCTTTATAATAATAATTTCCGGTCTGGATTTTTATAAGTGTGGTTATGTAATGTTTTTGTGAATCCATATTAAAGTATATGAAAAGAAGTACAGTTGATGTACTAATTATCTTAATATCTAAAAAATTAGACTTCATCTTAATATGATAAATTTATTGTGTACGGGGTTCATTTTAATATGTGTTTTATTGAAATATTGTTTAATTGTTTTATTTTATAAATCATTATTTTTGATGCTGATTGTACTAAAATAAATCTAGTATTAAAACATTGCTGCGTATTGTGGATTTTTATTCTGTTATAGATGTTTTTTGATTTTTCAACTTTACAATCATTTCAAATTTGTTAAATATTATAAAATTCACTGTTAAATTAATTCTAAAATAGGAGTGCATCCCAATTAAACATTCCTATTAGTAATTTTTAACGCTAATATCACTTGGACACACAAACGAAACTTACTTGAAAAGCACGCATGTTTTGTTGATAAAAGTAAATGTAAATATTCACAAAAAAATTATCACTTTCTTCCTCTTCAGAGTTCTCTGACAGGATCAGAACTGATACTGGTGTAGTACACAATGTGTATAGAGTATTTATAAGAGCGAGTGGTATTGTTGCACCACTGCGCGTGCCCGACTGTAACACACGCGTTGGCAGCTTCGACTCAGCTGTTCCCTTTGCATTGTTTACGTTCATAACATTTGTTTACTATGGAGAAGGCACACAAATAAATTTGGTACCAATCAATCGTTTAATTGATGTTTATTTAAAATTAATTAGTGTTAAATTTAAGAGATGATCATATGTATATTAGATCTATTTATATTCCGCATTCAAAAAGAATAATTACTTAATTAAATTAATTAATAGCTTTTGATATATTATAAATATGGCATTATTATAAAAATAGTGTATGGTTTTCTAGAGACGTCCTTGTTCTAAACATATAGCGCAGAGTATCTAGGAATGCTTTATTATTAACTTCGTATAATTTTAATGGAATAATTCTATAGTTTTATTATACGTACAATGCTCAGTGTTATAACTAAAAAGCTACGTATTAATTTATTGAGTGATAAATCATAAATACGTAACAATGCGTAATATTACATTGTAACAATGCAAACATACGTTTTATTTACATATTACAGTTATACAGAGTATATAATTAGGATAATAAACAGCGCTCCAGCTGTAATAATGATATCAAGCATAAAACGCATCTGTATATGTAACGAACCTTCAGCGGTGATAACTCCACTATACACTATACCGGCTTGAGCATTGACAGATTGACAGAGCATACTTCCCTCGTATTTTATTTTTTATAGATTCATATAAATAATATAATTTTTTTTCGGTTAACATGGTGCCTGTAAAGCTTTAGAAACGGACTAAAATATTTAAAAGTAAACAGTAAGTCGTAAAAAATGTAAAAAATTATTTAAATAATGTTTGCGAATATCTTAAGTAGGTACCTATAGCTACTAGCATATGTAGATTATATTATAAATATATACCGGGTGATTCAGTACAATCAAAATTTAAAATGATTATAAAACAAATCAAATTATTACGTACGCATATAATACCCCGTTCTAACACCCATCTCTAATTAAATAACACATAATTTATCGAACATTTTAGAGTATCAGACTGGCGTTCAAAGCTACCGAAGCCGTCCTTTAAAAACAAAATTATCTAGAAAATATCTAAAACATGTGTGCTTTACCAGCGTTTGACATTTTTATACGTTACAAATATCAATGTCGTGTATCCTGAACTTAAATATACCAATTGCTCGGAGAAAATTTAAATTTTATTTTTGTACCAATTACGACTGCATGTATCACATAGTGTATAATGCCTTAGTGTCTAACCTAAATGAATGGGTACGAAGCAATAAATTGTATTGGCTCAAAGGACTGAAAGTTATTGCCTGGACTAATCGCTTAACTGTTACTTTGTACATGGTTATCAGAATCTGTTGAAAGTCCAGCCAGCGTAGGACTCAATATTATGCGACATTGTTACGTTATGAAACTTTTATAAAAGTTATGCAAACTAGGAAAATAAACCGAATTCCTGCCTTATATTACTAGATAAACTCTAAAAATTATACTCGGCAAAAATTTGTACTAAAAGTGATTTGTAGTTAAATAACGACAATACCTATACAACGTTAAAATTTTATTATATCAAATTTAGTAGCTTAGTCATTCTTATATATTATATTATATGAAATAACCTGCAATTTCACCCACATTGAATTTGTTAATTACATTTAATGTCAAAATTGTTATCAATATATTGTAAATATTTTATTTACTACAGAGATTTTGATATTGTCACCAATAAATTAGTAAATGTTTATATGATGGTGTGAGAACTTGAATTTCGTATACATTGCACGTTGAATTCCCAGGATTCTAATTATATTGTACGATATAAGGTATGAAAGAATCTACTGTTTTTTTCTGCTGAACTTTGAGATAATTTTCACAGAAAAATGGAAATATCATATTTTTATTATCGTACATATATGTAGTACCTATATCTATACAAACGTACATTATTATGTTGGTTGTATAGGTAACAATAATTTCAGTTGAAAGGACGTGAATGTCCTAAATGTAGTGGTCATATTTAGCAAGGCCCAGTTAATCTATTCCCGGAGTTTCACTTCAAATCAGGGCCGATTTTAATAGGTTGATATCGAGTTTACTTAATTTTACTGCCGATATAGTAGCTATTAGGTTAATGGTTTGTTATTAAATTGTTCATATCTAAATTAATAATAAAGGGATATTGTAAAGGAAGCTGTCATTTTTTCAAATGGACAAGGCCGAGTTCTTTCTGGATCAGTCGATACATAGTATAAGAGTACATAGTATAACATTAACAGTATAAGAGACTAATATCGCATTTTAATAGTAATCTCGCATATGATTATGACTGATGTTAAGCTGCTACCATAAATGCCTCGCAGGCAATAATTATCTGTAGGTGCAATGCCGGCTTAGCACGTCACGAGTGTTACGCTTGAAGTTAGTGGCGCCAGACTGGGCTAATAAGAATAATTCGATTGATTTGTTAGCTTCAATTGATATGTAAATAAATGCCTATGTAAGTGAGATTTCAGATTTGAATCTTATTTACTATATTAGATTAAGTGAACATTTGTTTTGGTTAATATAATTGATTTGAAAATACCTTTTACAAAGTAGTACATACAAAATTTACTCCATAGGTGTATGATTATTTAATCAAGTGAACATTAATACTGACCATTAAAATAAACCGTAATTATCGTTCACTTAGAACAGACAATCTGGTTAGGAAACTTAAACCGCATTTAGTATCCTTGATACATTTCTATTAGCACTTTTTTTTACTACTTTAAAAAGAATTAAAAATTATACATTATACAAAGTACATTATAAACTCTTTAATATTACAATATAATAATTATTTAAGAAATAAAATATTGAAGTAGGTATAAAGAAAGCGTATTGTTATGTGACTGTATCTCTTGTATTAATAATGAAGATGCTAATAAATTCCAGAGATAATACATCCTCTATATATATCCAAACAAACATCTTTCTAGAATATAGTAAAGATAAATAAGTAGACATAAAATGTGCCAACAAATAAATTATTAAAATGAAACAAAAGAAAAACAATTTAAATCGATCTTTATCTTTAAAGTAATCAGCTGTCTAGTTAAACTATAAAAGGCGTATGCGACGTACACTATTTCATATTATTAATGCATTTGAATACTAATTTAGACTACTTATTAACCTAAACGTATTGCAGTATTGTTATTTATTACTGCTACGTTTGGGAAACTTTTAAAATTAATTTCATAAGGAAATAGGTGAAATTTCAGTAACTTGATATAATTATTAATACATAAAGAAATTCGGTTCGCATCAATCAACTTTGTTATTTTATTACGCCTGTAGTGTTCTGTGTTCATTGTTAAACACACTTTATGTCATCGAAATACACCATTAATTTGATACGCCAATTAAACTCTACGGCGATGGTTACCGCTTTAGTTTGTTACATAAAGGTCAAAACAAAACAAATATTTATTCTTTATCTTTGGATATTATAATAGAAAATAAATGTTTATTTCCACTTGTTATTTGTATGCATTGTTTTTACATTGAAACCTTTAGGATATTCTTATTCTAGACAATTCATTATATTAAATTATAAAATCATATGTTATACCTATCGCTATAATTCCAAGTTACGACATACAAATGACTGGGAGAGTCGTATATTATATTATTGATGATAGCAAGTCGTATTAGTATTTGCGAAACCAACTATAAAATCATATTGGGAACATTAAACTTTTAATCTATTTTAAAATCAGCTAATAACCACAATGCATTCCCAAGAACTTCGCAATGTATCGATAACTCTATTACAATCTCATATTTTAGAAAAATAAAATCTAATGCTTCTGTAGTTAGTAATCAATAGTAATTATCATCGGTTACTAGTTTTGATTGGCTAGACGTGGCGGAACTCGTGTCTATTTCATCGAAACAACTGATAAGTTAAACATTTTTGTTGTAAATTAATTAAATTCGTTGAAAGTATTTTTAATGGTAATTAAATTTATATAAAATAAAAAATTAAATATTCGATACACTAATTTAATGTACATATATGAACAATTTTTACATACTATTAAGTTAGATATACCTACTGGGAAAACATGTTTTTATAGTAACTTAGCATATAACCACACTCCTGATTTTAAGCTAGAGTGTGGTCCTTGAGTAAAAACAACTGTTATCATAGAAAAATGTCTCCTCTATTATGCCGGCTTAAGGAAACGATTGTGTTCCGTCCAGATTGACAGGAAAACGAAAATATTCGTTTTAATCTTAGAAGAATGCATATAGTAATAATCCACTTAGAATACAATGAATATGTGGCGGTCACCTCTACAAGCTGAAAATACTTAAGAAGATTTTAGGTTTTGACATTGGTTCTGTCCGTGTCATCTTATTTATTTATTTATTACTTAACAATACAGAAAAAGTAATACAGAGTAAGCGAGTGAGGAGATTGCGCCCTTATCGCTAAGAGATGTAGAGCAATGCAGAAGATAAATAGCGGGAGTTACAAATAGATACAAATATAGAACTACACACAATTCATACCACATACACAATACATCTTTCTTGTTTTATTTTCCTTTTCTTGTCAACAGTACATTGACAGATGACCCATTAGTCTCTAAAGATATATAAACAAAAGAATTCGATGTAAATAAAAAATATTTATTTACATATTATAATTATAAATATTTGTCCTAGAATGACAACTTTCTTTCTGGTGTTCAGAGCGCAACAATTTAATTATATATATCGCCAATTTAAATCAGCTATTAATTGCCAAATACATATTTATTTAAGTATCATAAAATATATATTATTAATAAACAATTTAAAATTTATATAGTCAATTAGCGATTAAACGGACATATTAAATGCACATTCAGTATTATTATACAATTAATTCGATTAATATCCGTGTAATGAAACGATTTAATAAATTCGATACTTAATCGCCTAATAATTTAATTTATAACATTATTGCCTTTGATTGTTAAGAAATATTTCCTTTAATAGTCTAATTTAATTTATAGTAGTCGCCTATTAAATTAGAGCGATATGTACCACAAATAAATATCTGCAGGCGGTAGTGACTTTACGAGCTTGATCGGTTAAATGCATAAAAAAAAACAAAAGATATAAATTTGTACATTTAGAAAATGTTGTCATATTATAAAATTAGTACTTATCGCTCGTGTTGACTTCCAAGTTGATCCCAAAACGTGACTAGGTCACTTCACTTCAAGTGTGTGAAGACTGGACAAATAACAATTATAACTGCTACTCTTTTTCAATTGTTTTTATGTGTATATATATAAAAGCTACGACATATTATGTTACATTAACATTAGTAACTGTTGACATTTGAGATATTAGACCGCAGGCTCTTCCCATTCTCACATATAAGTCACTCTTAAATAAATTAATGTATTATTATAAAATAAAGTTATGTAACCGCATTTTATAATGAATTATTTAATATCAATTAATCCATTTACACAAATGTTGTAATTATATAAAATTTAAAAAAACATGTGTTCTTTCTTACCTACAATAACTGCTAATAGATCGATATAGTTAATAATAGTAAGCAAAAACTTTGCATAGCTCATTACACATCGAGCTGATTCATTGACATTGCATAACTTAATAATAAGGTTCTAGAATATTCGTAAAAAATATCCAATGTGTTATTCGGCCAAGGAGAGAGAAAAATAATAGGCACGTACTTGGCCTACAAGGTTTAAGTAACCAAACATAACAAACCGAGCTTAGTGGTTGGAATTAGAATACATGTTTCTATTAAAATATATGTATATCATAGATTGATATATTTTTATTATTTCTATACTAAAATTATAAAGAAGAAAGTAGTAGTTCTAGTGTTAAAATTACACATCAAATAGACGCAAAATATAAACATCAATTTGATATACAGGCAGTTCTCGACTTACGTCGTTTCGAGTTACGTCAAACAATTTTTTGACACTATTTCTCAAGCATACGTCAATTGTTTCGATTTCCGGCATAGGAGAATTCACTTGTCGCGAAGTTTTGTTCCTCCAAACACGACTTCGTTGTTGCAACCATTGGACCAAGGAGTTATTGCGTCTTTTAACCTAACCCTTGGATTTTACATGTAAACATATGAAAAAATATGTCTCGACTTACGTCGTTTCGATTTACGTTGCTTATTTCGAGAACCTAACATGCCGTAAGTACGAGGACTGCCTGTATATTGAAAACAATGTATTGTTTATTTCCAGCGCCATCTAAAGTGAAACATACAAACCACTGCGTAAATAAATGTAGCACATTACTGCGGAAACACGTTCACTATAACTACGCTCAGTCAATTAGTAGTAGTTATTGTGTTGCACTTGTTGCCCGATAGAGGGCACAATACAACGTTTAAATCGGAACAAACACAATATTAAAAATTGGTATAAAATTAGAATTATGACTTAAGATACGTTTTTTGATCAATATTTTCAAAAATTAATTTTTAGAAAAGAAACTCTTTTAGATATATTATATCTGTTTATGTCAAGTTATTATTGTTTAATCATTTTACCTACCCACTACCTTTTAAATATAAATCAACAAATAAAAATGCATGCCCAATAAGGAAATCAAAACTTGAAACTGATGCAAAATTCACAACAAATTGCTGCATACATGATCTTGAATTGTAATTTTATATTATTTATAAAATTGTATTTGCACTCATTTACAAGGAGAACTGCACATTTTATTATCATTCATGTTATTACCAAAATATATATATTTTTTATCGACACCGTAAGAAGACCACTTCTACTTCTTACACCAACTAATATATAAATTAAATTAATATTAAGAATCTGCAGACTATATAGGTATATACTAAACTAAAACAAAAGAATATTTTTTTATGCAACTTTAATTAAATAATATTCGTTTGGCATTTTAATAACATCTGAGCATTTTGTCACCAATAAGTTGTAATAAGATATTAAACGTGTTAGTGTTGAGTTTTAATATATTTCAAAATAGAAATTGCGATTTATTATTATTATGAATTCGCTTTAAGAGCCAGCTATTTCACAATAATCATAATAATAATGCGCTATAAACATAGTATGATATCGAAAGGAAATAAGACGATATGGACTCATAAATTAGCGAAGATCGTGCGATCGTGAGTTACATGCTCCTTCCAAGAACACTCGAGCAATCATAAATTGTTTCGATTTTTTTTTAAATTTACCAAATATAACTATGTTTATAAAAAATATTGGTAAACATTAATAAATGCAATATTAATTAATAAACTGTCGTATTACATATGTACGTTACTTTGAACACAGATATCAAGGTATCAGGACAATTTTCGTATAGGTAATTTTAAAAATTCAAAATCATATTTGGTGTAATAAAATGTATAATTTGAGATAGTGGATTATTCAAATGAAGTAGTTTAATTGAATTTATTTATATAAATTGCTACACAATATTCTCAGAATTATTTGTTCGGTAAAGATTGTAATTATATTAGAATCGTTGTGATTTCAAACCGGATGTAACGCGGATGCATGTAACGGAAATGCGACATGTTCTGACGTTTCGCGCGCGAATTTCAAAATTTGTTTTTGCGATATCTCGACAACCGATGACGTCAGCGCGACCGCGTAAAGGGTTATTCTGATCGAAATTTGGAGGCCTATTCGATTTTTTTTTATGATTTTGGATGGCGAGAGGGGGTGTGGAGGGGAGGAAGGGGGGGGGGAATCGGCGGCGAATTTTTGTATTAAAAAATTTTTTTTTTTTTTTTTTTTTAATTTTTTTTTTTATGATTTTGGATGGCGAGGGGGTGTGGAGGGGAAGGGGGGGGGGGGGGGGAAATTGGTTGCGGCTCGCGCCGACCTTCGGTCGCCGCTTGCCTTTATGACTATATCCCTTAAGTGGATCGCGATTTTTGATACACGGGTGAGGGTGAGGGGGAGGGGGGGGGGGGGGGGGGGGGGGGTCCGCCGCTCGCCTTATTGGCTGTATCTCCGAAAGTAAACGTCCGATATAGTTCGTGTAAACGACAATCTTGGTCAGAATCATAAGCTCTTTCAAGATCTGAAAAAATTTTTCAGGATTTTTTTCAGGAACCGAAATTTTTTTTTTCCGTATTCTATTTTAAAAAACTAATCTATGTAAAAGTCAAGAGGCCGTTCGCGGCCGGCTCCGAAGGCACCCCACTAAAAAAAAATTAAAATAAAATTAAAATATGGAACTTGAGCAATAAATTATGTAACATATGTTAAATAAAATTTCTTTTAAAATTAATCAAAATACTTTCATTTTTAAACGAATAAACTTTGTAATTATCCTACCCTTGATATATATATTCATCTCATTCTTTTCTCGATTTACTGAAGTTTCACTTCTATCGTGTATGAATCGCACACACACCTTTTTTATAGTAAACGAGTACATGCATTTTCTGATTGTAAAATATTTAAAACAATTGAAACGATCGTTGTATATTCGAAAAAAGAAAAAACAAAAGAAATACTTCCCTGTTGAAATTATTCAATCCGAAGTCGAACTATTTACTTTATAATATCTTTTTCGCATTCATATGTATGTAACTGTCAGTATTGTGTGACAGGAACAACATACACAAATTTTCATTTATAGCTATTACTGCGCTTCAGTTTTCTTTTGTTTCCAATTATGCTTACAGTTTAACCACAATATATCTTTAAATTAAGAATAAACATTTGCGTGACATAATCTAGCAAATTGTCTAGTAATCTAGCCCAACTATGACATCACTGCATAAAATTATAATTATATTATTAAATTGTCATTTTCCACTGAATATTAGTTGCCTTGGCTTTACTCTTACATTGTGAAGCTATCTCAGGGTCTCCGAATCAAGCCTTGCGCCGGTTGTTGACACTGCTCTGAACGATCGCAACAATAACCTATTGAATTATGAAGATTCACTATTATGAAATTTAAACGTAAATTTAATAAAGTGTTGCATATATAAGATGTCAAAATGTCAAAAAGATGACAATGCGTCTATTTTGAGGCTTTAGCAGGACACTCATATTACTCCTTCTAAATTCATATAAGAATATTGTTATCCTTACTATTGATTCTAAATAAATAAACACTGTACTATTAATATGTACCTAAGTCAAATGGGGCGCAATAATACCTACTAAATATTATTGAGAAAAAAATCCAAATACATCAAACTACATCCTAATTATGGACACGAGCATTAGTCTTTTTTATGTATTTATTTATAAAATAAGCAAATCAATATTATATTCAATATCAATGTTATATATTATATATGTTCAACTTAATAAAATGATCAAATGGCAAAATACAAAAAATTATATATATTTTTTATCATACTAAATATCTATAATGATTAGAGTTAAATTGCCTTAAAATATAATATTAGATGAAATTTAAAAATAAAACATAAATATTTATAAAAACACTCGCACCAGTACGTTTATCATTTATAAATTAAGGAATAATGATCCTTAATAGGCGACAATAATAAATTATCCCTAATTTTATATTTATTTATTCTAATACTGGATTTACCATTGTGGGTTCTAGACAAGTTTGTAACCTCGTTTAACCGTTAACGTATTGGTTTATAAATGGAATTTTAAACGTTTGAATTAAACATTATCTTCTAAGTGTAATAGGAAATGTGTTAATCTATTTGAGTATGCTTTACACTTCAAGTCAACTTGTAATGTAAGTTGCACGAGTATATTATAATAAGTCGACCTTTTTATGAAGTTTCATATAGTACTCGTAGTCCAGATTTTAACATTTAAACGTGGCTATTTCGTAAGTGCAGATTATTATTTTTTATGTAGAACAATGCGAACCTATCGTTGATGTGTAAAACCAAAAACGCCCAATGCAATGCAATTACGGAATAGACCCGATAAAATTTGCTTGTTACAATTCATACTAGGCGCCTCGTAGTTATTTATTTATTTTAAAATATGTAGCATAATATGAAAGTATTTATCAAAGTTTTAATTATTGATTTCTAGCATAAAACAATTATAGTGTCAATGACAGGAAACATTGACGGACGTAGGTTAGGTTTGTATTAAAGTAAATTTTAGAAGATTATTGTCAGTTTAAATTAAAATATTTTGGAATAAGGAATTCGTATGTATATTGTTTTGTAAAAAAGCTAATAAAAGACTTGTCAGAGGGCTGACGAAGGCAGTTGTCACTGAATTGTTGTTTGCATTGAGGTAGTGGTTCCTCGGTAGGCGAGGAGCCCAGGTTATTCATTAGCTTAGGACGAGCTCCCTGCTTCGGTAGGCGAAGCAGGCACAGGAGAGGTACAAGGGTCCACGGAAACGGATCGTTCGTCGTGAACATATAGTTTTCTGTATAGACTTTTCAATATCTTTAAAAGAAGGTAAATGTTCTTTAAATTGAAACCACTGCATTGCCATATCACCTCATCGCATTAATGCAAGTCGCTATAATCGTGAAATCAGTTACCAACCTCTTGTGTAACTCCGCAACGCCATTCATCAAAATTAAAACATATTTGTTTCATGCTAATAATTATAATAGCAACATAGGCTAAATAATAACAATGAAAGGAATCATAAGAGATAGAGTTTAGTAAAACTAAAGTTAATTGTGACCGAGGAGAGCGGCTGCTAAGTATAATTGCACCGCTTCAAATAGAGTAATAGAATGCGTCTACGCATACCACAATAAGTAATTTAAATATTAATTAAATCTATTATGAACTAAGTAATAATAATGCGCACAAATAATGGGTGAGGTCAGTGATTTTAATTTAATGATTTCGCCCAGATCACAGAAAACTCTTAGCTAATAAATATTATAGAAGAAGGAATCAGAGGTTAGAGAAAAAAGCAAAAATTTGGGAAAATTGATATACTATATATGTTACTCGGGTTTCATTCATATTCAGGGATTAATACAGTTCCAGTAGAAATTCGGACTATTTAAATGTTCAAAAATTCTACTTTATAATGTCTATAATATGAATATATTTACTAATTGTATTTACTAATTGGATTATAATATTTACTTCATGCCGTAACAGTGTTATATTTGTGATTTTGGGATATTAACGAAATACTGTTTTTTTTTTATTATTGCATATTAGCTTACATCTATGAGAGAAATTGACTTGTGTATTTATTTTCTTCTATAGTGCGGGAAATTATACGTTTCTCCTTTTCACTAGAGGCTTTTTCATTTGAACCAATATTTAGAAATTACACGCTCAAGAACTGACTTATTAAATTAATTAGAAAAACTATTTTCGTGGCTATTTCTAAACAGTACCGTAATCTGCGTGCGTGGACGGAAAATTACTGAGTGATTGCAATATCTTAAATATAATTGAATAGCGTTGTTGCATTATACTCTATTGACTAAAACAACTTTAATTACACAAGTGCGTTGCGACGAAATAACTATCACACACAACCTTAGAAAGAGTTATTCGGTGTTACATATAACATAAAAGTAACGCGTATCTATTTATAGCATTCACCATTATAAATTAAAACTGATCACTCAGACGAAACCAGTTGATTGTTATAAACACACATTGATACAATCATTGACCGGTTAATTATATGCCTTATATTAAATAACTGCATACTAAAAATAGACTCTTTTTGCAATATTTTACATCATTCAAATAAATCCGGCTTATCTTTTTAGATGACATTAATGATTCGGCCTGGTTATACTGACCCGCGCGTAAACAGCATCGCGTGGATGGGCAATTAATCACCATGCGACACAAACACATAATTTCTTATGTGAATTGAATGGGTTTTTATTATTTTACTGGGTGTTAATTACGCTTACGTTTATTGGTTAATAATCGCCTAATAACTTTATTGTTTTTTATCGTTACATTAAGGGCCTAAAAGGATCATAGTAGGATTGGATTTTAAAATAAATAAAAGAAAATAAGTTATTTGTTTTTTTTTTAATATTTGTTCCCTTAGACACGTGTAATTAACTAAAAAATAATTCATACAATTCATGTTTCTATATTTAAAATAAAACACGAACTTTATTAACAGAAAAAATAATCATAATTAAAATTTGACCTATACATAAAATAATTATTTAATTTAAAATAATGACTTTATTGAAAGCGTATGAAGCGTCAATAACATGTTCATTATTTAAAGAAGCTACATATATATAACTATATTTATGCATACGTATTATATATGGTCACGACTAGATGCTTCGATGGTTGCCTCCAATACGACGTCCTGTGGAGCCTTGTCCTCACTGATTACCGCTTCATTGCAAAATTCATACAATTTTGTTTTGATAAATAAATAAAATTGAATTAAATTTTTTACACGATATTTAATTATATAAATTATTTCATTGGTTATTCACGAATATGATTTAAATAATGTTTTGATAGCTGTAGATTTATCAAAACAAAATAATTAAAGTATTGTAAATCGCATAAAGAGTTATAATTCATTTATGGATTTTATTCTAAAAGGCAAACTTTTGATGAAAAAAATCTAAATGTTTAAATCTCAGTATCCGGCATGCTGATACATGGTAGAGATGGATTGATATTGTATTATTTAGATAAAAAATAAGAAGAAACAATTAATGAAGTTCATTTTGCCATAATGAAACTTGCATACAAACCGGTCTTGACCGTCGTTATAGATGTAGGTTCCAGTTTAATTATAGCGTATAAGTGAAGATTCATTGCCATACGCGGAGGCCTTAACAAGACACGAACTATGTGCATTATTTTTGTTTTACCTAAACTGTATTAATAGGTCAAACTAACTATTTTGTTGATATAAGAAGAACAATTTGAAAATTACACATGTTGTAGTGATGTCTGAAGTTATTTGCGAGTAGCTTAATTTATGAGACCAACAAAGTGGCGTCGACCACTGCATCTATTTAGATGAATCAAAAGTTGTTGTTAAGGGAATGCAATCAATTCCAAATATGGTCTGTGAGGTCACTGAAGTTTAAAAAACACAACCTTAATAGAGAAAGTGGATGAAGATCTGTACACTAAGCTCTGAGTCAAACAAACTATCAAATCATTTGACACTATTAGTTTCTACTATAATATTACCTAAGATTTTCCTAAATTGGGGAATATGACTCTAAAATACTGCTTAAATTCTGTTTTCTAATAAATGCATTAATTGTTATTAAATTGTATAATAAATGCGATAGTTAGCATTGGTGACGCATGAATTCATTTGATTTGTATAGTACATTATTGTAATACCTAATAGCTATTTCCTACACCTAATTTTATAATTACTTATTTAATATAAACAGAATATAATAAAGCACAATACCACAAGTCTGACCTAAACGTAAAAGAGCGAAGAACTCATAAAATTAAGCAATAATTGTAAACGTAATTAGGTTTGCCATACAGTCCCCCATTCAAATTTATTCTCGTCAAAGCCCATCAATCCTTTTATGCGGTTTGTCGCCTAATTATGCAGTTTGCACAAACATCATAATGTAAATCTAGAACCTTGAGCTCATTTCTATTGTAATTTATGGAGTTTTTAACATGCGCCTGATGGAAGATATCTCCATAAATGCGTCAAAACAAATGGCTGTAAATTAAAGTGACATAAATGTAAACTGTGTTGATATTAATTATTGTAATTGCTTTAGTGTGATTATGAAGATAAATATGTCTGTAAAATCAGAAATAATAGTTGCGGTAAATATTTATGGTTTTAATGCGAGTGATATAAATTGAATTAGGTAAGATGATTTCAAATTATTAGGAAACTCTATGAAAACGTTCACATTATAAATAAGAGATACCCCAGGTGTCATCAATATAATACGACTAAGAGGTTGTACTACATATTATAAAAATCAATACTACGTCATATAAACGTCAGAAATACGTTGTAGTAAAAGTGATGATCTACTTTCCTCATTCACTTTTTTATCGAAAGTGAGAGTGACCGTGACCTATCGCAAATGACGTCATGACTCCGTGACGTGCGACGTTCACTTTCGTTTAAGACAGTACGAAAGTAAGAGTGGAATGTGACGTAGTTGCAACTGCGTCTTATTATGTTTAATTTGAGACCTCACTGTGAGATTTGTATACGTATAGGTTTTCAATTATAAGTTGCTGATTGTCGATATGAAAATAATAAATATTTTTTTGCTTTCTACTTCTATTTGTTTATTGTGAAATGAATTTGCCACGTACTAGGTAATAAATACTAAATTAGTTAAAACTAGACTAGTTGAGTTGATTCTACATTTCATTACATTGTAGAAGCGGTAAATTACCTTATTATTAATTAGGTATTATATAAGCAATAAAATAATCGTGTCTTGGAACTTGGAATAATAAATTTCATTACTTTATCTGAATGAAAATAATTAACATAAATGGTTATCTTACTCTACGTAATTATGTTATGAATATTTTAAAGTAATATTCTACAATATTTAGATTATACTTTTGTCCAAATTATCTTTTATTTTCAAAGTTATTTTTTTTATTATAATTTAAAAATATAATATAGGTAGTAATAAAAATAATAATTTACTCTAATTTGAACGTAATTGCATTAAAATTGCAAGTGAAAATGTTACGATTTACATCAAAGATAAAACACATTAATCATTATGTTAGTCAAGTAGGTACCTAATGTATTTTATAAGATTTGGTCTAAAGCATCTATCTTACATTCTAAGCATTTTACAAGAAAAATCACAGATAGTTAATGTTAGAAAAATGTAGGCCAATTAATTATAAGGCCATGGAGTATTTTAATTAAAATATTAATATTTATAAAATCTGAACAACATTTATTAAATGAAGTCAACTAATAAAAACATTTATTAATTGTATCTAGTTTGTTTTATTTATTTAAGACAGGCAGATTAAATGTAAAATAGAGTAGAAAATAAATAATAGGAAATGTACATATTTCCTGTCACTTTTTTTGTCAGCGTCTCTAATGATTTTTTGATATTGAAAACTCAACTAATATTACCTAAATGTATATAGCTTTTTTTTTGTATAAAGCGTCTTTGGTTCCGTGCATCGCCAATAGGTTCGCATTGACAATTGACATGCCTTAGAATACAAATGCATTTATTAATACATTAAAAAAATAAGTATATTGAACCAAACCTTATGACCTAACAATTATATATATTCCTGTATTCCCTTGTATATTTAAGTAAAGTTTAATTCACGTTTTTCTTTAAATCTAAATTATATTTGCAAAGTTCATATTAATATTAAGCAATATTATAAATGTAGGTTTATAACAAATACATATTAATTAATTATAGATTAATAATTTTTGCATAAAGCTGCGAAATAGATGTTTAATATATGTATCTCGGACTGTTAGATAAAGTTGTTATGCTTTTATTTTTAACTTTGTAAACTCTACTACATTGTATAACACAATTGTTGGCAGAACAAAATCAAATCATCTAATAGGAGAACGTGGTTACTCTTTGGAATGTTTAGACTCTACTGGAACAAAAATCATTCAAGTTATTTATTAGAGGTATGACAATAAAAATATATTTTATATACTTATAATCAAAATCTATAACATTTTTGTTTTAAGTAAATATATTTTAAATCACTTTATACATAGCTTTGTATAGAATAGTGTGGTGATTAAAGTCCTTGGAATTTGTTTTTGATCGCAAAAAAGTTTATTCCATCAAAATGTTTGTCATTGTAATAAACAAAAAATAATAATATTTTTTAATTTAAATAAATTGTCAACTTTTCCACTCTATCGTTCTCGATGTTCCTACGTACCAGGAAGCCCATACCTCTCTTGCAACAGCCACGTGCGCCTGTGCCGCGATTCACCTAATGATGACAGCTCCTTTTACCTCTGCACTCTGTGATATGTAGACTGGAATGTAAAGTACTAAGAATATGCGGATAATATCTTGAAGCTACTATTCTATTTAAAACAATTGAAATAAAAAAGATTTAGATATCCGCAGCATATAATTATCCTAGCTTTCAGTTGTTTTTCTTTATGAATATTTTATTGCCCTAATCTTAACGATCCTGATTGACATTTTTAGCATTTATTTTACGTTAAAGAGTACAAATATAAAAGGTTATTAAAATTATTTCTATTTTTGTCTTTGATACGCTTTAGTGCCTCTCAATTATGTGCTGCATACTACCAAGGTGTTTTAATACAAATTAAGTTAAAAATAATTACATTGTTTTACATTGTTTTTTTTTTTTTGTTTCTACGCTTAGCTGTTACATAATTTCTAAAGCAAAGTTATAGTAGTATTTTGTTAATTACTTCCTCAATTAGGAATTTAGAGATTGTTTCCAAAAAAAGGGGAATTTTATGCAACTTATAAAAAAATATTAAAATAATTTTGATAAGTAGGAGAGATCTAGGAGAGTTGTGACAATTTTTACTTTAAGAAACACATCTCGCTCAAGAAACATTCCACAGTTATGACCTATATGAACTAATGTGAACTGATAAAATAAATTATTATGATATTATGGTAGGACTAATTAAATTACCGACCAATAAAACCGCGTAGAAGGCGTATTTGCTTGATATCACATCGAATAAAAAACGTGATTGACTCTTTATTGTCTTTGCGGTTTAAAAAAAGATTAGTTGTAATAGTTTATTTGCGATGTAGATCTGTAACATTAAACTAAATTAATCAAAGTTTTACTAGATTAACTTATTAACAAATTAATCATACAAAAATTAAATTTACTAAATATATATAACCGTTTAATAAAAGGATTATAATAAAACAACAAATTTAAAGTTTAATATTTAATATATTTTACATATGTACAAAAGTTAATATAAAACTAAATTTGTTTTTAAATATAATATTCCAAATTCCACAGAGTCGTGAGCCTTCAAACTGAAAAATCTTAAATGCGTTAACATAATTTTGAGGTTCTTTTTTTACAAAAGGTTTTTTACTTTCCAAAAAGTTTAAAATAGATAATAATAGCTTCAGACAGCCGTTTATCTTTATCGTCACGGTTTGGAATAGAATAATTAGTGTTGTATGAATTTAAAATGCCATTTTCGTAATAAATGTACCATTCAATATGTTATTGTGGACTCTCTCTCTAATGGAAAAGTAATGTTTGAAGCTTGAAGAAAAGTTACACTTGTGACGAAAAAATAGTGTCTAATATTAACATAGAGTTTTTTTAAATTTAATCGGTTACAAATCAATTTCTTACTTTGAGTTAAATATATTAAAGATGGCGGAATGCGATTTAATAAGTTACTTTGAGGTTTTCGTAAACCTTGAATATTTATGATTTATATATTTTTTCATTTACTCGCTCATTTTAAAGTATCGCCTGCTTTATGCACTCTATAAGTAAAGTATGCCATATCTTCTCAAATATATTTCAATTAATAGTTTTTTTCATTGTTGTTAGAAAAATACCGAATTAAATAGAATCCTATTGCTATTTATTTTTTAAGGTAATTAAAAAAATATTTATAGTTACAGCATTATTTACATCAAAAGGCTCATTGTTGACTATTACTAATTTTCATATTTTCTAAGAAAAATATATGAATAAGTTGTTCAAGAATTTGTTTTTATTTTTAAAATACTTTTACTTATTGTAAAGTAAAAGAATCTGGCACGTTCATCTTAAACTAATTTAAACCTAAACACATCACAGTTTATAAAAAAGAAAATTTAAAAATTACAAATAAATAATAGAATAATAAAAAAAATATAATGGAAAGTCTGATAAGATATTTAGAATTTTGTTGACTGTGATGTTAAATACTTAATATAAATTAACCTTAATATTGTCTGGGGACATAAGCTGGCCATTGATAAACATAGTTCGCTACTCCCTGAAACAAGACAAAATTTAATTTAAAAAAGAATTACAATAAAATGAATGTAATTACAAAGAGATTAGGTGCTCACACGGCCTGTTTTATATAAATGCTATTCTATTTAAATGCACGATGCAAGAATAAAGATCACTAACCTCCTGTGATGTTCTGACAACCCTTTTAGCAGCTTCCTTTTCTTGTTTCCACAACTGGTCGGATCCATAATCGTTATCAAAGTCATTTATATCATTGGTTTCAATATGGTTGTTCTTTGAATCTAATTGCTTTAACTTCTCGTCTTTTCTAGCTTGCACCGCATTTATGTAATCAGGTACGAAATACCTGATACCTAAACCTGGTAAACTTTGAGAGCTAAGTTGGGAAACAATCTGTGATGGAGTGAAGTAATTCGTGATTGGTTGAGCATGGATCGGTTCGTGTGGTACGTCAGGGGTTTGGTGGCGTGGTGTGTAATTGTTTGCGATTTTCTGTGCATTATTCAGAGGCTGTTGAGAGAGGGCTCCAGGCGAATTGTATACAACTTGAGTATACCTCGGCTGCGGAACGAATAAACGTGGTCTCCTGTTGAAAAAAAAAAGAATACAATAGCTAAAACCCAATTGTAATGTAAACACACAATAGGTAAACTGGTAATGGTTATTAGTATCACAACTTTCAAGTGTGACCTGTGAAGTAAAGAAGTCGCGTTTTGTCTGGTCGATGCTGTCAAATCAAGGCAGCTTGCACACATTTTTTGTGATAGCAATTGTTTCTGCGTTTAACTTTTGTTTAACTTAGAAGAATATAAACCTGCGTTAGGTAGGAAATTAAAATCAATAAATTTTTAAGTTTTATTTACCATTGTGCATTAGGGTCTGGTGTATCATTAGATCGTTCTTCCCAAACCGGCGCCGGTATGCGGTAGGGTTGCGGCGGAGGCACCGAAGGCTCCGGCGTCGGTGGCACAATAGGACCGTCGTTTGTTCCAAATTTCACCATGATTGCTTGTGCGCATGTTGCGTACAGCATCAGGCATGATAGGACCTAAACAATTATTTAAAAAAACTGAATAATTAAAATAAAATTACTTACGGTATAATTTTATTTAATCTGATTTTTCCTTGAAGAATTACGAAAAAATGTACATTCTAAACATTGAATCTCATATCAAACATCCGTTGCTAACGATTACAAATTAAATTCAATTGAGATGTTACTGCACTAACCTTGACTTTGTTACGGTTCTAAAACTTATTTCTCACGTGAACCTGTTAAGTTCATATTGTATTTATTGTATTACTATTTAAAACCAAGCTTTATCTGGTAGTGTTTATTTAGTAGGTACTAAAGTTGTGATTTCGTGGCTAATGTATGTGATGTTTTTACTATTGTCTTGGTCAAGTTGGCTAATCGTGATTGCAAGAGATTCTTTCCGATGTGAATCTTGACATTCTAATTTAGTTCACTTCTTATTATACCTACAGTAATTACAATCTTCATTAATGTTTAACCTTTTATTGTTTCAATGATTACCAAATAAATTTATTGCCGTAGAAATGGGGCTCATATACTCGTAATTTAACATTCTTATTATCGAGTTCATTACTTATATTAACTTTACGAAATACGCCTTTTTGAATCAGTAAGTAATGGAAAAACAGTTGCCAATTTTTTTCACAACAGTAATAACTTATTAATTTAATCATAAAATATGTAAACATAATGATTGTTGGCTTCCATATGTATAAGACTGAAGATAGATGTACTATAAAATTGTAGTCAAAATAGTTTTTTGTTTACCTTTAACGTAGCCGAGGGTGACATGTTGCTGATGTTCTTAGCAACCTAGTCGATGCTCTGACAACTTCACCTGTAAAATATTTAATGTAAATGTAATCGTTACCTAATATCTACACAGTACATATAACAAAGCCACAGTGATTGTGACTTATATTTTAGGAGATCCGAACACGAGCAGTGCATATTAATCCATCTCTATACTGATTTGGTCATTATTAAATAATTATTCTTCTAATAGAAGATATTTTTCTATAATATGTTTTAATTTTTTAATAAAACCATTTCGAAAACTATGACCAATTGCAACAAAATTCAAATAAGATCTACTCATACTTCAAATATAGTATTTATGTAGTAATTTATATTGAAGTGAAACTAAAGAATTCGTTCGTTTTGAGTAAATGACACCCTGTAATCAATGAGCGGTTAAGAATGTAACATGGACATGACAAGTTAATAAGTGAGATTAATAGAGGCAAAACATTGCATTTAAGTTAACGAACAAATTAACCATAATTACAAATAAGACCAAACTTAAATCTTCATCGACATCGTCTTTCGCAATACCACCTGCAATACAGCCATGAAATAAAATGTTACGTCGTTAATTTGCATATTAACGAAATTAAACCCATAATTCCTTTAATAATGACAGTATTTAAATTAATATGAATCATCCTGTCCACATTTGTAGTTTATGAACGTGTGAAATCAATTAATTTGAGGACAGAAATGTATTTATTTTTATTAAGAAACTAACTTATTTATAGCACAACCGAAACTCAATAAATTCAAATACGTGGACAATTTAAGTTCAAAAATAGTTTGTTTATTAAATCTTGTTGAATGAGTTGTAAATAATGTATGAAGAAAATTATGACTATTAAAGAGCTTATGAAATTAAATGTGAGATACTGTAAAACAACGGATGTAAAAGACATCATGTGTTATATTATAGAAGAAGAAAGTAATGAACAATTTAATTAATTTATTTATTACTTATTGAACGTTTAGTATGTGGAATCTATTATAAAATATGAATTACGTATATATGTACAATTCCCACGACCACAATAATATTGTTTTTTATTAGTAAATTACCATCACAAAATAGGAAAAACAAGCCTTTTGTGTAATAATGAAAACAATAAATTTTATGTACACCATCAAAGACGATGATACGTTTAACCGAGTTTTTGTGTCGTAACGGACATGCGTGCAAACTATCAGAATTACTCGTAAATAAATTTTATTGTTAACTTTATCTCAAGTAATTGTAAAATTAATTATGTACGTAATATATTTAATCCTACAATTTATTATGAGAGCTATAACATATAGCTATAAAAAGTACAATAGCGTTTTGGGATAAGTTTACAACAATATTAAAATTTTAAATTTCATTCTCTATAGATAAAAGATTACAATTTAATATTGTCGAATGTTATTAAAAAAAAACTCCGGATTCGGTTTTTAAATATGCTTCATTACAAGTGCCCATATCTCAGCTGACATTAATCTTGAAGACGAATCAGAATGATTATAAATTTAAATCTTCGGAAAGGTTAAATTGCATCCCACAAAAACTTCAGCTACACATATTAATATGAAGTTTATTTTTCTTTTAATACAGTATGAATAATATGTAAAAATACACTTTAAATATTAATTCCGTGTGTAGACGAATATTGTTTCCTACATGAAAACTATTGTAGTAATTTGATATATAGCAATTGAAAGTTGTAATGTAGCCAAAACCGAAAAAGATATCAAAACCTATTCATTCATGGTCATTGAATTTTCGTCTTCATAAAATGTAAAAGGTTTATATCACATTCAAGATTAATTAAAGAAATATTTCAAGTATTACATGAGAGGTTTCTTATTAAACTGTAAATAATTAACAAGTATTCAAGATCTTCCGATAGTTATTATAAATTGCATATTTCCCTTGCTCTTGAATAATGAGAAATTACCTTTTTATATTAAAAGCAAAATGAGTATGTAATTATTTTACATAAACCTCTGTTCATGACTTGTATTTTTGTATAGTAGTGTGGCATGTGGCAGCAACTGATGTTACTTGAGTGCGATTTACGAATGAAAACAATTGCTACCAGAAACAGCAGTCACTAGGGACAACAGACTACACTAATAACGGTCATCAGACTGCCTGCCACTCCTAAAATTATAATAAACGTGAATTATTGTAAATCCTTATGTCAGATTATTTATAGGGTACTCACGACTTACAGTAAGAGGTATTATTAAACTAGTGATTTTAAAACGAAACTTGTAATATCAGAATTATTAAATTGAGGTTATAAAAATTCCTAATAAGTTAGACACGCCAACCGTCAATATTTAAATTATTGTTGCAACAATTACGAATATAACATTACAAAATTATAAGAATGTTTAATCGTCTCACTTTAAGAGATGAAATGAAATCTCTTGCACAAAATGAAGAACTTTGACCCAAATTCGTTGTAAAAATAATATTGTTTTAATGCTAATCTTTATGTAACTCAAATGCTCGATCACGTACAATACTGTGTTGTTGCAATTTACTTTTTGTCTGTAATTCATATAATAATTGTTGATGAATACAATTAAAAGCGTGTGAGAATTAGAGAATCTATACTAAATATATCCGACAAATAAAAAAAAAATTAGATTAAAGTATTGAAAACGCCCGTTTGGTCTTCATTGCGTACATTATACTCGTATGCAGCGCATAAGTCGCAAATGTGTGTCTGACCTTTGGCGATACATAACATCACGTAAGTACCAATTAAAAAAAATCCGATAATGTCCGCAACATGATTAACGTATAATCATTATTTATACTTCCAACTATCCTGCCTTTGCCAGATTTGGTGCGAATTTCCCTAAATGACCGTCCAAGTATTTGTCATAAACCTACAACTGCATTCCCATCGCGTCTCTCAAGCAATAAATCAGGAACGCGCCTGGTGCCATGTATGTGCGGTGATGTTGAGAAATGCTTTTTTGCTGCCAACAACTCGCGAACGTCGATATAGCGGAATGAATAGTTATCTCATTTTTAAAATTTAAGTTCAACGGTGAATAAATAAATTGTGTCTAAATATTATATAAATTATTTTGATTATTAAACAATGCAACTAAATATGTTATAAATACGTTATTAATATCATAAAAGCAATGTAAAATTTATGTAATATTATGGTCCCACTATCTTGATGTACAAAAGTACAACTTCAATTTATAGTAGTGAGAAAATATTTCGATGCTACTTTAAGAATTTTACGAGAAAATTTTGACCTACAATTTTTTCAAACAAGAATAAAAATATGCGTTAATTAATATACATAAAATAATACAAAATAATTGCTCGTTTCTGCTGCTATTTTTCTATATTTTTTCACCTATTTCCGTAACACATTGCTTGAGTTTTCATGCATTACTGGATACTTATGTCTCGATTTATTAAACTAGTAATTTAATTAACATAAACTTGTGGCGCCCCGCAGTTTCGTTCGTGTTCCAATATAATGCTCAGTAGCTGTGTGAATTATATTTTACAGATGTTAATGTTGCTTATTATATGGTTATAAATATAAAAAGGGCACCATATCGCATTTTAATAATAAACTTCAGGATTTTCAGAAAAACAAATTAAAAAAAAATGTTCGAGCGAATCATTCGGTATATGTATAATACTTTATCTACAAACATGTATTACGAGTAACAATCACCACCAAAATGAACACTATATGCATTTACCGATGACCCATCAATAAAAGTCATGCTTAAACTATTACGAATGCAACACGATTGTCTTGTCTCCTTGAAAAATTACCTTGACAATGTGTCAAATGACAAAGAGGCTGCATTTGTTACAACAAGTAATGCAAATATCCCCACACCCACTGTATACTTGTGTGGCGGAGTTACTTAATAATACAGTACGCTTACCTTAATAGAATCCATAGACTTTATCAAATGACTTTATATGTGTTATAAATACCTATAGAAAATACATATGCCAGAATATTACATTAAAAATATAGTAGTTTCACCCTAGTTAAATTTCAATACTATTTATGCCAGTTTTATTTTATTTATTTATTTATAAAGCCTACCTACAAAATTACATTAAAACTACATATTATAAAAAGGACTACTATTATATAAACTAAATGAAATTTTAATTATAGGATAGGACGGCATGCTCAAGGTGATAAAGGGATAGATACTACACTTCTGATAAAATTACAAAAATACATAAAAATAAAAAAAAACAAGTACCTACACAAGTATTAGTTGTAAAAAAAATTAAGAAGAAATATTTTAGATATTAAGTCTATTATGCCTACAAGTGTTACATTTGAAAGTGGTGGGACCTACTACCTTAAGATTAAAATCAGTAGTAAGTTAAAAATTAAAACCTTAAAAAATATCAATAAAAATGTTATCTATGTGTTATTACAACCTGGCAATGCTGCTCACAATAAGGAAGGCTGTATCTGCCTACGTACGAGTACTATCACTGCCTTTTCTCCGCACAGTTAATGTATGAGGTGTTGTATATTATTAGAGTACATTATAAACGTTCTGAGTTACATGACTATTGTTAGATATTGTTGAATTGAATGAAGTCTTTTAGTGCTTGAAGAATATATGAGGTGGGAATTGTCAATGCTGTCTTCTTATACTCGTTTATCTCCAGAATAGTATCAAACGTGAATAAGTTACTGACCACTATTAAGTATTTATAGTAACTCTAATATAATATTATATATAATAAAATGTAAGTGTATGCAGTATACAGTAATTCGTACATAATTTTTCTATCAAATTATATGAAATTGCTGAAATTATATGATATGCTCCAATGGATAGGTAAACCTTAAACTTAAATTTTATTGTTGCATAAACATCGGAATAAATTTAAATTATATCACCATATAACAAAGGTTGAATTCAATTAAATGTCATGTTACTTTCTTGACCCTGCCCATGTTTGGTATAACCAATTAACAAAAGCAAATTTACTCTTATTTGGTCATCTGAAATAATCCGAATACACTCATAAATATCTTTAAAAGATCATTCCTACACTTTAAAAATAAATGTGACAGGTTTCATATATTTTAGTGGTAATAAACATAAATTTAAAAAAATAAAAAGTAAAATTGTAATCAAATTTATGAATATGATTTAACTAATACAATATTAAGTTAGTAACATTGATGAATGATCTAGGAATTTTGAATTCAACATTGCATTGACAAAAATACGTGTTTCTATTAACCAAAAACACACGCATAATTAACCATCAATTTTTTGTCATCAACAGTAATCATCAAATAATTTATCATTACTATAATTGCCTGTCAAATCAAGGCTTTGAATAAATGTCCGTCGTGTAACATCATAGATGCATGGGACAAGGTTAGCTCGACCATTCCACACAAAACCATGACAATATTTTACATTTAATAATTACGTTAAAAGCAACAATAAATAGACTATGCTCGTGAGTTATAAGCAGGTAGAAATAGAAGTGTGGTGAGCAGACTAATAATGACAACTAAAACATGATAAATGTCACCGAAACAAAGAAAAAACAAATTATTTAAATTAAACCCTTTTAAAGGTTAAAAAATTATAACAAAAAAGGAGACCGTAATTTGCAGGAAACACTTATACAATACAAAGAGATGTCCGAATAATCAGCCATGCGAATAATGTATATGTTAAGATGATAGAAGATTCAATGTCGAGTATTATTAAAGACAGGATACAGAGTAAGTCATTATTAAAATACGCTTCAAATCATAACACTATACATTACAACAAAAAAAAAAACAAAGTACATACTTGTAAGGAAGACAGAGAACTTTGTTCGATACCATAATGTTATTTGTACTATGATAAAAAATCTTATACTTCTACTTGACTGCCTCTATGGACCTCTCAAACTTGATTCCCAATAGTAACACACATTTATTTTAAAATAATATTGTCCTTATTCTAAAAACAATAAATAGCAGGTGATCTAGTTTGTGGTGAGGACATTGTATGTATATCTATTTATTTATTATTTATTACGCAGAAAGCGTTAAAAATAATAATATGATAGGAGGTGTGTTACTTAACTTTAAAGCGATGACCAGCTTAAACTAGCACATTGTTCTGTTTGCATAAATAATAAAAAAATAATATGTTTTTTCTACATATATCTGTATTAAGAACGTGGATTTTAAACATATTATTTAAGTCCACAAAAAAGATAAAACAATAGTCGGAAATCTGCAATTAATATTAGAACTTATTAGGTCGCAAACACATTGCATATGCGAAGTAACACGCCAACATTTAGGTTCACGGTCAACTGCCGACTTGCATAACGAAAACACATGTGACGTAACCCTTATGTGGACTCCTTAATAGCTTTATTTAAGTATTAAGTACATTTTTAAGCAAGATTTCAAAGTTCATTCATACTTTGATCACGTAGAGGCATAAATTCTTTGTTACGCCTCGCTTTTTTTGACCAAACAATTTTTTGTGTATTTCTTCGTCGCTTTTTTGTGCGGACATCGCCTTTGAAGTCTAATGTATTTATGAAATAAGTAGGTTGGTCTACAAAAACCCAAAAAAAACTTACGTAAATATATGTGGAATATTATATTTTAGTTATTTCTTGATTTTTTGAATGATTTTTTCTTGTTTTTTCATATAGTTATCTAATTGGTTATTGCCTAAAAGCGTAATATGAATCTATTTATAAAATAAATAGGTAGATCTTTAAGCGTATTATTTTAAAATTACGTAGAGAAACTTAAACTAACTTCCAAGAAGGTACGAAGATCTCATTCAACGAATCATTCACAAAATGTTATTTCTTTCGCAAATCAATTATTTACAGTGGCTGTACCTCCAATTATATTTATTTATGTAACTTTTAATTAATTACCATATAAAATTTTGTATAGGAATATCTAATCTTGGATAGCAAAGGTCAAACACTAAAAAGGAATCTCCCATTCTATTGTTTTAAGACTTGACCCTTGATTACGTAAACGTCAATTGTAATCAAAATGCATGTCCGATACATCTATTGTCATGTTAATTATTATAAAATGACCACTTTTTGTGATAACAGAGATGCAACGGCTCTTTTGTTTAATAGAGGTCGTGGGAATGTTTCTATAAATAACTAGTTCGTTGAGCTTGTCACGCTGAGTTAGAAGAAAAGCGGGCCGTGCTAAATTTTCTCAAAGAATTTATTTTATCTCTGGTTTACGTAAATTCTTTATTTATTTCTTTAATATATTATAAATATTAAAAATGCGACTTACATATTTGTATAAATTAGTTCATTGTTATATTATAATTTTTTACAGTGATCTGAAATGTGAATCCAAGAAGACGAACACACACACAAAGTTTTCTTAAATAGTTTCTAATAATAATGTAAATAGGTATTTAAAACATAAATATAATTAATATTAAAAGGTTACTTTCAAAGCTTCAGTCAGAACTAATTGTGTCATACAGATATAGATTTACAAATCGCAATGTAATTTGAACAAGATCAGTGGACCAAATCTATAGACGGTCTTATATAATATAAACTCGGGTTAAAGTTCATAGTTACGTATGTGCCATATGCTCGTACGCAACTATGTTTGGACATGTTACTGACAATACTTAATTGTCAGCACATGACAACTTACATCTTCACCTTTTTCTCACAGTATCTATGACAGACAGTTGGACCATGCTGACATATGTATGTATTACAATTAACTCACGTAGCCGGTAACCTTTAATTAATTTTTATTGTTAGTGATATAATATAATGATGCAACGATAAAAATAATTACTGTTAATAACTGTTATTAATATTTCGAAAACAAAGAAAAATACGACACATCGAAGTAAATAAACTGAAGAAGTAATGTTGAAGAAAATTTGTGCAAAAGTCACGGGCACAACTATCATTACTTAGAGAGTAATTCGTAAACCAGATTAAACAAATTAGTACTAAATATATACTTTAAAAATAAAATTATTAACTTTATTAATGGTGTCTTCTCAAATATATTTAACTCAATAGAGGTTCATCTTAAATTGAAGAATATATATATTGAAAATAAATTGACCTAAATTGTTAAATGTAGATATGAACAAAAAGCAACATAAAACAATTAATTGAAGCCAAGTTTAAACCGTGTCATCATTTCACATTCATAACTATGTGAATTTATTCATTAAAATATTCACATAATTGTCAGCTTACTTGAATTTATATTTGCCTTACAATTATCAATCGTAGAACCTTAGTTTAAAGATGAAATTGTTGTCAAAGTGTATAAATTAAAATGTGGTTTGTAACATCTTCTTGGTTATTTTTCCAATAATTCTCACGCGTTCCCCATTGTTTGAACGCTATGAATATTAGTAGCTTCAATGTTTGAGATTTTTATCACAATACTTACTGAGAAATATACACAACCATTCTTGTAACTAACTGTATTGCCTCAAATATAAATATTTTGCTTTAACATTCAACATTTCACAAGGCATTTGCATAGATTTGGATTCCTAATTCAAAAATAAGCAATTTATTATACTGTTTACTACGGATAATATTTTCAATAAATATTTGTTTAAAGGAGGAAGGAATATTATAGATTTAAGAACAGAACTAATCTATAACGATAGAAATAAAACATTTAATATTTAAATTTGAATTTGAAGACGCATGCTGTAGAACCCGCATTGGGATACAGCTATTCAGTATTCGAAGATCCATTTAAATTTGTACATTTATTAGGTGGAAAACTTGTCTTGATGATAAGCATAAAATAAAGTAAGAGGACTATAGGCAATTAAAATAAAGTATATGTTTTGTTTAAAATATTCAAAATAAACGCGTTAAGTTACGTTCTGAGATATGTTTTACAGACTAAGACTTATAATTAAAGGAGGTTGAATTAAAGGGTTCTAAAATTATTAATAACTCAATTAATTATAACTATTAAATCTGCTTATGTCTATACGAAATATGTCTACATAAAGCATATTATTTATCTCAATTACAAACAATAATATTGTCAAATCAGTAAAGATAAAGTTACACATTAAATAAAGACGCGTTAAGACAATAAACTTTGTGTGAAAGTTTTGTATTGTTTTTACCTTCAATTATCATCTACAAATAGACAGTTACATCATAACATTAGTTCAAATGAATTATTTCTAACGTGGTTTTCGTTTATTTTCACTTATACATAATCATAATAAGGAAGTCATGCATGCCCAATAAAACTTGACAAATAAACGCCTAAAACACACGTTCAGGAACGTTTAACTTTAATTGTACTATTGTGAATTAATAATTAGATGGTACAGCAAGCCAAAGAATTGGTCTACCACCCACCCTATAGTTGTATTGTAATTAGCATTCTTAAATCACGAAAGCCAATCGTGATGACGTTTTTTTTTATTAAAAGGACAGGATTTTTTAGTTTATTAGATACATAATATTTATATCAAAAAATTGTTATACTTAATATTAGATACATTGTTTATCTTTATTACATTTTGTATTACATTAAAACATATATTTTAAATATTATAAAACGGTTATTTCTGTCGTATGACATGCTATTTATTATAAAAGTCTCCGGTCGCCGCAAACCGTTACCAATTGCGAATAAATTTAACGAATCACGTAGCGGTTGCAATGCGCATCTTTTCATGCAGCGCGCGTCCATCCTTTATTTAAACGTAATTCGTTTACGTAACCCATTGGCTTATTTTGCAAGCTCAGTTTTGGATCAGTACGATTTAAGATACCGTCTTTGCAAAAGGAGTACAGTCGGTATCAAATGTAACATTAATAATTACTATCCTGAGAAATTACATAAATTAAACTTTATCACAATATGGTAATAATATTGGCGGAATTTAAATTATGGATTATTATTATTACATAGATATTTTTGACGATGACTGTACGATGGAAGCATGCTTCTAGTACACCTAATATTCATTGACGCAAGATCAAAGAATATGCGATGTTACGTGAACAAAGTAGCAGACATATCGTCATCTAATTTAGATTTATTAGACAACATCATGGAGCCGTCAATGACCACATAGTAAATAATGAAAAAAAGATGCATTCATAACATAATGCACTTTTCATTCCTGGTGATGGTTAAGTGTTATAATTATTTTTACTAATATAAGTACAACTTTTTGATAATTTTTATTTTGTGCAGTCACAATATTACGTATAAGAAATTTAAAAACATTTGGATACAATTTTCGTGCCGTGTCGTCAACCGATTAGCATTGAATGGACAGTGAAATAAAATTTAGAACAGTGTTACATGTGTTTTAGTTAAGTAATTCTTTATGTCATAATAAGCCTCAAGTTTACCGAAAATTTTCCTAATGCATTGTTAGTTTTATGTATAACGCTAAGAATTAAATGAAGAGATATAGGTACATATATAATTTGATCTACCCTAACAGGTCATAAATCCTTTTTTTTTTTTGAGAGGTCGAACAATAGCAATCAAGGAACGGGACACAATTATTTCGTTACCTGACTACTACAACGTTGTTCCCGAGTAAGATATCCCTTTCAAGTCCACTTTCATTCCACTGTAGATTAATAATATATAAAGTTTATATTAGTATACTAATTACTATATATGAGGTGAATTTTGCGGTAACACGGTTTTAATGACAATCTGTGAAAACTGATTATATCTGATAGTTAATATTGTTATAATATTTGTTGTCGAAGTGAAGAGTTGTATTTTGACAAGTCCAAGTGTTCCATTAAAAACCTACGGATGATGTTAGAAAAGAGAAATATAATCATTTTCTAGCAATAATTTGAGTAATAAATGTATCTTTGTTTTACGGTTTTCCTGTATTTTCTAGGCAACTTATTCTATTGCGAGTCTCCGCAAGCGACGCACCTTAGGTTTTGTATTAGTTAGTTTTCGAAACCTTTAATATAACTTCTGAGAATTGCGTACTTTCCCCACTTTGAGTTATGAACTCTGATATTTTCACTTGGTTACTGTATCTGTCATTTTAGTTAACATAATATTGTTCTCGCAATTCTAAGTTGTTTATGTTTGTTCACATTGGCAATAAATAGTGTGTGGTGTTATATTATAGTTTGTATTTGTCTATTAGTATTTGTCTATATGTGATAATGATTGTTTATTAAGCTAATTAGTTAAGTTTCTTTAATAACTCATTAATGTTTTATAATAGGCTTCACTGTTGTTCGCCATTAGCTTTAAGTCATTAACGAAGTGGACTTTGTAAATCATTAATAAGTGGACTTTACAACTCATTTACAAAAAGGGTATATAAACGGCCCACAAGATTCAATAATAGAGATTCGATATGTAACTCTTGACCAGAGAACACTGTTAGTTTTAAGCAATAAATAAATCTTTACATCAAAAAGTGAAGTTTCGCTCTCGCCATCTAACAAATTTGGCGCAGTCGGTAGGATGTTATACTGCAAGACGGAAGAACACAAGGACAAAATCGCCGAGTGGTAGCTGAAGGCTTTTAAGAATTCCGCACGATGCAGCTCCTGAAATTTCTGTTATTGTGGTGAGTAGCAAATTTTATGCTCTAAACTTTCCTGTGAACTCTATCCTAATTTGAATCCCTTTTCCTAATTCTATAATTATTCTATAGATTTTTGGTGAATTCAAATTTCAATTG
Organism: Tineola bisselliella; assembly: GCA_028551675.1. Lineage (NCBI taxonomy): Eukaryota > Metazoa > Arthropoda > Insecta > Lepidoptera > Tineidae > Tineola > Tineola bisselliella. The sequence goes on from JAPWLS010000970.1 coordinate 273,130, forward strand.
TTAAATATCAATCTCCATCTCAATTAACTTCATAGCTCTAATATAGACATAAAAAATGTTCAAAATGGAGCAAGTTAATAATTTAAATATAAATACGACATTAAGTCTGATTCCTGAATTTGATACCTCAAAGGTCGAACAATTATATAGATTTATTAGGTCGTGTGACACGGCTTTTTCACTGACCGATGTCAAACAACGTCCTTTATTATTAGTTTACGCTTTAAATAAAATAGTTGGTCACTCAGCCGCTGAAGTTCATATGAAAAATTACTCAGAATGGCGAGACCTTAAAACTTTTCTTATTCAAAAATATTCTTTAACTAAAACCCTAGGACATCTAATTTTAGAATTACAATCGTTGTTCCAAGAACCTAACGAATCAGTAACTGACTATTTTCATCGCGTAGATTTGTGTAAAAGTAAGATAAAAGAAAAACTTGTAGCCGAAATATCAGACGAAACTCTTTTAGGCAGACTTGCTATGACCGAGGAAACTGCTTTGAGCGTATTTGTTAACGGTTTGAGTAGTGATATTGGTATTATGCTTCGTACTAGAGGTTTCACTGATTTAAGCGACGCGGGCAATTTCGCAATACAAGAGGATAAGATTAGAAAAATGAATAACGCTAGACAATTACTGTATAAAGCAAACATCGTTAGACCGTCAATAAATGAAAATAGGGAACTTAATAATAATAATAAATATAATAATAATATTTCAAATAATAATCAAAAATATTTTAAAGTTTGTAATTATTGTAATCGACTAGGGCATATATTTAGTGAATGTCGCAAAAGAATATATAATAATAATAAGTTTAGAAATAATAATTTTAATACAAATAATTCGAATAATCTAGGTTTTAGACCAAATAATTCTCAACGAGCAATTAATAATTTAAACTCCGAAGCGACCAGCGAAGAGAGCAGTTCGTTGGAAATCGCAATCCCATGCTCAATCCAAAACCCAGAAGTCCTCCAAATCAATTAATTAGTCATACTCCTAACTCTAACCCTAATCCTAATCCTAACCTTTCTAGTGCATCTAATTCAGTCCATCGGGGACAAATGCCTAGTTTGGTACGTGAAGGCAACATCCCACAAGGTTGCTCAGTCTATCGAAGACAAACCAGGGACGCCTGCACACAGACTTCAATTCCCACTGAACCTTTAAACCCATTAGTTAATAGTCCTATTGAGAATTATGATATTAAATCTGAATCGCAAGCTCACGAACAGGGTAACCAGCCCCAAACTCTCAGCTCTGCTATTTCAACTCCACGAGCACACGAACAGGGTAACCAGCCCCAAACTCCATGCTCTCCTAAATCTATTAAAATTAAAAAATCTAAGTCTAATAAATCAATGAAAAAGTCTAAGAAATCAGAAAATAAGTCTAAAAAGTCTAAAATTGAGTCTTATAATATATCGTCTTTAAATGTCCCTCCAGAGAACTTATTGCATTGTAAATTTCATATAGACGGACATCCTGTACGATTACTTGTAGATACAGGAGCCGCTATATCAGTTTTGAAAAAAGATAAAATAGGTCAAAATCTTATTGATTCCTCAAAGACAGTATCTATAGTAGGTGTTTCTAACGGTAAATCCGCAATTCAATCCCATGGTATTTCCTATATCTCGCTAGATCAATTTCCAAAACACGAATTTCATATTGCTAATTTAAATATACACGCAGACGGAATCATAGGTAGTGATTTTATGACAAAATTCAATGTAAACATATATGTAAAATCAAAAATTATGAAAATTCGAGATCGTTCTTATAAATTATTTTGCTTAGGAGATGAGTCAGATGTATCACCCCAAAGTGATAAACAAATCATTAGTAGTCGTACCGAAACTGTAATTACTTGCTTTACTAATGATGTGATCAATGGTCCAGCCATTGTCAATAAACAACAAATAAATAAAGATCTCCATATCCCAAATGCATTAGTTAATGTAGTAAACAATAAATTCTTAATAACTTGTGTCAATACTAGCAATAACAACGTATTAATATCTTTGCCAATAATTAAAACTAGTTCATTTAAAGAAAATACAAATCCCAATGCATTATCTCGACCTCCGGTAATGACTTCTAATTTCATTAACCCAACGACCGACGAGTCATTAACTGATCAAGTAAATAACAATCCTAATAATTATTTAAATTTAAATTATGAACAATTCTTATCCGTAGATGTTACTTTTGATAGTCCTAAATTAAAAATATCCCCAGATCACTTGTTAAAACCTAATCATAAGAATATATTTATTCCTGTACCCTGTAACAATCAAGAACATAGTAAATTATTTAATCAAGCTATTAGTGCATGTTCCCAAACAAATTCATATATCGAAAAACAAAAGACTTTATACGATGTCGATTTGTTAGTCTCTGATGTAAAACAAAATCTATATTTTTCTTGCGTAAGATTAAATCATTTCGATCCTTGGAATTCAGAAAATTATTTTAAATCTCTTTTATCCTGTCTTCAACAAAATAAAATTGATAATCTTTATGTCCCTGACCTTAAGTACATATCAACATGTCAATTAAAAGGTAACGAACAACTTAAAATTATTGCATATTTAGCAGAAATGTTCGAATGTGAAATCACTATTTGCGAAGGCATAGTTAAAACGCCTAATCCTCAAGAAATCCCACAGATATTAAAAATGTATCACGATGAACCTTTATCCGGTCATCGAGGAATATTAGAAACAACTAGGAAAATCAGAAATGAATATTATTGGAAAGGTATGACTAACGACATAAAAACTTATATTGATTCTTGTATTATTTGCCAACAAAATAAAATTCAACGTAAATCTTTTCAAGCCCCTATGGTCATCACATCTACTTCAACTGAACCTTTTGAAAGAGTATCTATGGATCTAGTAATATTCCGATATTAGCGACAATAATAATAAATATGTACTAACTCTTCAAGATGAATTAACAAGATATGTTCAAGCGTATCCAATTCCTGATAAAGAAGCTGTTACAGTAGCTAAGCAATTATTACATTTTTGCCAACATTATGGAGTACCTAAACGATTCCATTCAGATCAAGGTACAGAGTTCATGAACAATGTTATTAAACAATTAGTTAAATTTTTCGGTTCACATCATACATTTAATACGGCTTATCATCCGCAAACAAACGGCGCGTTAGAAAGATTTCATGCTACACTACGTGATCATATCCGAATGTATCACAGTCGTAGACTCAAAAACTGGGATCAAATAATTCCCTTAGCCATTATGTGCCATAATACATCTGTAAATAGCTCTACAAATTTCACTCCACATGAACTATTATTCGGTTATAAACCTCGTCCATTTTACTCATTAAAACCTATTCCTGATTATACAGCTTGTGACTATCTTAAAGACCTAAACGAACGTTTACGCGTATCACGAGACTGTGCGCTAAGAAATGTAGAGGCAATGAAAGAAAAAGCCAAAGAACGCTATGATAGCCAAATCAAAAACTTTGCACATTATAAAGTAGGTAGTAAAGTCATGCTACGCGTGCCTACTCCTAACAACTTAGATTCTAAATGGGAAGGACCTTACGAAATTATTAGAGTAGCGTTTAACGAAAATTATTTAATTCGTAGATCAAATAGAAACCAATTAGTTCACGCAAATCGTCTAAGACCATACAAAGGTCAGTAATAATAAAAAATATTTTTAATAATTATAGTAATAGTAATTTTAAGTAAAAATTGTATATTTTAGTAAATAATAATTAATTTTATTTTAATTATTTATTAAAAATAGTTTTAAAGAATTCATTAATCTAATTAAATATAAAGAATTAGAGCTAAGTGACTTCATGAGAGATCAAATTCAGATCACGTCTTCCACTATTTAAATTTCTTAATTATACGATAATCAAAATATACTGTAATGAATAATAGATATTCCAATAATTGAAATTGAACCCTTTAATCTGTAGTCTTTATCCTATTCCATCAAAATTCCATAATTCGTCCCTATATTCCACTATCCTATCTGAGCATAATTATTTGTCTACAATCCCAACGGTACAGAAATATAAGAACATTTAGAATAAAGAAGACTACAAGAACTTCGAACAAAAGAAGAAGAATCGGCAACAACGTGTTCCAAAGTTTCCAGCTGAAATGAACGTCATATATAAATATTGCAGTAAATAATCTTAGAACTGGAGAAAGTTATGAAGAAGCCAAGAAACTTCAAATTTTTAAATTGTTATCGATTAAAATTTATGATATTCCATTAAATAGCTTAAGTAGAATAAGACAACTAAACAATATTCAAGAGAAAGAACTCAAAATGAAATCAAAATCTATTTCGAAAGAATACACTCCTGTAATTGGAATCGTAGTAACAAAAAAAACTACAAATGCTGACAACGCAGAAGAAACAGAAGAATGACACCAGGGGATGGACGCATTCAAATATTAAATATTGTTTTGATGCCTCGAGCAGACGACATACAAGTGTTACGGCCATGCCTATTGAAATCCCTATGAGCAACATCTCTGAAGATGAAGACTTCGAATCGACGGAGCCAGCATCACCCCATTCTAAAAGTTCAGGCGCCCACGCCCAATCTTTATTCTAAGGGGGGAGGTGTTATGTGTGTGGTGTTATATTATAGTTTGTATAAATAATGTATAGTATAATTTATTAGTATTTGTCTATTAGTATTTGTCTATATGTGATAATGATTGTTTATTAAGTTAATTAGTTAAGTTTCTTTAATAACTCATTAATGTTTCATAATAGGTTTCACTGTTGTTTGCCATTAGCTTTAAGTCATTAACGAAGTGGACTTTGTAAATCATTAATAAGTGGACTTTACAACTCATTTACAAAAAGGGTATATAAACGGCCCACAAGATTCAATATAGAGATTCGATATGTAACTCTTGACCAGAGAACGCTGTTAGTTTTAAGCAATAAATAAATCTTTACATAAAAAGTGAAGTTTCGCTCTCGCCATCTATATGTTCATCCCTATCCCTACTAATATGTAATGTGAATGTGAGTTTGTTTGTTACGTTTTCACGCAACAACTACAACCGATCATCATGAAACTGCGTGCACATATTTTTGGAGATACTAAATTTTTTTTACTATAGTTTTCAATTGACTATAGTTTCAGATGTTTGGAATCATATTGATTTATTTCTATTGAAATGATCCCTGCTACTTATTTAATGACTTAAATGCGAGCGAAGCCGCGGGTAAAAGCTGGTATAAAATATATCTAGTAAAATAAGTCATATGAATGAATGAATGAGTCTCACGTTTATACTATATTTAATTTAAAAAACGTAGGCAAATTCTTTAAACACGTGGGAACATTGTTAAATAATATGACCTATTTATTTGTTATGAGTTGCCACTTGATCCCATAAATTACGTCTTTTCAATGCCGACATAATTCACAGACAACTATTAATTAAAACAAACTTGTCACCTTTATTAATGGATGTTAGAACATGTTTTTTACTACAAATGGCACTCACATAAACTGATTTTTTGTAGTAACGTTTTCATAGAGAATTTCGATGAATATCGATATGTTTTATTACAGGTACTGAATACAGGGTTCTAGATAAAAATATACTAAAAAAGCATACGTATTTATAGGAAGTTAAGTATTTATTTAACTACTGAGGTGGATTTAATTTCACGTAAACACTGACGTGGAGGCCTTAGAGTCCCGTACATACATATATGTGCTTGTATTTAAAAATCTTTACGGTTTTTAGGGTTTAGTGTCTAATATTTAGCTTCAGTGGATGTATTTAAATAAAATAAAATATATTTTTTATAATTTATTTGTATATAATTAACTATCATTTCAAAATTTAGAAAGCACTTAGCATTTTTTGGAAAAAAAACACATGAGATCATAAATCAGAAAGAATAAATAAATTTATTTTAAAAAATCAACAAATTAACTAATTTGAGTAAATCAAAAATTTTATTTTCTTAAAACCTGAGAGGTCCCTCACCTCAGTAGTTAAAAGTTAACAAATATTGAAATAAGCAATAAAAACGCTCGTCTCCTGAAGCTGGTAGCAGAGCAGTGGCGATTCCAGCATATTACTGGTAGCAGTTGTCTTTAGCAACGTCCTCATAGAATATTGTTTATAGAGTAATATGTAAACTAAAGGACATTATTTAAAATAAGTAAATAAACAAAAGAATTAAGAAGAAGAATAGATTTAATTTTACTTAACACAAAATACGTCGTATAAATTCTAATGTCAAGTATATTCAACTCTATCTGCATTCTATTTAAAAGAATAATTCTTAACATTATACTTTAGAAATACAAACACAACTATGAAGAATATTAAACCGAAATTTCCGACAGCTGTTCGAGCTCTCAATCTTAACTTGAAACCAAATAGAGCGCATCGTGTCAATGTCCCAAATACACGTAATTTCGGTTGCATTACACACAAAAAATACATTGCGACGACATTATAGAACAAGCCGCATTCGGTAGACTTTATTACAAAGCGTTAAAGTTTGAATTAGTTTTCATTTCTAAGTATAATTAAATGTGTTTTTGTGAGACGAAACACAGAACACTGCTCCGATTGTGATTCAACAAGGAAACGTGAATTTTCGACTAAATAGGTCACTTTAGTGATGTTTAATCATAATATCGATAGATGAACTTTTTATCACATTGACAATTGCAAACAAACGGATATATGCGCGCAACAGTTGCCTTCACTATGCCGCCTTGAGGAGATGAATATGCTACATCACCTCTACATCCAAGCTAAATCAAATTTCTAATAGAATCTTTAATCATACCCTATTTATATGATATGCAAGAATAAATAAAAATAAAGGAAATAAGATACCAATATTTGGTTTGTTTAGCGAGCGACCGTTTAAAATTTCTATACCTATATTCTTCTATTAATAATTATATCTATTCTTATAATATCCATATGTATAGCAAAGTAATAAATACAAATAAAATAAGTAAAAACAGTACCAAACATTTTCTCTGAAACTTCATTAGGAAACTTGATAACTTTGGACGCATTTTGATTGAACGACCCAACTTCAGGGAGGATTAACGTATTGGACTTTTCTTGTATTTCATTAATAATAAAATATATATAATATAGTTATATATGTAATAAATACAACCGTAAACTATCTACTATTTAATTAATTATTTAAGTAATTTTTCGCTAAAAAATATTGTGTAATAAACTATTGTTTTCAATCAAAATATGATCTAAAAATTCGACTATGAGAAGTAACTTTCTTTTTATAACTTTCATAACAAATAATTTATCGATATCAATCACGGACATCACTAAAAAAGCATGTTGCGTCACATTACACTCTACGGTTGTTTAAAACTTGTCCGCAGTTACGTAGTTTTACCTAATTTTTTAACCATTGTTATTTCAAACAATAGTAGCACCGGAAAATTATTAATTGAGGACATAGACTTATTTCCTTTTGTGACTTTTTGAATGATAAAGACATAGGTGCTTTCAAACTTGACACTTGCTAAATTATCTATTGTGTTTATACTTATTATTATTTATTTATTTACCTTATATCTTAGCATATATTATATTTCTTGAGCCCTTATAGACATGTATTCATATAAGTAGAGGTCAAAGAACGTTGTCTATACAAATTCTATATTTACAAAAGACATAAAATTCTTTAATACGTACTAACTTGGTTATAATTTCAAGAATTCTGGAATGAATGAGATTATTATTGAGAGTATTTTAGTGGTTCAATATACATAACAATCACAAGGTTAGAATAAGAATAAAAAATATTGAAATAAATAAGGAAAATGGATATGTGAAATTGAGAAATAAAACATTTTCCGAGATCTAAGTCACTTAGTCACGTGTCTGTTTAACACCATATGGCAAATTAAAACATTCAGTGTTGTGCTAATTGGCGCATGAATGTGATGGGCTAGAAGTGACGAAATCCACTCTCGGAGTGACCTCGAGCGTCCTACGTGAAGAACTAACTTATTGTTAAATAGAATTTCATCAGTCTATCGACATGTTGATTTATCGATATCGTCGCGTCATTGTTTTCTTTTGACAACGTTACTGACATAATTGCAAATGGCTTTTCGTGTTATTTGCGTTTGTAATTTTTTTTTGATAAATTTTTAATATAGATTACTTAGCACGCAAAAAAAATAGTTTTGTTGTTATTGTTTACAACTCGTAGTTTTAAAATTAAAAAGTTTGTTTTGATTAAAAAAAATCTTATGCAACCTTAAACAGAGGCTTTAAATAATTATTTAAACAAATTCTTCGACTACGAAACAAGTGCGAATTGATAAATGCGTTGAAAAAAAGTGTCAAATATTTCCTATGTTAAAACGTTTTTTTAAGAATAGTATTTAACATTGTAATTTCATCTTTAATATTAAAGAATTAAAGATTGTAATTTTGTGTGTTGTTAAAAATGCGTTTACTGATCAAGGTGTCATATTTCGTAAGATATAATCTTAACGTCATATTTTAGACGTAAGATTTATTTAAGAAATAAGAATCGTACGAATGTATATACATACATATGTCCTGGTAGAATCTACGTGTCATTTCTAAAACAATATGCCAATGACCCTTCTCTCTTGAACCACCTGATTGCTTCCATTGTTTTATAAATCTAACCGAAATATCCCTAGCGAATTTGTTAACGACCAAACATTTTGTTAAGTGCAATCGGTCCCTTATTATCAAGACGATGTAAACAAAATACATAAAATATAACATATAAATATATAAAAGCTCCTTAAGTCTAGGTATGCAATCACAAAGACTACATAAAGTGAATATAAACACGATTAACTTCAAACCCCTAAAACTAACAATAAATCAATGTCCAATTTTATACGCATTTGACGTTTCGGTATCATAAAATATAATTGAATAATCGCATTCACCACACAGACACTCATATTCTTTTTTTTTTTTTTCCGAGACCTGTTTAGAATTTTTTTTTTCATAGAACCAAAAGTTCGATGAATATCACGATTAACTTCAAACCCCTAAAACTAACAATAAATCAATGTCCAATTTTATACGCATTTTCGGTATGTACTAGGCCTAAGGGTTTATTCTTGATAACAATTTCAATACGATTCAATCTATATCTAGTTTTGATGTTTCAGTACTGATTCTCATTGTAGTGACCTAGTCGTGTTTCGAATTTGTTTAGAAGAATTAGGTACAAAAAGAGATCTCTACTCTCAGTCTTCAATTGTTTCTGCTCATAGACCATACTACAATGGACTCAATAGACAAGTGACATGCCGGACTACTATACTAAAAGAAATCGATTTCAGAATAAGGTTATTCCAAAGTTTCATAATAATTACATTACGGTATTGTAAAAAGTGGAATCAGTTATATTGTATAAAAATGTATATATGTTTTATTCTTTCCTTTATTATCAGTGTTACATATAGGTCGTAATTTAACTTTCAATATGACGAAACAGTTTAATTAAATTCAAAGTAAATTACGCAAAGAAGTCATAATAAAAATGTATTTAAGGCAAGTCCTACACGTCCATAAAAAGTGTCTATATATAGTTTTCTATTTATGTCTATATGTAATACACCATATAGCACGTCTCAAACATCTGCAAAGGCAATAAAAATTGCAACCCACGCTTTACAAATGTATGGCAAGTAAGTACTTGAAAAGAAAAATCTGCATGTTAACTGTTAATGCCATTTTAAAATTTGTAGTGGAAAACAAAATAGGGTAGCATGTCCTTCTTTAATGTTTTTTTTTATGTTTAGTACTTAATTATTATTTATTATAAAATAACGTGGCGTTATTTACGGCCGGTAAATCAATCCTTCACTAATTACCTATAATTTTCGAGTCAAGAAGTGTTTAAGGTCGTCTTAAATTACTTCACACAACAACACTTGAATTGCTTTAAAGGTGAAATTCTCTGGAAACTTGAAAAATATATATATTTTTAGTATCTACCTACATTTATTATGATTTACTAAATATATTAAAATTTAAACTTCTGAAATATCATTTGAAATCTATGCCAAACATAACAGAACCTAAAACCAAAACCACAGCTAAACATTAAAGAAAAAGAACTGTCAATCTTAGAACAATAGAAAAAACTTTAAATTTCGAACTATGAATTTAAATATTTTAAAATTCAAACTCTTCCTAAACAAAAGAATGTCTAACGTTACAACGAGATTCAATATAAATTCAGATCCATACAATTCAGCTGTTTGTCGGACTTGTCACAAAAGCGTGTCGCATCGGAATGTCTATGTGACATGAATGTTAAATTAACAATTTAGAATGGATCTTATTGTCCTTGATATTGTGACCCTTTTAAATGAGTACTTTGTGGCCCATGTAATATATTACTCACACTTTACAGATACATTACCGGATTACGTACTATTCTTAATTGCAGTTACAGGAATTTATTAAATGACTGGGACCAATTAACATGGCAGTGAAATTAAAAAAACTTTTTGTCATATTTTGTTTAGTTTTATAAGAATCTGTTATATTGTTAATATCATATAAACTGTGTATGAATGGACCTTACAACACCTAGTGCTTCTTAATAAAAAAAAATGTTTACGTTAGTGTTGCTGAGTCCCGAATTTAATATTGGAAACGGGTCTATTTTGTAAATGTCAGTTTTTTTTTGTATGGAGCGTTTTTTGGTTGACATTCGATCCTGGGACTGCATTAAATCTCTCTATTTAACATTGTTATGACCCATAAAACTCTAAAAAAGGACATAAATCTAGTCCCAATTTAAACATCCTTAAGACATTCTGCAGCCGTTAAAGGATCATAAATGGTTGTCAATCATGGAAATTGTCATAAAAATTCACTCATTTCCTTGGTTTCGTATTTGTTATTGCGTGAGTGAAATATCTATTTTCATATTATTTTTTTTTAACTAACACCTCACGTGACCAGCATACGTTATTTTATGGCACACTTTGTTACTAATCGTATATTTTCATGGATGGATGGGTTAGGGTTAATTTTTTACATATACATAGACATGTCGTTAAATTTGGTTAACCCTGTGCTATGGGTATCAAGACAAGGACAACACAAACATGTAATACCCAGACACGAAACAAATGACTACTTTCATAATATTATTGTGTTTATAATAAGTTACACTAATAAATATTACGTCTCAGAATCGAACCTGTGATCTCTATGCTACCTACGGTGTCTGTTCTATGTACTTTACAAATAGTATGTAGTAATATTTGATAAAAGTGCGACAACCCTAAAATCCAGAGTTTTATTGCCGATCCAGTACTTTGACTTGTTTACGTTTAGAATGACGAAAGTTGGTTTTCTGACTCATTTCCAAAGAAGTTCTTTGTTAAGTATGGTCAGGGGTTAGATGCAATGTAATTTCATTCAATGGACTACTTTATTCCCAAAAATAGATTCTTGTCAATAATTTATTATTTATTAGGACGTGTTCCTACGGGGATAGGCAGAGATTATGCAACACTAGGGCTTCCTTGTACATTCCATTTATACATAACTTGTACAAAATTTAAACAATATAGTTATTACTTGTGTGCCATTCTAGAATCCAGTATAAGCTGTCGCATAGCTGAGACCATGGAGATCGGCGTTTTCTCGCAAAGGAAAAGATACAAGAGGACTTCTCACAAGTTACCAAGTGGCCACATGATGCAGGTCTCATACTGAACGTTGAAAAGACAAAGCTTATGCATGTCCATTCTAGTCACAACAACACCTTTAAAAACATAAGCATAACAGCACACGACCACCAGTGTCTTCACAATGACAAGCAACTATGCACTTGCGGTACGATACAAAAAGTCAGAAGTCATAAATATCTGGGTGTGATAATTGACGACAGATTCACTTGGAGGACACATATAGATTACGTTTGTAATAAACTACGAGCTATATTGTCAAAATTATATTTGGTGAAAAACAAAATTCAATACTCAGTGCTATTAGCGACTTACAACGCTCTGGCGGAATCACTTATTATCTACGGGCTAACGAGTTATGGTCGCACTTATAAAACATATTTAGATGACATCTAAAAAATACAAAAAAGGTTATTAAAAACGATTGTACCGCATAAATTTAAATTGGACTGTAAATTCTTCTGTAAATTATGACGACCTGTTCAAATATTGTAAGGTAATCCCAATTCAGGAAAAAAATATGGTAAAAGAATATCTTCATATATCTTTCCAACACTTGTCAATAGTCTCCCATTTGAATTTAGACAATCTTTGAACATTGAAAATCATAAATTAAAAAACTATTTCATGGAAAATCTTTGAAACAACCTGTATATAAAAGTGAATAAAATAAAGCAAACAGATGGCGGTTTCTCAAACCTACCCGTAATTGTAAAGTTAAAATATATATATATATATCTTTTATTTTATTTTTTATTATAGTTTATATTAATTTAAGTTATATTGTAATCGCAATCGCCAAGCGCCAAGACAAATCTACACTGGTTTTTGGCGCCAAGGCAACAAATTTGTAATATTTATTATAAAAAATAAACGTTTTATTTATTATTTTATCTATTATAAATACACATTTCGAAAATTCCAATTAGATTCAATTTTAATTAAAAAATTCGAATGAAAAATAGATTTAAAATCTGCAAACCACATTTCATTGTGACGCGGTAGGTAACAAGGTTACGACCCGCAGCATACCTACATCAATTTTTCTCCAATAACAGTCATAACGTGTATCTACGCACAAAATATCGTACACAAGGATTTCACACAATATCATGCCCTATATTCCTCGTATGATACACGCGACCTTTGAGTGTTCGAGCTTTTATTTATTCATACACTTAAACGGTTGTTTTAGGTTTCGCTTTCACATTCGTGTTTTGTTTTCACAATGAAATACCCCATAAAATGTTTTATAATAATTTGACTGTGACCACATTCCGTCTAATATTAAGCTACAATAGGCAAACGTTTCTCTGTCTACTAGTTGTTGATCTGGCTACTTTTAAGAGAATACTTAAATAATAATAATAATAATAAATCCTTGTCACATCTTCCCATTACGAAGTCGGAAAACTACATCAAAAGTGCATTGTACTATCCATTGGGCAATAGGCGAAACAGTTGAAGTACCAGCGGTGACTGTTAAAGCGAAACATGCCGCTGGAACCGTTATTTTAAATTGCGTAACGTTTCTTTTTTCGCTACAATTGTAAACGATTCTTTGTCCAATATCGGGTCAACGGTTAATGATCAATGTTATTATACTTATAGAAAATAGAACGTTCTTTGTTTTGTAAGTTTGTATCTTGTTTGAAGATTTTATTTTTGTATTGTTATTTTGAGTTTAAGTAAATAAAAAAAAATTGGGTCCTGTTAATGTATATAAATATTTTATGTGCCAATTGGGACTATTAGTACCTACTAGTAATTAGTTATATTGCATTGGGGCCACAACAAATTGGAACCACGGGTCCAATTGATCAGCGATTATTAATATGATAGTGAACCTGAATGACCACTTCGCAACACATTATTCTCAGCTAAAATAAATCCAATATAATACTACCTTACAATTTGATAAGTTTCAATGTTTAGTTGACAATGGTAGAATGTTCCACAGTCACAAATACGAACAAGTGACGTTAAAATGTTACAATATTGCTATCGCTAAAGCTGATTTATGAACAAAATAAGCTTGTAACTAAAAGGTTAAAGGACAGCAAATATAATTTTAGATATAAACAAGAGGGACGTTATTGTTTGTTATCTTTGAATGAGTACTTATGTTTGTATAAAATAAATTTAGCACTTAATGATGGGAGCAGTCATTTAACTACAATTAATTAATTTTAGAACGGCTTAATAATTAAGTGTATTAATGCTTCTTTGGGTATTTCTGTAGGTAGGTTAATTTCGAGAGGAGGGTAGTTACGAAAAAAACAAACAAGTGTCGCTCCTAATATTTAATTATATTTTTACATAATTACCAATTTATTTCAAGCATAATCGATGCACACAGTTAAAGTGTAAAGTGTACAACCCACAGCTAGTGTTTCCTACAATTTTTTCTACTACAGCACAAGTTATTAAAGTAGCATACTATGGGCGCTAATATGCAGTCACTGAAGATCTTCTTTTCCAGAGCTCCTTAGAAAAAGCTGCAACAACTATCACACCCTCACCCACATTGGAAAAGCTGGCTGCTGAATTTGCTGCATTCAAATCCTTTAGTGTGACAACACTGCGGACTATTCAACATGAAATGCAATCTATCAGACAGGATGTTGACAACCTTGAGATGTGGGGCGTAGGAAGATCTTGCTGTTGCATGGTGTCCCTGAGAGTGATGGTGAAGATACAGTTTCTACCACTGCACAAATACTTGGTAGGCATTTTAAAACCATAAATTCAGTGAATCAAATATTCTGCGTGTGCAGCGGTTGGGGTAACCACTCAAAAACCTAGAGTGCTCCTTGTTAAATTTGATGATCACAATCTATGTAAAAAGGTTTGGTCCGCAAAGTTAACCTTTAAAGGTACCGGAGTAACTGTATCTGAATTCCTCACTCGATCTAGACAGGAGGTCTTCCAGATGGCATGGAGTCGATTTGGAATCACTAACTGCTGGACTAATCAGGTCAGCATTTTTGTCATAACCGCTAATGGCACTCGACATCGTGCATGCTGCGTGGAGGATATAAACAAGATCCCTTGTTCGCCATCACAGCGTGTAGATGTGGGTGACAAACCAGCCGAAAAGAGGCCCCCCCGCAATCGTCGACCAGCTGCACAAAATAGGAAATAGTGATTGAGTGTTACAGTGTTGTTACGGTTCTTTGTACTTAGTATAAATAAATTTAGTTAATGTATCCCCTCCCTTCACATTTTTTTTTCGTAATAAATATTTAAAAGTTGGCTGGTAGAAGCTAGCATTGAGCCCGCCTTGTACTGATGTACTAAGTTTTAAATAAATAAATTTGCTCTGCCTATAATGTCTAGAGCAGGGATAGCGAACGAATGGCACGCGATATTTTGGCACGTCACTGATCTGAAATTCATAATGCACTAAGAAAAAAGTGTGAAGTAGGTATTTTATGACGAGCGATTTAAATTATGGGTGTAATTAAACATTGCAAAATATAACTTTTTTTATGGTAAATTAAAAGTTTTGAGATTATGGTATTTATTATTATTATTTTTCCAATGATCGCACAGTCAAAATTATTTGATGGCACGTTAATGCATAAAAGTTCGCCTACCCTGGCCTAGAGTGTGGTTCACAAGCTTAGACAGAAATAGCACGTGGTATGTCTGCAATGAATAGTCGCATCCGCTATACCGTCTTGTTTTAAGTATCATTAATATTCCCAGCCTGTTATCCGGAGGCTCCAGGTTCGATTTCCTCTCAAAATAAATACTCTAGGTGGGGATGGTACATAGACGTGGAGAGAAGAATTAAATTGAAACATTTTTTTACAATAAAAATATTAGGCGTTGAAATCCTGAAAGCTTTGTTAAAAGTTTTTCCAATTCCATGTCAGAGCTTTGAAAGTTCGCCATAGTTTTTGTTCATATTAGTTTTGGGAATTCTAAAAAAGTAACGGGACTAGGGAAAAGATACTACCAAAAAATCTACACGCAGAAGTTGATATATTTTTCATCAATTTTGCATTTGAATTCGTCAAATCCGAAAAAGAAGGTTACTTATTTTTATGTAAAAGGCGGGAAATGTTAATTAAATATAAGTATGGTATATATTAAGTACAATGGGTCTGTTAATGTGATTTGTATTTTCAAAGTGTTCGGAATTCGGTATATGAATTTAAAATGTATAAACTGACTCATTTAGAAACGATTAATAATTAGCTGGTAGAGATAGATGGCATTAAGCTCGCCATTGTGCCAATGTTTTTAGTGCAATAAAGATTTTTTATTATTATTAATATTTACAAACCCAAATAAAATCATAGACGAGATGTTAACATAGCGGAAGTTCATAATTATTCAAGAAATTCGCTCGATACCTACCACGAGACAGAGAGGAGTTTTATACGAAAACAGTAATTGTAAATAAATAGTCTAAAGCTGTCATTATTGTACGAACAAATGACAGTTGTATTTATGGATGAAATTTACAATTACTGTTTTCGTATAAGATTCATTCACCGCACATACTATATATATCACTATATGGTACGGTGAGACGACTGTGAGTCAACGCGACTAGACCACTTCGAGAGTGTTAGTTAGAAAGAGATGATGCCACGTGACGAAACGCGTCGAGACAAATTACTGAATGTTGTAGCGGGAATTATAAGCAAAATAATTTTAAATAATTTCCTTTAGAAAGAGATAGCACTATCCCGGGTTAATATGACTATAGTATTATATATACTCCTTAATGATTTTGCGTCTTAAAACAAAAATATGTCTTTACAAACCCTATTTACGGTTGCCTCTGACCACACACGCAGGACGGTTCGCTCTCCAATACAAGTTATTTTTGTAGGACTCCCCTCTTATAAGGCAATCGTTTTGGTTTTAAAATATTTCACTTATTCAAATAAACATGGGCTTTAATAATAAACATTTCATCTCGTTTAATTATCGTGAGAGATCACTTAAATATTTCACTAAAACCCCAATTTGGGCATGATCAATAAAGAAATAATGATAAATTTAAAAAGATAAATAAAAACAAAGAAAAATTTAAATCTTATTCGAAATTTGAATTAGAAAAGAATTTATTGGAAACAATTAGCTTTGTAGGACTGTCTTACAATATGTAAATAAAGTGGTAAAATCTTATCAGAAAAAACAAAAGTAAGAGTTAATTATGCAACCAATCATATGATTTTGTCATGTATTATCTTTATCCATCAGTAATTTAAAAAGATTCATTTGTTTTCATAAAACTCTTAGATTTCTAAATATCTTAAAATTCCATCAAAAAATTGGAAGAAACACCCATTTCATGGCAATTAATATGTTAATATAAATTCCTCCCATTTATTTTAAAATGCACGACGCGATGTTCAAGAAAAATGCTTTAAATGGCTTATTCTCTTTGAATAATGTCTGTTTTAATTTTATCTAAAAATACCACACACGTTTAGCCATGTTCTTTTTTAATATAAACCTTACTAAATCGTTTATTAGCTATTAACTTGAGGGCTCCACCGTCATAGGTTTTTTATCTTTCCCACTAAATGCCTCATAATGGTCATTTTTTGTTGGTTTTAAAAAGGTTGGACGTTTTATTTGTACACGAAACATCGTTGACGAATGATTCCCAGAATTATTATCTAATTAATTTATTGAAGTAATTTACAAAATACCAAACACATTTAAATTAACATTGTCTAAATTCAATTATTTAATATACTAGCTTTATTCTATGTATTATACAATTTCTTCAACAAAAAAATATTTTTTTCTTTATATTTTAAAAACTCAATTAACCATTTATTGATTACAATGAATGAACAGCACGAAATTGCGAATAGACAAGGTCACAGTCCCAATACGCTATACTATCTAAAATCCTTCAACTGACCGGATGCCGAGTAATTGCTGCACCAGATGAACTCTAAAGCTACTAAAACTAAACAAAACACAACTTAACCATAATGTCTAAATGTATCTCCCGCAACGAGCCTTTTAAGGGGAACCGCAGGGTTTCCTACTTGGCCCCATGTTACTTAGTACTATTAAAATAATCTCCCGTTAACTAACTTCACTGACAAGTATTGTAGTTAGTGACAACGACAAATCGCTAAGCCTGTGTGGTACTCTTTGCCTCGAAGCTGTATGCAGGCTCAATTTTAAATTGCTTCGAATTAAAATTGGTTTTCAGTTCATATATTCGAATATAGTAGTATATTATTTTACGGATTACTGTTGTCTAAGAACGTCACAAATACATACTTTGTATATGAAATTAATAAACGAATTCAGTCAAGCTTTGACGTAAACAATTGAAAATTATTATTATTTTTTTAAAACAACAATTATATTTACTGTGGAAAAAAATAATCTAGCCCGAATTTATAGAGTATATGAATCTTAGTACCTTGAATTTCATATACGCCCACTTAAGAAATAAATGCGCTTAGTTACATTGCTTAATGGGCAGTAAGTAATCAGATAACTTGATGACCGTAAGCTACCGCATAAAGCACAATCTCATCTTGATAAGCGGTTTCTTGCACCTGGTACACTTTGTCTTAAATAAAAACAAACATTCTAAGAGTTTACCCATTTACATTGTTGTACATATTTTCATATATATATATTTATAATAAGACATTCCAACACGGCTTTTTTATAA
The DNA here is from genome assembly GCA_028551675.1 of Tineola bisselliella. Classification (NCBI taxonomy): domain Eukaryota; kingdom Metazoa; phylum Arthropoda; class Insecta; order Lepidoptera; family Tineidae; genus Tineola; species Tineola bisselliella. The sequence continues at coordinate 291,553 of JAPWLS010000970.1, forward strand.
ATACAACCTTATCTCAAATCTTTAGGATAGCCTATTATAGAGATCAGAAAAAAAAATTAGAATAATACTTAGTTATTTTGGCTATTTGATCACTTCTAATAAGTTTAATGAGACTCAAAGACTAAATTATGTACAGTTTTGCATTGACTAAGTACAGGTGTGTACAATCAGTGGAAGGACCAACGTTCGTCAAGATGACTAATAGTGAAAAACTTGTTATATATGGCTATCGTATTTCAAGGCTACACGGCAGAATATTCCGTAACTAAACACGGTGTTATGAGAGGTCATTAAACACGAGCAATGGCCAATTTTAAGTGACCATTTAAAAAAAGACTTTCGTTATTGACACTTTTACTGGTGATGCTTCTGCAAGATCAGTGCATTTCTTTTAATAAATAAAAAATAATAAATTAAAAAAAAATAAAATGGATACTGATTTTAGAGTGTGCGCTGTGAAATACATATACAAAAGTATACATAAAAAGTAATTATTTGTCACATATATTGTAGTGATTGTTGTTTTTTTTTTTAAATTAGAAAAAAGAAGTTACACTATAATGATAGTCGCGCCATCTGTTACGCAGAAGTTTCAGGTTCTATTTTCGAATATTCGTAATATGTATTTGTTTATGAAAAATATATGTCTGTATTTGTACTGATGATATGTCTGTGTTCTTCTCCTGGTACCAATAGCACAAGGACAGTTTGGGGCCAGGGCATTGTAAGTACGTTTATTAATATTAATATTCCAACTAAGTGTTTTATCAATTCTTTACAATTAGAATTTATAACTAACGATGCTATCTGACTGTAGTTATTTAAAAAAATACGTTTTTATATGAATTTTAAATACACTCATAAAATAAGTGTGATAGATTGATATTCTAAAGTCGTTATTTGGAAAACAAAAACCGATCACTAAATCACTGAAATCGTTAAAATGTTTAATCAATTTAAAACTATAAAATGTCTTTTCCCATAATTGGTATTCGATATATAATTGATACTATTATTTACTATTGTCCAAGTACCAAATAAGCCTATATTTCTAATTACAAGTGTAAAATATAACATTACGGAGCGCTATCCCTTGTCAAACGCATTATGGTGCGCCGCAGGGTTCCTGCTGGGACCCTTGCCCTTTATATCCAATAGGAAATGCGCTATTACTTATTGAAATATGATCGTGTTTATTAAGTTTCATTATTTAGTTACTACAATTAATTGTCTTAAGTGTAACTAATTTGTTAAAATTTTATAATTTACTTTCGACTGTTATTATTGTATTAGTGATTTTTAATCCGAATTATAGAATTATATTTTGGTTGAGTAAATTTCTTTAATAAGTTTGTCGTGCTTGAGAACTTGATGAGTCATATATAAATCTTATCAATTTATTGATTGTTAACGTCTCGCCGCTCGTTGTAATGAATTTGTTTAAATTAAATTTATGTCTCATTCGTGACTATTTATCAAACTCTCTCAGTATTTGAATGTTTATTTTGTTTGTTTTCATTACGAATATGTATACGATTTTATACTAGTATGTTTTATAATAAATAAAATGGAATTTGAATTCGTCAAATTCGAAAAAGGAAGGTTACTTATTTTTATGTAAAAGGCGGGAAATATTTATTAAATACAGTGGGTCTGCTGAAGTGATTTGTATCTTTGAAGTGTTCGGAGTTCGGCGTGTGAAATGTTCTATGCTTTATATTTAGTTTCTGGTCACTTATAATGAAAATTCATTTAGTAATTTTGAATTTTAAAACGTATAAGCTGACTCAAATAAAATTTATTAACATTTACAAACTCAAATAAAATCATAGACGAGGTAACTAACGGTGCGTATAATCAGGAAAAGCTTGACTCGTGACATAGATCATTATGTAAATAAGGTACAAATTTATTTGAAAACCAAATTAATAGGTCTGACAATTCCAAATGAGATTGTCAAATAAATAATTTGCGAAATTGACCTTTGCGGTTCGAACGCCATATTGATTACTTTCTCTAACTTGAATATTATTTTCATAAATATTAATTTCTACTTGTGTTAAATTCGTCACACTTTATTATATACCTATCCAGTTTTATTATAACATTCGAAATAAATTATAAAAAATCAATTAGCATAACCATCGATTAATATAATATCCAATTATACTCCTAAATAGCCTTGGTAATTATAAAAATATGTTTTTATATGAGAAACTAGACTCCCGCTGGTTTGTTTAACGTGATTATTTTAGTCTATTAAATTAGGTATTTGAATAAATAAAAAATATATGTATCTTAATATATTTTGTAGAACAATGGTTATATTATGTAAAGATCGATGCAGTCTGATTAAGGTTGGGTGGTACTACCACTTCCAATGAGCTTTTCAATCTGGACGGTGTGTGTATTGATCAAGCCGCAGTCTAGCTTAATATTAGGCTGAATGCCAGGCTGCTACAAAAGAGATAAAGAAAAGATAAATTTGTATTCCCCAAAATGAACAAGAAGAATGTACATAAACCCATGAGTAGCTTATTTTAATTTAATCTATATCTATATCTATACTATTATATAAAGAGGAAACATTTGATTGTTTGTATGTATTGAATAGGCTCCGAAACTACTGAATCGATTTGAAAAATTCTTTCACCATTAGAATCCTACATTATCCCTGATGAACATAGGCTATAGAATATTTTCAAAAACGTTAGAGATCCGCATGAAAACTTCAATAATGTAACCCAAAGTGTGAAAAATAATCATTATATTGCGTACGCTGCGAAAATTATTGACAATAGAGCAAAGTGATGTACAACAGTTTTATAGAGGATATCAATATCTACAAAAAAGTCAGCGATACCATATGTCTAACTATTACAGTTATGTCACAATAACTACTTTTCCATGTTAAAATTCATAGTACTTTATATCTTCATTATTACGCGAACGAAGTCGCTGGCAACAGCTAGTTTAAAATAAATTGCTACAGGCAGACTTTTTCAATTGTTTTTTTTTTAATAGAATGGTTTTCTTATTGGCTATTGGTTTACGCAATTTATTAGTGTTGCGTTTCTTCGTACAGTTTTTACCACAAACTAATTTGATTCCAAATAGTTTAACATTATTTTTGTCTATATAAGTTATTAAGTTTCTTAAAAGCTGTAAAGTCAAAATCTACACGCATTTCAAAGCAACACGTTGTTCTCGACATTGATTTTTTATTTCATTCTTTCTTTAAGACAATCGTAGTTCTATCTCTTTCATCTGTTGATCCAAGTACGCTTCCTGAACGGATATAGACTTCCTAAGAATATGGAGTTAAGAATTTAAAACATTTTTTGGATAAGACTTTTATAAATATATTCGAATTTTAGTGATCAAACACTTTATCATAAAGCAAAATATCTCTTAATTCTTCTATTCATTTAATTCACTTATAACTTTTCTTCATAAATATGTATGTATTTAAGTATATATTATTATTTATTATTTTATGTATTCTGTACCTATTCACATTGCACCAAATATCACCGCTCACACCATCAAAGGTTAGCAGGTAGATAATACCGACGGCATTAAGCTCGTCTATGTGATAAAATTATATATTTTTTTGCAATAAAGAATTTATTTATTTATATTGTATCACGAATAGTTTTAACAGAAACAGATGTTTCTATTTAATATAATATTTTTTTTTAAATTCCAGGTAAGCGTCAAAGTGATCTTGTTTGCTCTTTTTTTGTAAGTACGCATCTGTCATGGTGGTATTATAATTGACCTATATAGTTTTAGTTGCACCTTTCCTATTTGAAAAGCAAGCAATTATTGCATTTGAAAATACAGCACATTCTATATATACTACCGCATCCATTCTTTAGAAATTACACGTATTCAATTTACGATTTTGCTGTCTAGGCGATAGTGTTAATTTTTGACTGTGCAGTTTCTAGTCGTTATGTCGTTTTTAGTTTAGTAATATGAGGGTGGTTGAAAGCGCCAGTTGGCACGTGGGCAAAAAAATGCATCTGCGTTCTCAATAAAGGTTGCCTTTGTAAGATAGAGGTTGATTTTTTTAAAATTTGTTTTATACGTTCGTGGTCTAGAGGCGAAAGGTCTTGGTTGGGGTTAGAGTTCTATTGTAATGTGGGATTAACAGATTTAGAATTATAATGGAGTTTTGTTATGCGTTTCTTTGAATTTAAACATCTGCCTTCTGTTTAAATTGTATATTCTGGAATTAGAATTATATTTTATAAAGTACTTACTAGCGGCTCGGTACGTGCTTCGCTACGTATAAAGTGAAATATTTTAAAAAAATAATTGGAACAACAAATTCATGCATCAAACAGCATGAATGACAAAAGTTTCAATTACTGTCAACACTGAAAATAGTTTCAATTTGACAGCACAATCCGCCATTTATTGAATTAATTTGTTACAAAAAATGTGATAACCGCTCTACCGATTTTGTGCAAACTTCACATAAACCATCTACTAAATAGTCCGAACAAAGCCTAAACATTTGGTTTGGATAGGTGAGCCCGTTCTTGAGTTATAAAATTTCAACGAAAAGTGCCATTGATTTTTTTTATATATATAGATGTAGGTACGTAAGGCAAATATTATTATATCATAAAGATTATCAAAAGCAAGGCTTTAATAATAAAAGGGGGATAAAAATGATACTTGTGTAGAAAACATTTTTTTTCTCTTTATCAAAGCAATTTCATTTAATAGTTTTAGGAGTAGAAAATACACAATTAATTTATAACAATACAAACATAACAATAAATAGGCAAATATGAACTTAATAGAACTAAACTGTGATACAAAACTGAGTCGTATTACACGGTTAATATTATTGTTTTTAAGCGGAATAATACTATTAATTTAATTATTTAAAAAATACTTGTAATTTTTTTTTCAAGTGTTGTAGATCGTAGATATTTCTTAATACAATAAAACAATGAGATGTTATACAAATTAAAACATTGCGAAGATGAAGAGTATTGTGCGAACATCTGAAGGGGTGTGGGTGTAAAACAAAGATCGTTGTCAATGTAGTGTTGTACTCTACACTTACATATCTACATTATCGATAACTTTAATATCGAACAAGATTCACGTTTAATAATTTTCTTTGTAACGTTGAATATGTTGCAATTATATTATAATATGTTGTTGAACAGCTTAAAAGTATATGCCAATTTTTTAAATATAATTTTATTGTATATTTTAGTTATATAGGAATCTCGTATATATATATTGTTTAATTTATAGAATTAAAAAATATCGATATCGATAAAAGAACATCACTAAAAGATAGAAACTTACCTGCTCTGCAATTACCGCATTAGCGTAGGAGGTTAAATGTTAATATCGATAATAAGCACATCATTTTCTAAACAAGAAATGGATTTAACCTAAATTTAAATTTTATTCATATAAAAACACCGTAATAGTGTTCAATATTGTTACATTGAGATTAAATTATGTTTAGATATTCAGTTTTGTTTTGGTTTTTATTTTTATTCGAATATATTTTCAACATTAAATAGCTCTCAATTTCAATTCAACATTTGATAAAAAACAAACCTTCTTATAAAATTTATGCTTTGTATTTACAGATATCAGAATCTAATAAAAATGCAGCTTGTTTAATCACAAATATTATTGTTATAAACTGAAAACAAATTTCAAACTGTTCTCAGAGTAATCAACGTAAGTAACCAAAAACAAATTTCGCAACAAGGAAAATGATTGTTAAAAACTGTTTAAAATATTGAATGTTTATTTGAATTTATTGTGGTCTATTATGCATTAGTTTACGTTTATTATATGCACTTATCTTCTATCTATAAATTTATCAAATTCAACAAAAACCTATAAATTCGTGTGTAAATAGCTTAAATGAAGTGTTTAATGTACTCGAATTATCAATAATGTAGCGTTACATATTACACGTATATTTTATTGTCTATTACTGTGGAATAAAGACTTTATTGCAGTACAGTAAACCCCCTATAACGCGGTAGATTCGTTCCGCGTTGTACGAGCATACTCAGTGACGCGCCTGTATATACCCCATATAACGCATTTTGCACATTATACTCTTCTTTTTAAAGGTGGTTTAAATCGAATGTTAATGAAAAACAATGTTATGAACGATATATGTGCAAACAAACGCGAAAATTGATTATGAATTGAATAAATCATTATAAATTTCACATGTGAAATCCACGCGTTATATGGGGGAAACACATGTTATACGAGGGAAAGAATTCGCGTAATATGAAAACGCGTTATAAGAGTACTAGAGTCTAGTGATTAACCTCTTGAATTTCTAGACAAATATTTGCAATTAAGAAGTGATATAAATTTCAATTTTATTATAGTAAAACTTTTAACACAAGGAATAACAAAAGAAAACTATTCACAAGTTATTAATTAAAAAAACATACAAAAATCATTAATTATTATTCATTCGTGAATTTCTAATTAGCATGTTATTGTAGACTTTTGTCTGTTATTGATGTTATTATAGTTTCTATTTGCCAATTTCTTTTTAATATTTTTCTAACTTCAACTGCTAATTGATTTACTTTCTTTATATACTTACATAGGCTATGTTTAATAGTATTGATTGCTTTTATATATAAAAAATTGTAATTGAGACCCTGTGATAATTTCACTCGATATGCCTTTAATATGCTTTACAGATTATTTCTAATAAAAATAAAGAAACTTTGGGATAATATAATATATATAATATAATCTCCAAGGATAAACAGCAGACTGTTCACTCATGATCTTTTCCATGCAAGATTCTGTCGTACTAATGTGGGAAGCCATGACTCTTTGAACCGTATAATTAAAATACACAACAATAATTTTAAGGATCTTGACATATTTCATTGTTCTCTTGCTTTAATTAAAAATCACAAAATTTAAATTAAATATATGTAATTTTGACATTGTACATTGTAAATAGTTTTAATGATTTTTTAAAATGTAACCTTGTTCATTCCAATGCACTAACATGTATAGGGCCTACAATTGGATTGTTATAATTCTTAGTGTGATATTAATTCCAAGTCTAGTTGTAAAACCCTGTTTGTGGACCAACAAATAATAATAAAAAAAAAGAAAATTAAGACAACGTCAGTGTTACCACCTTAAAAATACAATTTCTTTGGACACTAAATATATGAAAATGAAAATGAATGAAAATGAAAATGAAAATGAAAATGAAAATGAAAATGAAAATCGCGGGAAGGCGTATGGCGAGAAGAATATCACAAGAAACTCGTCAATCATAGCCTGTACATAAAGTAATAATAATAAAAAAAAACTGAATTTTAATTCAGAAAAAAAAAAAAAGTGAATAACAATTTATAAATCATATTACAATAAATGTCAAATTAATAACATATATGTATATAAAATACATATATATGTCCAATAATATGTATATAAAAATATTTTTTAAAAATAAAATAAAAAATATATAGCTACCTATACAACATTAAATACGGTAAAAAAAAAATATATATAATCCTTCTAGTAAGCCAACAGTAAGTCAGGCTCAAACACTTAACCACGCATTTCCATCGCTCATATAATCAATAATTCTGTAATAAGCCTTTTTAATTAGCGTCTGCTTTACAATCTTTTTCAGAGAAGGAGTGGGCAGACTTGTTAAGTCATTGGGCAATTTGTTATACATTCTGATCCCCACTCCTATAAACGATTTACGGGTTTTTGACAAACGAAAATAAGGTACTGCCAATTTGTCACTGCTTCTCGTATTTCGTGATTTCATATCAGAATTCCTATTAAAATAATTCTTATTCCTATGTACATAAATGATATTTTCGTAAATAAATTGTGATGCAACTGTGAGGATGTTAAACTCCTTGAATCGTTCCCTAAGTGAAGTACGGGAGCTCAGATTGTAAATTGAGCGCACTGCCCGTTTCTGTAAAATGAAGATCGATTCGATATCCGTTGCACTACCCCATAAAAGGATTCCATAAGACATAATACTATGAAAGTAGCTGAAGTATACTAATCTCGCAGTATCAACATCAGTGAGACGTCGCACTGTTTTAACTGCATAGGCCGCTGAACTTAATTTCTTTGACAACGATGAAATGTGAGGCCCCCACTGAAGCTTAGAGTCCAAGGTGATTCCCAGAAATATGGTATCATCTACGACTGCAAGGTCCTGTCCGTTGAGCTTAATTTCGGTACCTCCTCTCTGTACATTTGGAAGAGAAAATCTAATACATTTGGTCTTCTTCGCATTGAGTACCAGGTTGTTAACCGTGAACCAGTTGTGTACCTCTGAAAGCGCAGTATTCACATCGTCAAAAGTATTCTTCTTCCTATTAATTTTAAAAATCAGGGAAGTATCATCAGCGAATAAAACAATATCCAGAAGTCCACGAACTAGGTACGGTAAATCGTTTATATAAACCAAAAACAAGAAAGGACCAAGGATTGAACCCTGTGGGACACCCATTTTAACCCTAGAGCCAGAAGATGTGGTACAATTTACAGCCACACTTTGCGTCCTATCGCTTAAATATGAATTGAGAAGCCCTAACGCATTATCTTTAATGCCATAGTGGCTTAATTTCCGAATAAGAGTCTCATGATCGACGCAATCAAACGCCTTGGATAGATCACAGAAGATGCCAACAGCATCATGCGAGTCCTCCCAGGCATCAAATATATGTTTAATCAGAGCTACCCCTGCATCGGTCGTCGATCTACCTTTAGTAAACCCAAATTGTCGATCATGTAACAAACGATTACAATTAAAGTGAGACAACAATTGGTTTAAGATTATTTTTTCAAATATTTTACTAATTGCCGGTAAAACGGATATTGGCCTATAATTCGCGGGATCAGACTTACAGCCACTTTTAAACAATGGAATAACTTTACTAAATTTCATTAAATTGGGAAAAGTACCCGCGTCGACACATCTATTGAAAATAACCGCTAAGTAATGCGCTATAGAGGCAATGATTGAATCTAGTATTCGTACAGAGATGCCCCAAATATCTTCTGTCTTTTTCATATTCAACGATTTAAAAGCCTTTACTATACTATCTGGAGAAACATGAGAATAGGCGAGGAATCCAGGGATCGAGTAGTCTCAATTGGTATATTTGAGAAAAACTTCTCAAACTCAAGAGCTACGTCGTGATCCGATTCAATGGTTTTATCTCCTTTTTGTAGACTGAAATGAGAGTCGCGAAGCTGCACTTTACCTGTCTCTGTATTAATTACATTCCATACAGATTTGATTTTGTTATCGGAATGATTAATTTTATGTGCGATAAACATTGATTTCGCCAAAGCGCAGACACGTTTAAAGATTTTTGAATAATTTCTTACGTAGTCAATAAATACTGGACTATGGTTAAACGTTTTTTCATAATAAAGATCATACAATTTCAGCCTACTTCTATGAATTCCTATCGTAGCCCAATCACTAAATTTTTTATGACCTACTTTTTCTTCTTTCGAGGAAATGCCTTGTCAAATTCTAATTTTATTGCGCCAAACAACGTAGAATAAAGTTTATCGGGATCATTAGAGTAAGGCAACGATGCTAATTTACTATCTATACAGTTCTTGAATTTTTCCAGCCGTGAATCAGTAATAGGTCTACAAACAACGTCCTCAGTATTTTTAAGAAATCCGTTATAAAACATAGCCTTTTGTCCACAATGATCAGAATTAAAACAATTAATAATTACTTTTTCAACTGGATCCATATTACTAAAGATATTATCCAGACAAGTTGCTGTGGATGCAGTAATTCTAGTAGGTTCTAAGAATAAATTGCCTAAGTTGAATGATCTAAACAAACTCAATAACCTCGAGCTGAGACTTGAAGATTCCAACAAATCGACATTGAAATCCCCACAAACAATAATCTCTTTTCGGCCCTTACTAACTATGTTCAATGCATCTTCCATCACCTGTTCAAAAATAGCGAAATCACCTGATGGAGGTCTGTATGGATAGGAGGTCACTGTATAGATAGGATATACTGAAATACTTAAAACACAATATAGTTTTGTTTGTGAAATGCATGCGATTATATTTTTATGACTTACCACTATTTCATCCGTCAGTTCTTACGTTTTCAAAGCTCAAGCACGAGAATACACAAAAGAGGAGCGATAAAAACTCGAGGCAACAATGACTTCATTTACAAGCGGCTGTTTGAGCCGCTACCGGTAAGGTTTTCAACATAATCTCTTACACTATACATAGATCTATATAGAGCAGCGGTTCTCAAACTTTTTTGGTGAAGGAAAAAGCCTTAATATAATTATAAAAAACTGATTTATATGTGTTTGTGAATAATCATATTGCAATGTAATATTACGTAATATTTAGTTGGAATATTCAGATGTAACCTTATAATCTCCCTTTGGTAGGTATTTTATGCAGTATTTTAGCCCTAGGGTTCCGCGGAACACACTTTGAGAATGGTTGTCTTACACTATACATAGATCTTTAGAGTGTAAAACATTAATCAGAGAAATATTGCGAAATAAACTATAATTATATTTAACTCTTTACTGCATTTTATATAAAAACAATTACTTATTATTTTTAAAACCTTTTAGTGACGATCTATCTGCTGGGCTCTCCTTTCTTTCAACAATTCTGCTATTTATTGTTATGTCAAGTTTCTAATAATCTAATATGCTGTAGACATGACCAATTCAGTCCCAC
>JAPWLS010001893.1:0-69942 GCA_028551675.1 Tineola bisselliella
TTCCCACACTGTCCTGATCAACAATCCGATTAACTATACAAATTGGGTGCACTAGGTTAGGTAGAAAAGGTGGAAGAGAGGGAATTTCTGATAATATAATAAATACATTATATACCTATATATATATACATAGGTTTAAACAGAAATACTAGTACAACAGTATTGATTCACAATTTACCACCCTAAGGTTGGTTGCCTGGTATAGATCACTGCTCAGTGATAAGTCTTTAGTTTTTTTTTTATTATTTTCTTCTGTTCTTTTAATTTGTGCAATAAAGAGTTATTATTATTATTATTGAATCTGATTTAAGGCTTTCAATGACTGACACAGTCTCGTCATAATTTAGACTAAGGAGGTGTTAAAGGAAATTATTTAAAATTATTTTACTTATAATTCCCGCTACAACGTTCAATAACTCGTCTCGACGCGTTTCGCCACTTCACGTGGTAAAGTAACGTCTGAAACAATCAATTATAAGGAGGTGTTGTTTAGTTAATTGTTTCGCTTTATGAATGGATGCCATACTATGCATCTAAGTTTGGTTTATTCATTATTTATTTTTGTTTTTCTTCCAGCAATATGAAATTCAACGAGAAAACATCCAAATGCTGGCTATGCGACTCTCCGTTGCGGCCACGTCTTTGTATAGGGAGCTCCGATCTCATCATGATGGCCGGCAACTTGAAACACAGACCTTGAGTGATGTTGCCCGGATGATCGCCACTGTTAAACCTCTGGTCTGCTGGCTAGATAGGTGTGTATATGAAATCCATTTTAATAATGAATTTAATTTTTTTTATGTATTTACTTTTAGTAATTGGGCTCCAATAGAACGTTTTTATTCGTCAAAATAAATAAAATGAAATAGTTTATTAATAGATAATTTTTGTACATAAAATAGCAAGGGCCCCTGTACTAGGTTCAGAAACCTGTCCTACTGAGTACCCCGGTACAAATATAAATGAAATAAATTTATTAATTTAATAATTATCAATTTGATTTATTTAGCTGCTGTATACTGGCATTGTCCACTAATTGAAATTAATTTTATTTTATAATTAACCATTTGAATTTAATTATTATCACATAGGATACAGAGATACTTGAATATCTGTTACTACAATTTAAAAAAAATTCTTTATTGCAATAAAAAAAATTGCACATAGGCGAGTTTAATACCATTAACATTATCTACCAGCTTTTATTGGTGTGAACGGTGATGTTTAGGGCAATGAAAAGAAAATTTTGATAATTTTAATAAACATATATATTATTTTAATGAATGTTCTATCTATGCATCTATTTTGTTCTTAAAAATACTTTTTTTGTACTTATATGGTAATCTTTGACATATTTTTACTAATAATAGTACATTGCAGGCAATTTTTTTACATTAATACTTATCATCACTTATGAACTGCATTAGTTCTCTCACACTGCTGGACTTGAATAAAAAAAATTTGATAGTTAATGTAGCTTCTATCATCTTCAGGTCACCATTCATAACAACAGAAAAGGGGCCCCTGTTGGAACACAAAAGTGCATTATTAAAGTTGTCATTGGAAGCAGCTACGTGTGCACAGAGGGACAGGTTTGCTGAGCATCCGACACGTGCTATAGTGGCTGCTGCTGCTACCTTGGCTGGAATTGCTGACTATATTGTGCAGGTAATATTTGTTATTGTGTACATGCATATAAGAGTTTAAAAGTTTTAATGTGATACAGGATGGGCTAGCACCATCTGCTGGTCAGTAGAGTCTTTACACAAACATATGTCAAGTTCTACCTATAGATTTTTTCATAATTATACATAAAATTACATAATACATTATGTATTCTGGCGTGAACACTGTATCTAGAAAAACATAGTTTAGTTTTAGGTATAAATTTTTGTAATATTTCATATTGAAAGTATGTGTAAAGAAATTCATGACATTTCATCATCTTCTTCCAGGATGTTCTAGATCCAAAGGTATTGCAACCAGCATCGGTAATATCAGCCTCTTGGAGTCAGGGTACTAAACCGTTGGGTATTAGTGTACTCCCGTCGTTCTGTGGACATCATCAGGTCACTGATATAAGATTCGGGTGTCCAGCCCATGCGGCACATTTGTTACAGGAAGGGGATGAAATTATACAGGTTTATTTATTTATATGCTACACCATTGAAATATCACAATCCATCCATCCAGCAGTATAATTTTTTTTTATATTAACCCAGCATATGACCACACTCCGCCTGATGTTAAGCTAGAGTGCGGTCCATTAGTATAGACAACTGTTATCACAGACAGATGTCCGTGTGCAACAGTCGACTCCACTATGCCGGCTTGAGGAGACGAATGTGCTCTGTCCAAATTGACAGGGCACACTCCTCTCGTTATCCCGGCTACTTCCGTGCTGATCCCGAAACGCGACTAGGTCACTTCACGGGTGTTCCATTTGAAAGTGGTGGTACTTCCCCAGGACGGCATACTGGGCTAATGCCATCATTAGTCTGCCTACCAGTCTTTGTAAATTTTTTTTAATGTGGCATTCAAGGCATACCTAGCTATATACAATTAGTCTATGCATTTCAGGTGGGCGATCAGCCAGTCATAGGTTGGGCAGGCGCGGCAGTATGCGCTCTCTGTGTTAAGGTGTCCAATGACCGAGGGCTACTGCCAGTTGCTGTGCGGCGACGCGCATGCGTACTACACACGCACAGGCATAACAGAAGACCATGGGAGCATAATGAACTAGGAGACTTTAAGTATGTTTTTTCTCGTCATTTTATTGTTATTAATTTTTGTTTCTAATAACAAAATACTTCTTCGTTTCTATGTCTGTGCTTAGTTTTGCATCTGAGAGATGTCACAAATGGGATGTGTATGATTTCAAGTAAGTATTAGGTTCTAGGTTAGAGTTACTTGTATATGATATGAAGAAGAGTATTGTTTGATAACTTGGATGGTCCAGACTCTTTAAGACGACATATCAGAAGTGACTACTGCTAGCACTCGCTTCTGTATTCTAGCTTAACGCTCAAGTCAGATTAATTTTAACTTCGTTTAACTACTGTATGAATTATATTTTCGTATTTAGAAGGTGTTGTATAATTCCAGACGTGAGTTAGGTCTTCTTCGGTGTTCGACGCATCGTCCTGTCCAGTTTCCGATATCTAGGTTCGTTGATGACGTCACCCATTCGTCATCTGATGAAAGTGAAGCACTCTCGCCTCCTGCCTCGCCAACACAAATGGTACCTGATACTAGGTAAGTTTCCCTTTTTTTGGATTTCGTTTGTGTATGTAGTTTTATTATAATAGTAGCAGTTGCCCGCGACTACGTCTGCGTAATAATGAAGATATAAAGTACTATGTTTAAGTTTAAAGATGTTTCATATTTCAGTCAACAGACAATGCCTATCACACATCTGTCGCTAAATCCGTTCTTAGCTATATACTAACTATAAAACTACCTCCCTGCCAAATTGCATCTTTGTACGTCAAGCGGTTTTCGAGATTTTTATAGTATGAATATACCTACTATTGCATATTTTAACATGAAAAAGCAGTTATTGTGACATAACTGTAATAGTTAGACATATGTTCATCAGGGATAATGTAGGATTCTAATGGTAAAAGAATTTTTCAAATCGATTCAGTATTTTCGGAGCCTATTCAATACATATAAACAAACAATCAAATGTTTCCTCTTTATTGTATTAGTATAGATTATAATATGTATATATTTGTTCTAGATTATATCCTCCTCCTCCTCGGATCCAAATCATGCGTCGTCATTCTATCAGTGGTGGGTCACCAGTTGCTTCCAGACATGATGTGGCTATTCAACAGGTAATAGTCTGGTCTTAATATGTTTTTTTTTATATATGCCTTACGTTAATGATGCAAATTTCCATTTACAGTTTTGGCAAGAACTCCGCAACCAGAAATGCTATGAACACTCGGGTAGCTCCCAAATTAATAACAACAATGATTTTTCAAATAATTTTTATCGTAGAGATAAATCGGTCTCGTACAGCACTGGCTTGGAGATATCACCTCGCCCCAAAACCTGTTTAGGTGTCGGCGTCAACCGTAATAAGAAAGATAAAACTGAGGATGAGGAAGGCCTATCACCGACCAAGACTCGTGGGAAGTTAGATAAGAGTCATTCGACTCCTGCTTATGATTATTCTAATCAAAATAATGATGAACCAGGGTCCTTGGTCACGCAAATCATCCCCGAATCACCATCTACGCCGACGGACAGCCCGACGATTCTAGTACATTCTGCGGAGAAAGCTGATCAAATACTCGATTTCAAAAAGTACAGTTCGCAAATTGGTGAAGCGATACTACAGCAACAAAACAAAAATAAATTAGATGATAAACCTAAATTTACGTACGATGGTAAAGAGTTAGATGACGCTGAGAAGATATTAGAAACTATTAATATTGCTATGGTCGAGCGTCAAAATAAAAATGATAAAGTTGTAACAACTAAACAGGCTACGTATAAATTGCAAACTACATTTGGTGAGAATGGACATACAAGTACGACAAAGACGTTCACGACCAACGAACACGTGAAGACAATACAGAATGAAGTGGTGCAAGCTATAAACGAAAACAGGGTACCTAAACCAGCACCAGACTTACCCCCAGAACCACCCCCAAGGCCTTTATTCACGCAGAAACCTTTCATGAAGGACTACCCTCCTCTGAAGTCTGTGAAGCAAGTGGAAGTAGAACAAAAGGATTATCCGTTGAAGCCAATAAGACATATTGAAAGTGTACATATATCCTTGCCTATTAAACATATAACAAAACATGATATACAGATGGTACCAATGGACAAAAGAGATTTGCCTCCTTTGAATTGTGATAATACGCTAAACTTATCACAGGTGGATATATCGAAATCATCTTCCAAGACAAATTTGAATATAATGTCGAACCCGGATCTGGTTTCATCAATGTCGTTAAGTATGAGCGAATCGCACAGTTTGCAGAAATTAGACAATTCATTGACATTGTCACCTATAGCGAAAGCCGCCACCCTGTCTCCTCCCTCAAGTGTCGTTAGAAATATTTTCCCTTCCAAGTCTAAGAGTTTGAAAAAGAAGAATTCTTTACTGATAAAACGACGTCGGGTATCTGCGGAGTCTGTGAATGGTGTCGTGTGGAGGGGATATGTGTTACAACGAGTACGATCAAGGACTGGTACTGGTGTGTGGGCTAGACGACTCCTTTTACTTACTGAAAACGCTTTACTAGCATATAGACATTTGCATAGCACAAAAGCTGACTGCCTGATTTTCCTCAATGGATTCACAGTAGCTGCTGCTACTGAAGTTAAATCGAAACCTTTTGCGTTTAAAGTGTATCACACTGGGACCGCAGTATACTTCGCTGCAGATAGTGTTGAAGACTTAAATATGTGGATCCAACAGATATCACGAGCGACACTTCACACCATAGATGCCAATTACAATAAGATTGATGAAATAAAAAATTTCTCTGAAACTGATTACTCGGACGAGAATTCTGATAAAGAGGAGAAGAGAGAGCATTTGAAGGAAAAAGAGAAAGAAAAGGATAAATCTAAGTTTGGTTCTTTGAAGAAATTGACCCATCGCATGCATCGTAGCGAGAGTCAAGAGAATGTTAATCATTCTTCTACCAGCCTTGATAGGAAGTATTTGCGATTTTTCTCGAGAAATAAGAATAAGGAAGACAATAAAAAAGAAGATAGTAAACACAAAGAGGAGAAGAAACAAGAAGATAGCAAGAGTAAAAGCAAACAGCCGACGGCACCTGTTCCGACTGAACATTACCGCAGTTATCGTCGCGTTAACCCACCTCAGTATACTCAAACAGAACAAACTAGAACTCCGCACAACATTGCCAAAATTAAGAAGATTGATCCAATACAGATACCAAGTCCAGAAGAATATGCGAAGAACCAAAAGAAAATTCCCAAACCTATCAACTACATTCACGCATCAAATCCTAATTTACTTGACTTTGAGAAAAACGACTTCATCACCAGGCCAACTATGTATCATATCCCATTACCGAAACCTAAAGTTCGAAAGCATGATAATTTCGTTGGGTTTATAACTTTAGAGGAATTTATGCTCAAAGAACAGGAGCAAGAGAGACGACAAGTGTATTCAAATAGGGTTCTAATGGGGATAGAGAAGGACAAAAAAGAGGATAGGTCTAATAGTAAGAAGGCTGCAAAGGAATTACAGAAACAATGGGAAAGGATCATACCCGATGTCATTTATGGTGAATTGCCAACTTACTCGGAGGATCAGCTGCCTATACCGGTTTTGGAGCAAATACAGAGTCGCAGCTTACCAAAAACACCAGAGAAACAGCGCAAACTGGATAAAAATATCGAAGGCAAACCGATATCTGTTAAAGGGAAAGATGGTTATGAAAAGATTGTATACACGGTTGATAAGAAAGATGAACCACCGAAGATATTACCCAGGAGGCCTAGAACTGACAAATCTCCTGACATTGAAAGAAAGAGTTCTATGACTGCCAAGGATTTAGGTTATGAAGTTATTTATGACGAAAAAGATAAGGGAAAATTGAATCCAGAGAGCGCTTTTGTTGAGAAGCCGCGAGCTCGAAGGTCGTCTGAAGATATACCACCGAAAATAATGCCAAAATCTAAGCACGTATTAAATAGGCAAAATTCTTTAAATAGAAACTCTGGTGTTGATATGTCTCCTGTATTCGTTCAGGGAGAGAGTCCTGAAAAGTTCTGGTTGAATTCGTTGCGTCGTCACGATAAGCAGAAGGAGGTTGCCAATAGAGTTAAGGCTTTGAAAAGTGTTACGCAATATACTCCGATGGTTTTACCACTTGCTGGAACTGCTGGATTAGCCACAGCACCACATTTGGAAATCTCATTGGATTCCAAGTACGTATTTAATACTTTTTTTTTAAGACCTTTGGGATTAAATGCAATTTCTTCTTATGTTCTGTCTCTTTCTATTGAGTTTTAAATAAGGTAAGAGTGAAAGAAACAAAATATTATTAAGTGAAGTATGTTGTCTCTTTCAGGGATTGTTCTCCTGTAAATAAAACAGTGTACGGCGACTCTTCAGGAGGTGGTCGTGGTAAAACAGCCCCCATACTCCAGGTCTGCAGTTATATTCTCTACTGAACTTTCTTCTCTGCTATTCTTTGACATATTCTTCTTATACTAATTGTCAAATATGTCAAAGCAACTGTTACAGTAATTAATTAATTTTTTACGAGTCTAAATTGTATATATATATTTATTCTTTAGCTACAATTAATTTTAGTGATGTAACAACGTTCGATAAATGCGGTTATCGATTTTTTTTTTTTAAATGAAAGTTGCTTTGATATATTTTATGTATGCTTCCTGCAAATTGTGTTTATCTAAAACCTGTCTTTATGCAAACTGTTACACAGATGAAAGACGTATTTTTTTTCTTCTTCTTTGTACTACTTTTCTATGTACGGTTTATCTAACAATTATTCTTTTTTATATTTATATATTTTCTGTAATTAATCTGTAATTAATTTATGACTATATATTAAATTTTGTAATTTATAGTCTGGCAAATAAATCGTATTTTGCTTAAAAATTCTTCGTCTGTAAACGTGTTAGTGAATAAAAACTATGAAAAACTAATTTGTCAATAAACAAGGTAATTTTTATATTATTTCGTCGTATTTTCTTTTCAGATTTCTAATAAATTCATTTTCAAAGTGACAGTTTAAAAATTGTTGCCAGATTAAAATTTTTATCAGCGAACACGATTCGTTTGTCAGACTATTTGAATTATTGTCTCATTGGTATATAAAAAACCGCATTTTATGCACTAATTAGGTTTGGTTTTTCTAATTTTAGTGATGTTACTCAGAATTTTCAGAAAATTAAGTAAATAACATATTCATAAATTTTTTACACGCTTCACTTATTGGTTGAGCTTATTGACTTATTTGTTTAGATTGTTTTAATGCGATTCGAAAGTCTGGTTGCGACTAGGATGGCTGCAAGACTTTCGAAATATCGATTTAAATGATCAAAATAAACGTCTAACATTTTTATGTTTAGTATTTTTTAATCGATATCGTAGCTTCGTTCACAACACTATTTTGGTGTACTTTGAGAAACGTCAAAAGTGTTGAATGTGGTTTTTTAGAACATTATAAATTGTATTATAATTAAAAACGACTACGTACAGACTAACTCGAAATGAAAATACCAATTTCATTTGTTTATATTTTGATATGTTTCCCCAAAACTAGGATGCACGCCCACAAGAGGAAGTCGACGATTGGTGTTTAAGACTACCCTCACCCGAAGTGTCGCAATACCCTCATTTGAAATGTCCACCGACATTTCAGCCAGAGACCTATTCCCTTACTGATAAGTCTTTTGTGAAAAATCCTGAAGACAAATGACATATGATTAGATGTAATATTATTTGATTCATTCCATTTTGTAGCTGAAAAATATGCGTTTTTAAGATTAAATTTAAAATACTTTGTGCGGTTTATTATCGCGTTTATTTTTATTATTTTAGTTCAATATTTCGACTACTTTGCAGCTATAGTGGTATGTTTTTATATAATGTCACTGAAATTTTTCCATCTACCCACAGAAATTGTTCTGGGTCAAATTACTACATTCAATTAATAAAAATCAGAAGCGACAAAACGTTTAAACCGAAAACTAATAATCTTCAAAGTCACTTTCGGTCAAATGACCGCTCTTTATACCCACGAATAAAATCAGAGGTTACTATTTTAAAATATAGCTATCAAATAACATTAGGTAGACTTTCGAGTAACTAGCTGTTGCCCGCAACTACGTCTGCGTAATAATGAATGAAATAAATCTAAGAAGATTTATACAAACTTTCATCCCTTATTTTACCCCTTAGGGGTGAATTGATCAAAATCCTTTCTTAGCGGTTGCCTACGTCATAACATCTACCTGCATGCCAAATTTCAGCCCGATCCGTCCAGTGGTTTGGGCTGTGCGTTGATAGATCACTAAGTCAGTCAGTCACCTTTGAGTTATATATATTTAGAAGATACTTCGACTCTGAACTCTGAAGCGTAAAATAATTGGTAGAAAACGCGATAGTAAACCGTAAAAAGTGTTATTCTATATTTAATTTTAATAGAAACTAGCATGCTTTATTGAATAGTGTCGATATAGCGATGCTTAAAATGGTATTGTATGTAAAAGCCTTGCCAATATATATATATTATATATGTATAACCTCACAGGTCAAATTCAGGATGTCAATAATAAACTAGACGCATTTAGTGTTAGGATAATAAGATGTTTTAGTTATTTCTTTTGCGTTGTATTTATTGATTTTTGTAATAATTAGGCTCGATTAATTTTATATGCCTATATATTTTTCTATAGGTTAAAACTTTGCTTAACACTAGATTTACCAGCTTAAATATACCTATTTCTACCAAAATCAAAAAAGTATATATTTGTTATGAATTTTATATAAAATAATATAAAATTCATAAAACTAATTCTTCTGTTATAAATTAAAGAGGATTAGATGAATTAAAGAAAATGTTAGATGCAGTAGGAATTTTAATTTCATCTTGCAAGAGCAGTCATTTTGGCTGGTCTGGTAAATCTAGTGTTAATGTGTTATATATTCATTTCTAAGCTGTTGTGTAAATTATAATATCATTTGATCAAGGATTTTTTTTGTCACTGAAACTATATTCAAATTGATGATTGTTTTTGTGCGCAAGCGCACTCACACAAAGTCACGTGACAGTCACTTGCTAGTACTTAATTGAAGTTTGTGTACCAAATTGGATGACAAAAAGTTAGGATAATAAAAATCCAGTTTTTTTTTTAAATTTTGAAATACATATTGGGTTTTTAACTGTACTTTGCGCTAAGTAATATATGTTAATAATAATTAAAACTAACGAATTATTATTATAAATGTTTAATATGGTTCCCTTTAAAGTAGTTGTTTCATGATTATAGTGAATTCCACTTATTAAATCGATTCAAAAACAGTGGTTTTACATAACTAATATTCTAGGCTTAAAAATACTATTGTCACTTATGTCATTGTGATTTGGAATAAACAGCTTTTTATGTAAAAACTGCATTTACACTTTATTCATAATGCAATCGTGAAGACTTGAGTTCTATGTTAAACCTTTGAATGTAATATATATATATATATATATATATATATATGTGGGTTCCAAATTAAATACAGCTTCGAGTTCAAAACACCGCCTTGCAAATCACACACCGTCTTTCGCCGTCGTCCAACCAACACTCCCGTCTCTCCCTACGATCCCCTTTCTCACTCTTTCGCATCTTTCGTCTCTCATTCACCTACGTTCCGTTTCACACTTGATCCCACATATATATGTATATAATATATATATGTATATAATATCTTCATTGTAGGGGTTGAAAACATCGAAGTTAAACTTGCCGATCGACATCGTTATTTGCATTATGAATAAAATATAAATGCAGTTTTAACATGAAAAGCTGTGGGCTTATCACGAATTTTAGTCTGGTTTTCGAACCAAGTTCGCTTCAAGCGATTTGTATGGGAATTTGAGCAGCGCCACCGCGTGCGGATTTGGAACTGCAATATTTTAGATACGTTTTGTTTCGAACGTCTCGATCTTTCGTTCATTTGATAGATTGCTGGTGCTCGTTAGTCGTTAGTAAAAATTCATAATAATAATAATAATAAAAATTCTTTATTGCGCTTCAAAAAACATGGCACAATGGCGAGCTTAATGCCATTTGGCATTCTCTACCAGCTAACCATTAGGAGAGGAATGCGGTGAATGAGGCGCCATTATAATTAATAATAATAATAAAAAAGTACATATTAGCCATACACATAAATACATACAATATCGATATATACTTATATAAAATAAATTAGATAATTCATGCACTATTATTCTGCGTGTCAAGATAGTGCCTGAAGAGCTTGAGCTTGAAAGAGTTCAATGTTGGTGACTGTCTAATTGTAAGTGGCAGCTTGTTCCACTGTCGAGCTGCTGAAACAGAAAAGGAAGAGGAATATTTAGATGAAGAGTGAGAAGGAATTTTAAGTTGGTTATTCATGATCCCGATTGCTAACGGATCCGTTTTACTTGTGACAGCTCGATTCGAAAGCCAGACTAAATTCGTGATAAGCCCTCTGTTTATTCCAAATCACAATGACATAAGTGACAATAGTATTCTTAAGCCTAGAATGTTAGTTATGTAACAAATGGTATATATAAAACAATAAATACTGGAAGTATATGAAGGAAAGAGACAGGTATATATGTTGTATCTCGCTCTAATCTATTGAGTTGTTATGTAGATATGGTAGAAGGCGGTGGTCGGTCGCCTCAGTCTTTGGAATTAAAGGTTTAGGCGCTATGGATAGGAATAGAAATGAATGCTCGGAGCTTTAACTTTTATTAGGACATCGGATGATGCTAAATTGACTGGGACATTCGACGATTGTCCATATTTAGGGAATAACAAATTTATTCAATCGTTTAACTACAGTGTGTACAGAAAAGGTTGTAAGTAACCATACTTATTCAGTAGTAATTGTAATTCTTTGTAATTATTCAGGGGTGAAATGTAACTGAAGGAATGTGTCCTATAAAACTGGGTTCGTTTTCTTAACCTTTAGCTACTGAGGTGGATAAATTTCACGTAAACACTGACGTGGGGGCCTCCGAGTCCCGTACATATGTGTGCTTGTATTTAAAAATCTTTAGGGTTTAATATCTAGCTTCAGTGGATGTATTTAATTAAAATAAATTATTTTTATTCATAATTTATTTGTATATAATTAAAACTATCATTTCAAAGTTTAGAAAACACTTAGCATTTTTTGGAAATAATCACATGAGATCATAATTCAGCAAGAATAAATAAAATTATTTTTAAATATCAACAAATTAACTAATTAGAGTAATTCAAACAATTTTATTTTCTCAAAACCTGAAAGGCCCCCACTTCAGTAGTTAAAGGTAAAATTGCTGTCGTAATAGTTCTTTCGACTCTTGAATAATATATTCTAGCTTAAAAAAAAATCTTTACATTAGAATCTTGAAAAAAAAATATTTTTTTGTAAAATATAATTTAATTTCAAGTCCACACCTAGTGTTCGATATATTTTTTTAGGGGTGTGCGAACATTCGAATCCACGAATTATTCGAGACGAATCGAATCGAATAATCGACTGATTCGAATTATTCGAATATTCCAAATTATTTGAATAGTCCAAATAATTTAGATTCTTTATACTTAATTAATAGAATACTTACATTTTCAAAATAGAGAACTTTGTTTAATAGAGACAATGGTTTCGAAAATAATATTATAATTTGAAAATACAATTATTTTATTTTAAGATAAATTTTTATGTATAAATATCAAATAACACACAGTTTCTGGTGATAGCGAATTAATTAATTACTGAACTACCCGAATAATTTGGGATATTCGCATTATTCGAATATTCCATTCGAATTTCGAATCGAAAATCACTATTCGATTCGACCACTATTCGCACACCTCTAATTTTTTTTAGAAGGCGCGTTCTTAATTAAAAAAAAGAAGATATTATTTATGTAAAATCAGATATTAAATTGTAAATTTTATAATAATTTGACTGGAATATTTATTTTAATTTAAATTGTTTTTTTTTTTTAATTTATAATCCTCGCATAATTTTAGAGTTGATTATTATGTAATTTTAAGATTATATCACGATTCCCTTTGCGTTGTTGTTTGTGTTAATTTAGGAAAATTTAAACTATATTAAATGTCTATAATGAAATGAAAATAAAACGAATTTACAAAATGTATTGTGTATTTTTATTTCTTGTTATTAATTTTATTGAAATTAACTCTTTGACAGATTACTCTCTCGACCTGGACTGGTTTCACCAAGCTGCTGTAGTTTCCTTTTCACCTATTTTATCTAGCTTAAGATCAGACTGAAAAATAAAAAAATAGTATTATAGTTTGATCTGTGATCATTACTTAAATGCATTTTACAGTAATACCCCGCTTAACGCGACCCCGGTATGCGCGGTTTCACTATAACGCGAAATTCAAATTTATTATTAAATTACGCGAAAGAGTGCGTATAAACATAATGTAGTCATCAACTTCTCTATGGTCGCGGGAATCTCAGTTAACGCGATTTTTTCCGGAACGTATCCCTCGCGTAAAGCGGGGCATTACTAGATTTCATTTTATCCAGTAATAAATCTTTAAATGCCGTTAGACAATAATCGAAATAAAATACGTGGTAATGTATTGCATATACTTATACCAAATATTCAATTTAAACATTAATTTGCATTTATATTTTAATAAGTAACGTTTGAAACGATTTATAAATGCGTGTAACAGAACGTAATGACATCTAAGTGACAGTAGACAGTTGCAATGGATTACTATTATTGGTCAAAGTTCATGTCAATAATTTTTCAAGCGTGTGATTGGTCTATTTTGTTTTGTACGGTGTCATTTGAAGTTTTGAACTCTAATCAATAAATTTAGTTTTTAAATTCGGACCAAAAATTATATTAAAACATTGTCGACCTTTTCATAAGTATATAATAAAAAGAAATTAATCCATCAAATACGGTAGGTAATGTCTTCATAGAAACGCTGAGTGTCCGCGACCCACGTCCGTAGTCGAAGGTATGATCCTTTGCCTGAATCATTTTGGTATTAAAATTGAGACATTGGTAGGAAAGTTTTTTTCTTGAAAACATCTGCTTACAAAAGGGCATGACATGGGTCTCAGGTACACTCAGGAAAACGATCTTGAAACGAACTTATTTCGATTTTATTTTATACACTACACTAAGGATGGGATACGTGACATTATTTAACAGATAACTTGGTATTAGAATCGTATAGACTGATCGCGGCCATCTTCCCGAACGCATTTTAGTGATGTCCTCGCGCGTAGTGAGGAACTTGTATTCATTCAAAACATTAATTGATCTAACAATGTTTATTCATTCAACTACATAAATAACTAATTATATTATTATTTTTAATACAATAATTTAAAAACTTTGTTGCAGTTTATATTAATTGAATCTTTACATTATATCACAGAAAAAGGAGCTCTACTATTACGAACCGTATGAAATTTTAATTATAGGATAGGGCAGCATGCTTAAGAAACTTGTAATCCCAAAATGGAAGACAGTGATAAATACACAATGAATGACTTTGTGAAGTGATAATTATTTTCAGTTGTTTTTCTAAACATAACAAATATAAGATTTATTGCAAGAGTAACTCTCCACGCGTCTTAATATTGCCACATCTTTACATACAGAAAAGAAATAACCCATATCCGTCTTCTTTCACAAAAGACGCCCACATAAAGAAAACTAAATACAATAAATTGTAAAGGGTTTGTGTAACAGCTAATGCATTATTGTAGCTGTTCTCAGATGCTCTTTATGTGCGTAAATATACGCTTTTGTGTTATTTAAAATTGTCAGGTATTTGCCATTATCAATATTCTTCTTTTTCTACTTTTAACGGCTTCAGATATCTAATGAAGACAATTCTGCCGATATCGAGTACGCCCACTTTGTTTTGGGCCCCAATAAAGCGCTTTTACTCGTCGTAGGGCTGGAAATAATCGTATATTGTTCTGTATTGTTGTTCTGATATATATAATAGTAATTAAAAAAGAATAATGGTTTTTATAATTGAATATAGTGGTACATTTAAAACAACCGTTTATTGCAACGTTGAAAATGATTGTTGACAAATTGTCGGAGGGTCAAATGGTCGTCAAATTCGTCGGTCCAGCGGCGGTGGTACGTCGAAGTTCTAATGCCTCTCCACTTCAACATCTCCCTGTAGACTGCTGAACTACTGAACTTTACTTGCAATCATAACAAACATGGACCTGGCATTGTGAAAATATTTATTTAAGAAGTATTCTGTCATTGTCATTTTTTCCTTTTTTCTTCTTTTATTGTTTTATTGCAAATACAATCAATTGAAATAATAATAAATAATAATTGTTTTTATTTATTACTAGCTTTTATCCACGGCTTCGCTCGCATTTAAATCATTACATAAGATAAAAATAAAAATATATTATAAAAATGACGGACGGAAATAAAAATAAATATAGAAAAATTCCAAACAGCTGAAACTATAGTCAATTGGAAACTATAGTAAAAAATATAATTTTTTAAAATAAAAAATATCCTATGTTACTTCTAGTACCTCCAAAAATATGTGTACGAAGTTTCATGATGATCGGTTAAGTAGTTGTTGTGTGAAAACGTAACAAACAAACTCACATTCACATTTATAATCACACAATAATTACACAATTATTATCGGTTTATAATAATTTTAAAATGTGCACAGTAAGCATTGCCTCATCCATTTTTGTTTCTAACTGAATGGATATTGTTCTGGTAAGTTAGTGGCGAGTGATAAAGTCGGTCGTTTCCCTGATTGTTGTTCAGAGAGTAATAGCGAGTTTTTGTATACACTGTCTGATCTGTTAGGGATTTGAATGTTTTTACAATATATTGTCTTAATTCACTCTTTGGAAACAAAGCATTGGATGTTAAACGGTAGTCTAAAAAATATAATACGCGATGATAAGCAGCTTCACGAGTTTCTTGTGGTCTTCTTCTCGTCATACGTCTTTCCGAAGCCATTGTAGAGTAACGATGAGCAAGCGCACGTCTTTAGTGCCTATGCTAATGAATTATTTTTATTGTATTTCATTTCAAAAAAGAATGATAAATTCGTTGAAAGCAAACTAGTCTAAATCTATTCCCAATAAAGTATACAATAATATACAGTGCAACCTTGATATAACGATACTGAAGGGGATCAGAATTCGTTATATCAAGTAATTTGTTACAACGAGGTTCGTTATACAGAGGTTAGGTTGGTCTACGGTTCATTCTAACAAGTTTAAAAAAATATTAATCTCAGCTTTAACACTAGAAAGCCTGAACTTTAGTATATATGTACCTATATTTAGGTATAACACATGTATATACCGGAAATGAAGGAGGGGGAGGTAACTACTATTATCAATAGCCGCATTTACATGTCGTACAAAAAGTCATAAAATTCTGTCATTATATACATAGTTGTTTTTCTAATTGAAATCAAAAAGCAGTCAAAATGACTTCTTCGGGCAATCTAGTGTTAAGTAGGTACTAATCTGCTTTCCCTGTTATAGCGAACGATTTCGTTAAATAGAGGTAAATAATTTCTATATTTTTATTAAAATTCGTTATAAAAAGGTTTTTAACAAATGTTTTCGTAATGTAAAGGTATATTTTGCATTAGCTCTTACGGGCAGTTCTAGGGCATTTCGAAAAATTCGTTAAATCGAGGAAACTCTGTATAAGTTTTACACATAAATATATATTATGATATTATAAAAATTTGACAACTAAAATATAAACTAAAAAATTCATATTTGCAATAAGTTTATCAAATTATTATCTTTTTTATGTACACAAAATATTTTCTAAACAAAATGAAACTTAAATGTTTTATTTCGTGCCACAATAGATTAATTACGTGCACCTCTGAACGTCTCTTGCGGTCATGCGAACTAAAACCAAACACAATGTAAGTATATTGTATAGTTGCTAAGTGACCTAGTACTAGCTTGAAAGCCGGCATAGCGGAGGCGACTGTTATGAATCCATTTATCCGTAATAACAATTGCTCACCTGAATCGTTATTTTTTCTATTGACCACACTCCGCCTGATGTTAAGCTAGACTGCGGTTCATGAGCATAGACAACTGTCGGCGTGCAACAGTCGACTCCACTATGCCGGCTTGAGGAGACGAATGTGCTCTGTCCAAATTAACAGGGCACACTCCTCTTGTTATCCCGGCTACTTCCAAGCTGATCCCGAAACGCGACTAGGTCACTTCACGGGTGTTCCGCTTGAAAGTGGTGGTACTTCCCCAGGACGGCATACTGGGCTAATGCCATCATCAGTCTGCCTACCGCTCTTTAACATATATACCAATATGTGATAATAGAAAAATGTCTGTAGGTAGAAATTATTTCCCCTATGTCGTCCTGATATTCAGGTCTTCTATAATTGTATTAAACATGACAAATATAAAATAAACCTACACCTAGATCTAGCATAAATCTAGTCCTGGATTCCTACGATTCCTGCCTGCACCCGAAGAGCGCTAGCATTCCTCGGGTGCCTGAGGTTTGCGGATAGCATTCCTAACTTCATTGTTTGTTCATTTTCAGTAGAAACATAATTAGGTATATTAAAACACTATATGTAAATATTATACTACGTAGTCGTAGAGGTCTGAGGTTAGTCGCGGATTTGATTTAATTTGACGTTTCGAGAGCTACAACGACCTCGATACTCGCGAATAACCTCATGTAATTCTTTAAAAATACTGAAATTTGACGTTTCAAAAGCGACTAGTCTTGACATGAAATAAAAATAGTTTATTAGCATAAGCACTAAAGACGTGCGCTTGCTTATCGTTAGACTCTACAATGGCTTCGGAAAGGCGTATGACGAGAAGTAGACCACAAGAAAGGTCATTTGCTCATTTGACAGCTAAAAGATAATGTTAAGTTGTAGATTACTTTCCTCTTTGCAATAATTTTAACAGATCTAACACAACAGTTGAAATCAGGTATTTTTTGTGTTAAACAATAAATTTTAATATAAACAATGATAGTTTTTTGATTAAAATACAAAAAAAAAGTTATTTTTAGTTGAACTTTAACCTTGAATAACTTTTAAGCAAGTGAATATATGGAAAAATATTAAGAAAAAGCTTTTGTAGAGCGTTCAATTCTCTACAAAAATCATTGTTTGCCATTGCCATTTATGAACTGTCATAGAAACAAAAAAATTAATTGTAAAACGTGCCAAAACCCCATGTTATTTAAATGGGAAATGTATCGTCTTGGAGGCACGGGTTAATATCAATATTAAGAGCTTATATGGGTCTGGTATTTTTTTTTAGGTCGTAAACTAAAAATTTTCGACCCGCTGCAAAGTCAAAAACAAAATTGGTAAATAACGGACACCCTAATGTATATAGTTTTCTTCAGATGTTTATCACAACTGTTAGGTTAACAAACTTAGCTTTATTTCTCTAGTCTAGTGTAGTTGTTACTTTCATGTTATGGTTTGTTAACTGTTTGTTTGTGTGTCTAAATGAATAAACAAATGAAACATGTATCGTAACCTACACTACTATTATGTATAATAAGTAAATATAATAATTCCTATTAGAAGCTGTATACATTTTCTGTGTAACGTTGGAAAAAGGCCTCATACAATTATTTCACGGCACTGAGTCATGTAGTGTCTCTTGAGGGATACAAATGGGTGTTTTTATCATGTCCCGTTTGTCCCCTCCGACCGCAGAAGATGTGTCGCGAGCGTAGTCTCCTTTTGTGTGAACAATTTAGTTACTTTGTTAACTTTATTTCATAGCTTCTAATACTAACGATTATTTTCGAATGCAATCCCCTGTAACAAGCTATTAAGATATTCATTATGTTAGACTTTCTAAACTTCAACTACTTTCCTTTGATGTGGGGGATGGGTCATATCTGAAATTGAAAAAAAAATAATTACAAATAAATGTATATCCCTACTAATATTATAAATGTGAATGTGAGTTTGTTTGTTACGTTTTCACGCAACAACTACTTAAGCGATCATCATGAAACTTTGTGCACATATTTTTTGGAAGTACTAGAAGTAACATAGGATGCTTTTTATTAAAAATAATTAAATTATTTTTACTATAGTTTCCAATTGACTATAGTTTCAGCTGTTTGGAATTTTTCTATATTTATTTTTATTTCCGTCTGTCATTTTTATATTGCATTGTATGTAGCAATTTTTAAAAATTGTTAATCCCAGCCAAGCAAGAATATATAGTTATCATATTGAAATGATCTCTGATACTTATTTAATGACTTAAATGCGAGTGAAGCCGCGGGTAAAAGCTAGTACTATATGTGACAAAAATTAGGAGCATGAACGGAACAAACCCGTTTCATAAGTGGTTAGTTAATTAAACATAACATACTCTCTTAGGACACAAATAATGATAATACTCGACATTTTTCTTGTCTTTTTCGAGTACACAATGAGCTATACATTCATTTGATACTTAATAGGTATTTAAGTACAGGCAGTCCTCGATTTACGTTGTTTCGAGTTACATCAAGCATACGTCAATTGTTTCGATTTCCGGCATAAAAGAATTCACTTGTCGAGAAGTTTTGTTCCTCCAAACACGACTTCATTGTTGCAAAGAGTTATTGCGACTTTTAAGGCCTATTATTTATCTTTGAACCTAGCTCTTTGGTTTTACATGT
Organism: Tineola bisselliella; assembly: GCA_028551675.1. Lineage (NCBI taxonomy): Eukaryota > Metazoa > Arthropoda > Insecta > Lepidoptera > Tineidae > Tineola > Tineola bisselliella. The sequence continues at coordinate 19,440 of JAPWLS010001893.1, forward strand.
AAGCATATGAAAAAATATGTCTCGACTTACGTCGTTTCGATTTACGTTGCCATAAGTACGAAGACTACCTGTATATTTATTTATGTGCAACTAATATTTCTTAAAGTAATTGAAACGACTTTATACGGTTAATAATAGTGTTTCTTTACATTAATTTTAATGCGATGTTTCGATAGATGAATAATCGCCATTCTCTGATACATAAGCCGCAAAAATAATTTTAAAATATGCTTGCTAAAAATCTAAGACAATATCTTAATACTTTTTATTACTATACTAATAATATTATATTTCATTATAACATTATAATAATATAAAATGAAAATCGTTTATTAGCATAGGCACTAAAGGCGTGCACTTGCTCATTGTTACTCTACCGTGACTTCGGAAAGGCGTATGGCGAGAAAAAGACCACAAGAAACTCGTCATAAACATTCCCAGGGTAAGTAGTCAATGAGAAAATGAGTAATTTCATTTATAAAACATACCATATAGGTCAATTGTTAAATAAATAATAAACAAGGTATATCAGAAAGCGCACGTTTCCACCAGTTATCTGGGAAAATCTCAATAGTGAGCTTTCAGCACTTAACCAAAGCGTTGTGCGGTAATTTACGAGTCCCCCGGGAAATTACCGGCTCGTGGACACGAATGAGCCCAACACTACTGCTTGAACGTTGATGCTACTCTAAAAAAACTGAACACATTTTTTTAGATGTTTTTTTAACGTTAACGTATTAAAAATGCGAATTACCTGGTTACATAACCACACTATAAAATAATTAAATTTTAAACAACACAAATAAAATGAAAAAAGTTTAGTAAATAAAGCTATCAAAACAAAAAAGCTGCATACGAGCAAAGCATAGTAGATGTAGAAATAATCTGAAGAAAAGCTCTCTCGTCGGAGGCAGACAAAAGAGAAAAGATAGGTAACCTAGGGAATATTCGTGTGACCTATCCGAGACCTACAGCGCCTAGGCACAGAGATAACTTTGCATAACTCACAACCTGTGCGCTCGACGTTTGAAGTCAAGATTATGTGAAAACTACATTATTTTTGATATATACGCATTAAATTTTTCAAAATTAAAACATTTTTTATATAGTTCACGGAAAATAGGCTATGTTAATAGAATTTTGTATGACCATTTTTTTTTAATTTTTTTTCGAGTCGTCGATGTAAAGTCGAAACGACCACACGTATCCTGATGATGCCACGTGAAGTGGCGAAACGCGTCGAGACAAGTTATTGAATGTTGGTGGAGGTTATTTTCCTTCATCGACCTAATGTAGCGAGAATTATAAGCAAAATAATTTTAAATAATTTCCTTTAATATGGATTTCCGCAAGGTAATGCCTGAAACAATTAATTATATTAACAAGTATTTTAAAGTTTTTTTTCCAAACTAATATTACAGTAATGAGAACCTTATTTCAGGAACTAAAGTACGAGTTTGTTTAAAAAATAAAAGGTTATATTTGTTGCCGCCTACGTTATATTGTCTTGTTTTTTTCATAAGCAGGTACACGCTTTTACGCCCCCACAATCAAGCTTTGGTGCAAATTAAAACAATATCTTTGTTATTTTGTTTATGTTTCCTGATGTTTAATGAGATCGTGTTTTTATTAAAATAACTAATAATTCAAATATCTTTATTGCATGCCATATTTATAATAATTACGATGTCAGTACAGTTTAGTGTCAATGTGACACCCGGTCAGGGCATTGCAATATAATAATACAATAATAATAATAAACAATTTCAATTAATAAACTAAATTTCATTTACTGTTTCGAATCATTGAGGTATTCATCAATTGAATAAAAGCATTTTAAAATAAAATATGTTTTTAATTTAAGTTTAATTTGTAATATATATATATATATATATATATATATAATGTACACGCTAATATATATATATATATATATATATTTTAATCCATCTCCATTTAAAGGGAGCGCGTACATTTCACGAATCGCATACCTGTGAGTGCATCTTTCACGTATCTCATCACCTGAATGCACCCATGCATGTCGCGATGTTCACTTTCACACCCTCTTAAATATAAGGGATGAAGTTGCGTGTTATTAAAACTAGGACGTGTATTTTACCTTGCGAAAAGCGCTACCAAATTCAGGTTTCTTGTAAAGCCTTTGATTTAATTAAGTTTTCAAAATGTCTGACGTCTTTTGCTAATTTATGTGTACGGGCGTGTTGTAGTACAAATAATGTACTTATTTAGCTGTGATAATGTCTGAGGTATCATATGAGTATGATTTGGATCAGGAATTCTACAAATTCTAAAAGTGTGCCGCCAAATAGTAGTCCGCTATCTGATATATTCGATATTAGGCTACAGTGTACCTTCTACAGGCTGAATTTGGTATTGGTGGCAGATTGGGATAACCCATCACCATCAAGTTATTTATAACACCAATACGAGTGACGAATGTTGATACTACCATTTGTTATTTATTAAAAAAAAAACAAAAACAAAACAATGTAGTAATAATTTTGTTTTAATAACCAAATATTTAAAAAAAGAACACCTTTTTTTAGTTATGCCAACAACTTTAAACTGCCAGTCAGTTGCTCCTGTTGGTTTTACGGCCTTCCGTTATGATAACGGATTATTTCGCGTTTCGGCTTTCAGTATTGATAGGCGTTCCGTACTGTATTGACTGATAGTAAAATGTACTGAAAACATAAAGGTTGTTTACTGAAATTTTACATTTTGTTTATTTATTTATTGGTATGCAAAACATTTTACAGTTATCAACGGAATGGAAGGAAAATATGTGGTTTGTATTTAGATGATTTAAGAGCAAGCATCAGTCGCCTCAGCTAAATAAATGAATGAAAATCGTTTATTAGCACAGGCACTAAAGGCGTGCACTTGCTCATCGTCAGACTCTATAATGGCGTCGGAAAGGCGTATGACGAGAATAAGACCACAAGAAACTCGCCAATCATAGTATGTTGTACATAAAATAATTAATAAAAAAAACTGAATTTTCATTCGGAAAAAAAGTAAACAACAATTCATCAACCACACAGGCATCAGCTCACAATAATATAAAACTAAAACAAGAGTTTATCAATTTTATCTTCTTTTATTAATGGCTTCAGATATCTAAACAATTCTGCCCAATAAGAAATTATAAAATTTTAATTCACACATAAATCCTCATGTTAAATATATAAAAAAAACAACTGTTTAAAACAATTTGTTAAAAAGCGTATTGATTATAATGATAAGATTCCTTCATGAAGGTTGGTGTAAGTAGACATCCAATTCAGAAGCTATCAATAAAACACATCAGTTATGTGTCATATTAAGGTATAACGCGTAAAATGCCGCGATTATTATCGAGGACAAGCTGTGATGGCGTATTCACTTTTTGTCTTTACTTATTCCTGTAACCAAACTAAACTAAACTCGTACAGATAATAATAATAATTATATCTCATTAAAACATTTTCTTAATAGTTTCAAATATAAGAGATGTTGTAATTTAAACATATTTAAAAAGAATCTTAACATATTTTTAATAAACAAATCCTACTATTCAATTGGTGAATTTATGAATGACATTTTGTAAGTTTAAATTTAATTTGACATTATTTAGCGTTTAAGGTTGACATTTCTATTATAGTTAAATTGTATGAATTATTTGCATGCCATATACATTATGTAAAATATGTGATACTACCAGAGGTGGTTCGTCCTAAAGAGCGCTGGTGCAGTGCACTCCCACGGAAATTACAGAAGTAATCTATATTTCTTCATAATACATACTATCCTTACATTACATTAATTCTATTCTACTATGCCTATACAATAGTATATTATATTACCTATATCTACGCCGCTGTAATATAAGTTCTGTAATTTTCGTGGGAGTGCACTGCACCAGCGCTCTTTAGGACGAGCCGCCTCTGGATACTACTAACATTACTTTAAGACTTATCTTACTAACCATATTTATGGCAAATAAATGAATTTGAATTTGAAGATGCTCAATACAAAAACGAAGAATCTATACAAACAAACTATGTGCAATAACAACTTTAAATAGCTTTTTTGTAAAATTATGATTATGTAGATCTTATCATGTTATTAACCAGCGATATACTATAAAAAAAAAATGAATAAATAATAATATATTTTGAGCGGGAATTTGAAATATCAATCTTAATCGTGTCCAAAATGTCACATCACAAGTTGTCCCCACTAGTAGAGAGAGCTTTTATAAAATATTAAAGGTGAGTTTCATAAGAAAACATTCTGTCAGATTTGGACTTCTTCATTCCACGAGGCAATCAGCTAACACGTGGAAATATAACCAATGTTATATATGTATATGTTTTATTACAATTAAAGATACAAAAAAAAGGATATAAAATGTCTTTTGTTTGTAATATTGTTGCAAGGTTATTATAAATCACAATAAAAGGTTGAGTGCGTTATCCCGCATGCGGCTAGTTCCCGCATACGTTAACGTGCAATGCAAATGGTGGAGCATTATAGCATGCGTTTTAGAAATCTCTCACACTTCGCATGCGGTTACTAAAGATCAATCTAAATTAGCTAAAATTAGTTTTAGGTCTAAATTATATAAACGCATTACAATCGATGACATTGTAAATATTAAAACTGGTATGTAATACAAATTATGTATGAAAAACAATGTTAATTAAAAAAAATGTTTATAAAACAAGCAAAAGCAAAAACAAACCGTGATTTAAGTAATTTAACATGAAAATCTCTCACGAAATTTCCCTCTCCGGCTAATAGATGGCGCGCAATTAAACACTAAATTATGCCGGCTCTGGAGCGCTTTGTATTTATGTCGACGTTATGTCAAGTGGAATTTATTCCCCTCGTTTTCTACTCTCCTAGTACCTAAGTACGCCCTTCTACATGTTTTTAGTTATATTTTCATTTTTAGGGTAATTATGAAATATTGTCAGCCCCTTTGGTACGAAATACCTTGGTGTGTATGTGTATTTAAGGTTGTAGCGGTCGCTTTTACAAGCTGAAAATACATAAGAGATGTGTGTGTTCAAAAATTAACGGAAATTTTCTTTTTTTTGAAGAAAATATTTATTTATTTGTCTACATTAATTTTTTCGCTTTCAAAATAGTCCTCATTAGGTTATTATGCACTTGTGCTTCTTCCAATTGTCGAAACACTTATCAAACTCGATTTTTGGGATAGCCTTTAGCTCTTTCAGCGATGCGCTTTTAATGTCATCTGTGCTTGTAAAACGACGGCTCTTTAAGGTTCTCTTTATTTTTGGAATATTGAGGCTGGGGCATCGTTACAGTGTTGTTTTTGGCCCAGAATTCACGAACAAGCCGACGAATGAAGTGTGAGCACGTTCATTATCGTGGTGCAAGCGCCTTGAATTGTATTAACACTAAATTTACCAGACCACTCAAAATGACTGGTCTGGTAAGATCAAATTAAAATTCCTACTGCGTGTAACATTTTCTTTAATTATTCTAATCTTCTTCAATCTATAACAGAAGAATTAGTTTTATGAACTTCATATTATTTTATATACATTTGTAACAAATATATACCTTTTTGGTTTTTGCAGAAATAGGTATATTTAAGCTGGTAAATTTAGTGTTAAAGAAGATTTTAAGTTTTTGACATATGTTCTGTCATTGTCATATTTCTTTTGTTTTTTTTTTATCCTTTTATTGTTCACAATGCATTACGATAATTATATTTTCAGTCTATTTTAATCCGCATTATTATTGCTCATTATAGCTTCCAAAAGGCTTCTACTGAATAATCTATATATATATAACTCAAAGGTGACTGACTGACATAGTGATCTATCAACGCACAGCCCAAACCACTGGACGGATCGGGCTGAAATTTGGCATGCAGGTAGATGTTATGACGTAGGCATCCGCTAAGAAAGGATTTTGATCAATTCTACCCCCAAGGGGATAAAATAGGGGATGAATGTTTTTATAAATCTTATTAGATTTTCGACTGATTGAACTGAAATTAAAAATTGACAGATACGTGGTTAATAACTGGAACAAGTTTTCAATTATGACCCACGACAGGAATGGTGATAACTACTTAACACACGTTAAACAAAAGTAAAGCCACACAAACTAAACCTAATTAATAATAATACTTCTTAACGCGAGCGAAGCCGCTGGCAAAAGCTAGTTCCTTAATATAAGGACATGGACACATGTAAAGACATAATCACATATACAACTACGTATTAAGTAAAACAAATATAGTTATTATAACTAAATAAGTACTTTCAGTTCCTAATCTCCTGAATTATATTCCAAGTTCTGTGAATTTACCAACCCAGATATGCTAACTTAGATGCATCTAGTATTTAAGTTGTCTGAGATACACACAGGGGGAAGTTATTTACCACTAGGTTTACGGACGTTTTCTATATACCTACTTCTACTAACACGCGTCATTTGACGCATATCGTAGAGATAGGTATACCACATAGACAAGTTCAGTAATTCAACACTTTTAAAGAAAATAGACTTCAATATATATTTCCCTCGATCAGTGAATAAAAGTCATACAAAGAGATAAAATAAAAATTTAAACAGTTTTTGGTAATTCTCTGATAAAAGTCAAAATGCGTCAAATTGACGCGTCCCGTAAACCTAGTGTTAAGGTTTAAGATATTTATTTACTCAAAAATAATTATATAAATTCACTTAATTAAGATAGTTATATAAAATTTATAAATAAACATAACGTACATAGACTATATTATACTAGAATATTGACAACACCATTACAAGGCACTCAAACCCATTATAAGTTTCTTTAATTCATATTTAAATTTTTATTATTAGTTATAATAATAGACCTGCGCTCCTTCCACCATAACACTTCTTTTTCCATAGCTAGTTCTAGCTCCCAGGATTTTTATCTGTGGGCTTATCACGAATTTTAGTCTGGCTTTCGAACCGAGTTCGCTTCAAGCGATTTATATGGAAATTTGAGCAGCGCCACCGCGTGCGGATTTGGAACTACAATATTTTAGATACTTTTTGTTAATTTTCGAACGTCTCGATCTTTCGTTCATTTGATAGATTGCTGGTGCTCGTTAGTCGTTAGTAAAAATTCATGATTCCGATTGCTAATGGTGAAAGTTTTACTTGTGACAGCTCGATTTGAAAGCCAGACTAAATTCGTGATAAGCCCACTGATCTTTATTTCGTGTGTTTTCTTTTGTCAAATTTAATTTTTGTATTTATTTGAACGTATATGATTTTTCTTATAAGAATGCATGTGTTATTATTTGTTATAATATTTGTTGGTTAGGTTCCCAATATAAACAAACAATTCTTTATTAATATGTTAAGCCTATAGAGCTTATCGTCTCGTTTATATTAATTAATTTAATCTCTTTCATATCGTATTTACTTTTATTGTATGATCTCAATTGACAAATCTTATTTTATTCAAATTCAAATATCTTTATTGCATGTCACAATTATAATTAAGATGTCAGTACAGTTTTGTGTCAATATGACACCCGGTCAGGGCATAGCAATATAATTATACAATAATAATACTAATAAACAATTTCAATTAATAATAAAAGCATTTTAAAATCAAATATGTTTTTAATTTATTTTAAATTGCTAATGCTTTCATCACATTTAATCACTCTTGGCACAATATTATTAAAAAATCTTTATTGACATGTTATACGGACCCGACTTCACCATATGTAATTTGCTTGATTCCTCCGCCAAAAAAATATTTGGCCTCAAGTTTTTGGGTCTCGAGTATTCATGAAGTATTGAAGTAATTAAATACGGCTAAAGGATTTTAATAGCCAATTTATACAGGTCAATCACGACGTCAGCATCTAGGAACAAGGTCTCGTGTGTATTTCAAACGAAGTTTATTCATTTTACAATGGTAACATTTACTTTAGACGTACGAGTTATTTCTGTACTAATTCACTACACTGCGACTAAACCCACTAATAGATATTGACTGGTTGCTTCTATTCCTGCATGCGGTAAAGCCTAATTAATCATGTTACAGAAAAGTTTCACATGATAGAAGTTTATTTATAGTGTGCAAAACAGATTATAACTGTAATCAGAAATAAAACTCCAGTTAAAAGGCCTAGTGCAGCGGTTCTCAAACTTTTTTGGCAAAGGAAAAAGCCTTAATATAATTATAAAAACTGATTTATATGTATTTATGAATAATCATATTGCAATGTATTATTTAGTTGGAATATTTAGATGTAACCTTATAATCTCCCTTAGGTATTTTTTGCAGTATTTTAGCCCTAGGGTTCCGCGGAACACCACTTTGGGAATGGCTGGTCTAGTGAAACTAAACTGTGCTTAAACTATGCGTCTTTACATGAAAAAATAATAATAAAAAACAAAATTTAATATGTTAAACCTACTTGTAAATATAAAATTAAATATATATATATATATATTTTATATATTTTCTTATTGTCAATATATTAGTTTGTTATTTATTGTGTACTAGCTTATGCCAGCGGTTTCGCTCGCGTTAAGAAGTATTATTATTAATTAGGTTTAGTTTGTGTGGCTTTACTTTTGTTTAACGTGTGTTAAGTAGTTATCACCATTCCTGTCGTGGGTCATAATTGAAAACTTGCTCCAGTTATTAACCACATATCTGTCAATTTTTAATTTCAGTTCAATCAGTCGAAAATCTAATAAGATTTATACAAACTTTCATCCCCTATTTTATCCCCTTGGGGGTAGAATTGATCAAAATCCTTTCTTAGCGGATGCCTACGTCATAACATCTACCTGCATGCCAAATTTCAGCCCGATCCGTCCAGTGGTTTGGGCTGTGCTATGTGACGTGTGCGGGAAAGAGCCGGTATCGTGGCTCTATTTGGTTTGTTTATTCAGTTAAAACACTTTTTCGTTTTTGTACGTGCGTTTATTCTTCGTTGAAGTAACATAACAGATATCAAAATGTGACAATTATAGTCTTTATAAAAGGTAAAAAAACATGTATAAAAATAGTTCGTAACATAATATGAGTTATATTATAGTTAAGTTATATTAAGAAACCAACACTGGTTTTTGGCGCCAAGGCAACAAATAAATAAAAATATTTTTAAAATAAACGTTCTATTTTTTTATTTAAATTTATATGTATAAACAGTATAATTTGTTGAAATAAACCGTTAATAATTGTTTTATTATATTTGCGATTAAAATAATATTAATTTAAACATTAGATGAACGTTTTAAGACTAATTCAAAATTCTTTATATAATATTCATTTGGATAATTTTATCCGACGTTTTATAAATTTTGTTGTCAAAATAAGCCGTAATGTTTTTTTAAAAAAATTAACACGGTTTTTAATTGATTAATGTTCTTATTTACTTTTGTCATTTTAATAGTCATTAATAGTTTCAATTTAATGATAGATTTATTAATAAAATTGCTAAATGATTTTTTTTATTTAAGCTAGAGTGCGGTCCATAAGCATAGACAACTGTTACCACAGACAGATGTCTGCGCGCAACAGTCGACTCCACTATGTCGGCTCGAGGGGACAAATGTGCTCTGTCCAAATTGACAGGGCAAACTCCTCTCAAAACAAATGAACAAGAACACTCAGACCAGAAATCGGGAATCAAACCCGATGTCAATCTGAGACAGTCTGGTGCTATAACTAATCACTACAATAATAATATCTATTTGAAACACCCTGTATGTATTATATATAAAAAAATACAGCGTGTGCTAAATGAGTGACGCGTTTGGGTCGACAGTGTTAAGGTCCCTCGTTCGATCCCACGTCAATGTTGTTCATATTTCCCATTGATATTTATTACGAGACTAAAATATTGCTTTTTCCATGAGACAACAGAGAGGGGTCGTCCCAAGCTGGACCCGGTTTAATAAAGTGCCCGTCAAACTGTATGCGAACGAATTTTGTATTATATTTTCTTTAATATTACCTACATAACATATATACCTATATATACCATACTATTATCTAACATCATCCGTAGATTCTTATTGGAACACTTGGACTTGTCAAAAAATATATTTGGCACATGAAAGAATACAAATTTTACTTTAATTGTCTGCAGATAGATGTCGCCCTTGCTGTGTTTGATTGATAGGCAACTTCCAAGCTGATCCCGAAAGGATACCAGACGGAAGCGCGTTGAAAAAGCTAAATACAAAAATTAAATAAGCGACAAATAGTAATAAAAAAGCTTAGGATAGTCTTTACTATTTTTTTTTATTGATAGCCCAGCATATGACCACACTCCGCCTGATGTTAAGCTAGAGTCCGTTCCATGAGCATAGACAACTAAGCATAAACATAGTCGACTCCACTATGCCGGATTGAGGAGACGAATGTGCTCTGTCCAAATTGACAGGACACACTCCTCTCGTTATCCCGGCTACTTCCAAGCTGATCCCGAAACGCGACTAGGTCACTTCACGGGTGTATCGCTTGAAAGTGGTGGTACTACCCCGGGACGACACAGTGGGTTAATATCATCATCAGTCTGCCTACCACTCTTTATTATTTATATTATGAAATAAAATGAAAATCGTTTATTAGCATAGGCACTAAAGGCGTGCACTTGCTCATCGTTAGACTCTATCGTGACTTCGGAAAGACGTATGGCGAGAAGAATATAACAAGAAACTCGTAAATATAAAGTATCCCGTAGTCTAAATAATATTGTATATACATACATAAAAGCAATCAATAATAGTGTTAAATATATGTAGGTATATATGCAAAATGGTGGAGCTCGCTGTAATGGGGACAGGTGGTATCGCGAGCATGTCCTCGTCTGCTAATTTCCCTGCCGAGCCATAAATTGCGGCGCACAAAGCGTCGAGTTGCGGTCATGCGAACTACGACACTAGTTAGCCGTTTACTCTTGTTTACTACAAATATTATTACACGGATGTTATTATATTATATTATATTATATTATATTATACAGAGTAACTTTAATATAACTATCCTCGATTTAACGAATTTTTCGAAATACCCGTAAGAGCTAATGCTAAATATACCTTTACATTACGACAGTGGCGGCCTTAGGGGGTGGCGAACGGGGCAATCGCCCGGGGCCTCGCTCTTGCAGGGGCCTCGCGCAACAACCCGAGCAAATTAAAAAAAATATAGAATATACACTATGTTATATTGATAAACATGTAAAAACTCAAATTTTATTTAATTGTATAACTGTAGCATTTCTCGTCAAATATGACAAATACCTAAACCAAATAGCCAGATCTACTTTCGCGCACATATACTTTTCACGAAGGACAAAGGGCCTCGCAAAGACCTGCCGCCCGGGGCCTCGCAATCGGTAAGGCCGCCACTGCATTACGAATACATTTGTTAAAAACCTTTTTAAGTATTTATTTCAAGTATTATTTATCTCTATTTTTAGAAAAGGGAAATTTTATATAATTACCTATCTCAATTAAGTGAATTTATTTGTGATTATTTTTGAGTAAATAAATATCTTAAACTTTATGTTATTTTAATTACAAAAATGCATTCCTATATTATATATCCCTACTAATATTATAAATGTGAATGTAAGTTTGTTTGTTACGTTTTCACGCAACAACTACTTAACCGATCGTCATGAAACTTTGTACACATATTTTTGGAGGTACCAGAAGTAACATAGGATACTTTTTATTTTTAAAAAATATATTTTTAAATATAGTTTCCAACTGACTATAGTTTCAGCTGTTTGGAATCATATTGATTCATTTCTATTGAAATGATCTCTGACACTTATTTAATGACTTAAATGCGAGCGAAGCCGCGGGTAAAAGCTAGTATCTTATATTTTCTTCCTCTCTGTCAAATATATAAATACTCATTTGAATATACTGACAGTTTATTGTGATCAAACAAAACCCGAATAGATTTCAATATTTTACTTTACTAATACAAAACCTCTGTTATTCTTATCAACTTTTAGGTTTCTGGTGATAAATTTTCAATTGTTTAGACAGGATATTGTTAGCGCAAATTTTCTATAATGTTTCAGCATTATTTTGTATAATATCTATGTGTGTTGGTCGATTCTACAGGCCGAAAATACTTATTTAAGAAGATTTGAGGTTTTGACGTTTATTCTGTCAGTGTCATCTTTCTTGTTTTTTCTTGTCATTTGATTGCCACAATGCATTGTGATAATTGTATTTTTAATCTATTTTAATCCGCAATATTATTTCACATAAGTTTTCTTTAAATATGTAATAAAGACTAACTGTAACGTTTTGTTTTCGTTGTACAAGATAACGACTAGTAAAATTCGCTAGCAGTTGTTACAGAGAGTCCGCATACAAAACGCGTGTGTTTAAAGCTACACTTTTGCAACTGTAAAACATTTCGATTTGTGAGCAAACGTTATTTTAAAAAAAAAAAGATTCAACGTTTACGATTATAGAGTTTCTTGTGGTCTTTTCGTCATACGCCTTTCCGAAGCCATTGTAAAGTCTTTTTTATATGTAACCGCATTCCGCCTGATTTTTAGTTGAACTGTGATCTTTTAATAATAATAATAATAACACTTTATTGCACGAAATAATACGTATAAAGAAGAACAGAACAAAAGAGAGAACAAAAGGCGGTCTTATCACTAAGCAGTGATCTCTACCAGGCAACCAACCTTAGGGTAGTCCATCACGAATTTAGTCTGGCTTTCGAATCAAACTGTCACAAGTAAAACGGATTCGTTAGCAATCGGAATCATGAATTTTTACTACCGACCAACGAGCACCAGCAATATATCGAATGAACGTTCGAAAATTAACAAAAAATGTCTAAAATATTGTAGTTCCAAATCCGCACGCGGTGGCGCTGCTCAAATTTCCATACAAATCGCTTGATGCGAACTCGGTTCGAAAGCCAGACTAAAATTCGTGATAAGCCCACAGGAAGTAAATAGTAAGTTCCAAAAAAACAAACACTTTTACTATGTATTGCTTTGGGGAGTTTTAATAAATGACAAATATATAAACCAAAATCAGTGTAACATCTGTACTTAATATACAGGTAACAGGACCTCCATGTCGTAGTAATTTGCCACTTCGTATAAACTTGGAAAACGTTTAACTTTTATTAGGATTGCGGCAATGAATAGCTTAACGTAGATGTTCTATATATGTATATTGTATATACGCTGTAGTATAAATATCACTTAATTGTCTGCTTTTATAAATCTTGCGAGTTGATTTATTCTTCTACATCATAGCAGATTTATTTATAACTAGCTGTTGCCCGCGGCTTCGCTCCCGTTAAGAAGAATTATTATTAATTAGGTATAGTTTTTGCGGCTTTATTTTTGTTTAGCGTGTGTAAAAACGTCTTCATCACAGTAACACCAATCTTTAATTTCAGTACAATCAGTCGAAAATCTAATAAGATTTATACAAACTTTCATCCTCTATTTTATCCCCTTAGGGGTGGAATTGATCAAAATCCTTTCTTAGCGGATGCCTACGTCATAACATCTACCTGCATGCCAAATTTCAGCCCGATCCGTCCAGTAGTTTGGGCTGTGCGTTGATAGATCACTATGTTAGTCAGTCAGTCACCTTTGAGTTTTATATATATAGATTGACGAGTAAAAGCGCTCTATTGGAGCCCAATTACTAAAAGTAAATAAATTTAAAAAAGTTCAAATTCACGTTCTGTTAAAGTTCAAGCCATAAAATAATTGGGAACTCTTTTGCATTTTAATTTTTATAATTAACTACATTATCATTGGAATATTTCAAAATCAAAATCTTGCGCATAGTCAAAAATCAGAATATACCGTGATTTTGGGAAGGCATATGACGAGAAGAAATCACAGGAAGTTCGCCAATCATAGTCTGTACATTATAATATTAGTAGGTACATTCTTGCTTAGCTTTTCATATTAAGCATTTTAAAAAATTGAATACAATAAATGTAAATAAAGCTAGTATGAATATCTTACTGATAAAAAAGCTTGGAGATAATCTATGTCCATTTTATGTTTACCCTTAGATATACAATAGGATGACAATGCCCCTATACAGCAGCTATTCTTCTACATCATAGTAGATTTTTAATATATATTATTATTATGACATTAGTATGTAAGCGGACAATGCCAGTATACAGCAGCTAAATCAAATTGATAATTCTAAATTATTAAATTCATTTCATTTATATTTTATTTGTATTGACGAGTATAAGCGCTCTATTGGAGACCATTTACTAAAAGTAAATAAATAAAAAAAACCAACATATATACAATCATCTCAGTTAGGCTGTTCCATCGTTAAAGTCGGTTGTCTATATGCATTGTGTTCTTTGGTTGAAAGGTAATTCCCCGCTAGTGAGGATGCCACGTGATGACAATGATAGGGTGTTCCTAATTCCATCCTAATGAGATTTTGTAAGTGGAAATTATATCTACGGTTACTCACTAAACCGTAAAACGCATGGTCCTTATTATTAAAACCATAAAGCGCAAATTAACACGGAAAATTTTAACTCGGCCTTTGGGCGCACTATTCCGAGGGTTATTTATTAAGGGTCGCGGAAGGGTTAAGTTGGGTGATAAATGATTTAGTTTTTATGACGTAAATGTTGGGAAGAGGTGCCGGGTTCGAATCCCGGTCCAAATAGATATAAATAATAATAATAAAGGATTTAATTCTATTCTCCATCTTTTACTCAATCTTCTATGGACTTATCACGAACTTTAGTCTGGATTTCGAACCGAGTTCGCTTCAAGCGATTTGTATGGAAATTTGAGCAGCGCCACCGCGTGCGGATTTGGAACTACAATATTTTAGATGCTTTTTGTTAATTTTCGAACGTCTCGATCTTTCGTTCATTCGATATATTGCTGGTGCTCGTTAGTCGTTAGTAAAAATTCATGATCCCGATTGCTAACGGATCCGTTTTACTTGTGACAGCTCGATTGGAAAGCCAGACTAAATTCGTGATAAGCCCACTGGTCCAAATAAATATAAACAATAATAATAAAGGATTCAATTCTATTCTCCATCTTTTACTCAATCTTCTATTTAGTTATTTTGTTTTCTTATAATTTTCCACCTCGTTCATCATGACGGTTTTCGACATATGGAAATGACCAATGAAAATGGTTTATTAGCATAGGCACTAAAGGCGTGCGCTTGCTCATCGTTAGACTCTACAATGGCTTCGGAAAGGCGTATGACGAGAAGAAGACCACAAGAAACTCGTCAATCATAGTCTGTACATAAAATAATTAACATGAAAACAAATTAATATTAAGCAGGTCAGTATTTTAAAAATATATTTATAAAACGATTATTTAAGTAATTACGTCGTAAAATAACAATCTCAATAATTGTCAAATAAAAAATATTTCATCTTGATAATGTCCCAAGTAATTTTAATTAAAAATCCTCATAACTCACGCGCACATTTGATTTCTTATATTATTGAAACAAAACGTCTTAACTTATATTACAAATACATTTAATAGTAACCTTTATTAATAATGAATTAAGTAATAATTTCATATACATGTGTTCGGGAGTTATAGCGCTATTCACGCATTTAATGATTTCCCAATGGTGTTTCCTTTTTTATGGCATACGTAGCTGCGACATAGTTTTGATTAATTGAATTGAATAATCGATAAATTCTTTAGTGTTAAAATCTATACTAATATGATGAAGAGGAAAGATTTGTGTTTTGTATGTTTGTAACGAATTGGCTCAAAAACTACTCGACCGATTTCAAAAATTCTTTCACCATTCGAATGCTGCATTATCACTGATCAATATAGGCTATACAAATTACAGGAAAATATAAGGATCCTTACTATAATGTAACCCACGGTTGCCAAAAATTGACGTAAAAGGCAGTTGTCGTTGAAATATGAAACATGATTAAACTTCATAGTACTTTATATCTTCATTACTACGCGAACGAAGTCGGGGGCAACAGCTAGTATTAAAATAAGATATTTGTTCCTTGCTTGCTTTTGATAATAAATTTAGACAGTAAATTGACTGTTAGTCCAGGAGTAGTGGTAAGGAGGCATTTTAAAATTGACACTAGAACTACCAACCGTCATATGACCGGTTTCAAAAATTCTTCACAAGACTTTTATGTAAAACCTTACTCATTAGTTTATTGTTTATTATTGAATTATATTTAATACTTTGCAAGCACAAGTCTTCTTCTTCTTTTATTAATGGCCTCAGATATCTATTAAAGACAATTCCGCCAATGTCCAGTATTCAGGCAGCAGCCCAATAAGAAATTATAAAATTTTAATTCAAAGATAAACGTCCATATCAAAAAAAAAAAAAAACTACGATCTGTGGTGGTCGATTCTACAGACCGAAAATACTTATTTAAGAAGATTTGAGGTTTTGACGTTTATTCTGTCAGTGCCATCTTTTTTGTTTTCTGATTTTTGATTGCCACAATGCATTGTGATAATTATATTTTTGATCAATTTTAATCAGCAATATTATTTCACTTAAGTTCCTCTAAAGATCTAAGCATAAGTCATCTGGTCCAAAGGCGGCTCGTCCTAAAGAGCGCTGGTGCAGTGCACTCCCACGAAAATTACAGAAGTAATCTATATTTCTTCATAATACATACTATCCTTACATTACATTCATTCTATTCTACTATGCCTATACACTAGTATATTATATTACCTATATCTACGCCGCTGTAATATATGTAAGTTCTGTAATTTTCGTGGGAGTGCACTGCACCAGCGCTCTTTAGGACGAGCCGCCTCTGATCTGGTCATATTGATCGGCTGGTAGTTCTAGTGTTAAGGAGACGATAAACACATTAAAATATCAGATGAATTAAAGTGACCATATCGTTTTTAAAGTAATGCAAAGAGTAAATTCAGGTCACGCCCTTAGGAGCTCTGTTTGTTTAATATAAATGCTAATTGCAGACGTTCGGAGTGACGAACGAGCGCCGGGAACGTTTTACACTTTGTCCTATCCTACCTATGTTTTTTTTATATCATTGTACGTTTTTTATAATTAAATTATTTATGTTTAATTAGTGACCGTCGTAGTAAGAAATAGTTGCATGTCTTTTGTTTAAACATTTTTCAATTGTTTTATGATTATTATTTTGACATTGATTTGTTATTTGTTACTAATTATAATCCCTACTTAATATTATAAATGTGAATGTGAGTTTGTTTGTTACGTTTTCACGCAACAACTACTTAACCGATCATCATGAAACTTTGTACACATATTTTTGGAGGTACTACAAGTAACATAGGATACTTGTTATTAAAAAATATTATTTTTTATTATAGTTTCCAACTGACTATAGTTTCAGCTGTTTGGAATCATTTTGATTCATTTCTATTGAAATGATCTCTGATACTTATTTAATGACTTAAATGCGAGCGAAGCCGCGGGTAAAAGCTAGTAATTTAATATAAATGATATAACAGTTTAGTTTGCTAGCTTTATTGATAACTTTCACAATGACGTTGCCTCTTACCCACTTACTTACCTTACATTCCCATTTTTAGGTGTGTTACGTTATTTATACTATGTTTATTTACATCTATATATATAAAACTCAAAGGTGACTGACTGACATAGTGATCTATCAACGCACAGCCCAAACCACTGGACGGATCGGGCTGAAATTTGGCATGCAGGTAGATGTTATGACGTAGGCATCCGCTAAGAAAGGATTTTGATTAATTCTGCCCCCAAGGGGATAAAATAGGGGATGAAAGTTTGTATAAATCTTATTAGATTTTCGACGGATTGAACTGAAATTAAAGATTGGAGCTACTATGATTAAGCACGCTAAACAAAAATAAAGCCGCAAAAACTATACCTAATTAATAATAATACTTCTTAACGGGAGCGAAGCCGCGGGCAACAGCTAGTTTAATTATACAGAGCAGGAATCAGGTGCCACCTGTTTCTCCGATGGGCACCTTTTGTGTCTCCACATTATATGACCGATGAGGTAGGATTTCTATAATTTTCCCATACTGTCTCATGTCGACAATCCATACCATATTCCCTATCTTAAGTCCAGACAATGATCCCTTTGCATGGCGTTTATTGTAATTTATCACATAGATCCGTTTGTAATTTATCCGCCAAAACGGATAGTTTTTTAAAGTTTCCTACCCATGTGTGATTCGGCTGGGCTTAAACCATTTACCAGTACTGTTGATCTATACGCCAGCAACGCCGATAAAAGATCATCATTCCTTTTTATTAAATGCTTCGCAGTCTTCACTGCAGCTTCAACGGCACTGTTCGATTGGCTGTAGTAAGGTGATGAAGCAATGTGTTCAAAATTAAAATTTTTGGCGATTTTTTTAAAACATCTCGAAAATGAGGACCATTATATGTTCTTATTACATCATAAATTCCATAACGAGAAAACAATTCTTTTATTTTATTAACTATAACATTTTTTGTCATTGCTTTTAATTCAAATATTTCACAAAACCTAAAGAAGTAATCCGTGACAATTAGGTACCAATTTTTACATTAAAATAAGTCAGTTCCTAATATTTGCCATGGCCTCACGGCCGGTCTATCGTTAACTAAAAACTTATTGAAATTATTCGAACGTTCTTCTATACATTTCGGACAATTTTTTACTAATGTAACTAATTGGGTGCTCAAACCAAACCACCAAACAGTTTCTTGAGCACGTTTCCGACATTGATACCCTGGTGACCAACACGGATATTATCTGTAACTTGTTTTTGCAAAGTACTAGGTATTACAATTCTAGTGCCCTTTAATAATAACCCCTTGGTGAAACCTAGATCATTTTTATATTGGTAATAGTATGCTCTTAAACAATTAGAAATTGAATTTTTGCTAGGCCAACCATCGATATAGTATTGTTTTAATTTTTCGCATAAGTCATCATTATCATGTTCGTATTTTATTTTTTCAATAGACTTATCTTCAACAGGTAAACTATTTACAATAACTGAAACGTGTTTGTCAACATTAACTTCAGTTTCATCCTCTACGACTTTATTTTCTAAAGGAGCACGTGACAATGTATCGGGTATAATCATTTCTTTACCCGGTACATAAATAACTGTATAGTTAAACTGCATTTCTCTAATGCGAAACTTTTGTAATCTCGGAGTCAAATCATCCAAGTATTTGGTTAGCAAAATTTGTACAAATGGCTCATGGTCTGTTACAAAAATAAATTATACACTTATCACGTATTCCTTTAATTTCTCTGCATCCCAGGTCAAATGCTTTATTTTGATCGGGGTTATATTATTCTTTAACAATTCAGCTAAAGGTTTTAAAATTTCTGCTTTCGTTGGTATATATCTAGAGGCAAAATTTACCGTCTTCAGAAAAAAAAAGTGAATAACAATTTATAAATCATATTACACAGTGGTTACAATAAATGTCAAATTAATAACATATATGTATATAAAATACATGTATATGTCCAATAATATGTATATAAAAATATTTTAAAAAAAATTAAATAAAAAAATATATAGCTACCTATACAACATTTAAAAAAAAATACAGTAAAAAAATAAAATAATCCTTCTAGTAAGCCAACAGTAAGTCAAGCTCAAACACTAGTTTAACCACGCATTTCCATCGCTCATATAATCAATAATTCTGTAATAAGCCTTTTTAATTAGCGTCTGCTTTACAATCTTTTTCAGAGCAGGAGTGGGCAGACTTGTTAAGTCATTGGGCAATTTGTTATACATTCTGATCCCCACTCCTATAAACGATTTACGGGTTTTTGACAAGCGAAAATAAGGTACTGCCAATTTGTCACTGCTTCTAGTGTTTCGAGATTGTATATCAGAATTTCTATTAAAATAATTCTTATTCCTATGTACATAAATGATATTTTCGTAAATAAATTGTGCTGCAACTGTGAGGATGTTAAACTCCTTGAATCGTTCCCTAAGTGAGGTACGGGAGCTCAGATTGTAAATTGAGCGCACTGCCCGTTTTTGCAAAATGAAGATCGATTCGATATCAGCTGCGCTACCCCATAAAAGGATTCCATAAGACATAATACTATGGAAGTAGCTGAAGTAAACTAATCTTGCAGTATCAACATCAGTGAGACGTCGCACTGTTTTAACTGCGTAGGCCGCTGAACTTAATTTCTTTGACAAAGATGAAATGTGAGGCCCCCACTGAAGCTTAGAGTCCAATGTGATTCCCAGAAATATGGTATCATTTACGACTGCAAGGTCCTGTCCGTTGAGCTTAATTTCGGTACTTCCTCTCTGTACATTTGGAAGGGAAAATCTAATACATTTGGTCTTCTTCGCATTGAGTACCAGGTTGTTAACCGTGAACCAGTTGTGTACCTCTGAAAGCGCAGTATTCACATCGTCAAAAGTATTCTTTTTCCTATTAATTTTAAAAACATCAAATATATGTTTAATCAAAGCTACCCCTGCATCGGTCGTCGATCTACCTTTAGTAAACCCAAATTGTCGATCATGTAATAAACGATTACAATTAAAGTGAGACAACAACTGGTTTAAAATTATTTTTTCAAATATTTTACTAATTGCCGGTAAAACGGATATTGGCCTATAATTCGCGGGATCAGACTTACAGCCACTTTTAAACAATGGAATAACTTTACTAAATTTCATTAAATTGGGAAACGTACCCGCGTCGACACATCTATTGAAAATAACCGCTAAGTAATGCGCTATAGAGCCAATGATTGAATCTAAAATTCGTACAGAGATGCCCCAAATATCTTCTGTCTTTTTCATTTTCAACGATTTGAAAGCCTTTACAATACTATCCGGAGAAACATGAGAAAATTTAGGAAGAGTGATTGAGCATTCACTTACATTCGACTTCAAAAGTGATTCGGAAATAATAGGCGAGGAATCCAGGGATCGAGTAGTCTCAAGTATATTTGAGAAAAACTTCTCAAACTCAAGAGCTACGTCGTGATCCGATTCAATGGTTTTATCTCCTTTTTGTAGACTGAAATGAGAGTCGCGAAGCTGCACTTTACCTGTCTCTGTATTAATTACATTCCATACAGATTTGATTTTGTTATCGGAATGATTAATTTTATGTGCGATAAACATTGATTTCGCCAAAGCACAGACACGTTTAAAGATTTTTGAATAATTCCTTACGTAGTCAATAAATACTGGACTATGGTTAAACGTTTTTTCATAATAAAGATCATACAATTTCAGCCTACTTCTGTGAATTCCTATCGTAGCCCAATCACTAAATTTTTTATCACCTACTTTTTTCTTCTTTCGAGGAAATGCCTTATCAAATTCTAATTTTATTGCCCCAAACAACGTAGAATAAAGTTTATCGGGATCATTAAAGTAAGGCAACGATGCTAATTTACTATCTATACAGTTCTTGAATTTGTCCAGCCGTGAATCAGTAATAGGTCTACAAACAACGTCCTCAGTATTTTTAAGAAATCCGTTATAAAACATAGCCTTTTGTCCACAATGATCAGAATTAAAACAATTAATAATTACTTTTTCAACTGGGTCCATATTACTAAAGATATTATCCAGGCAAGTTGCTGTGGATGCAGTAATTCTAGTAGGTTCTAAGAATAAATTGCCTAAGTTGAATGATCTAAACGTAAGTAAGTATACGTTACTATTAAAAACAAATGAAATAAATATAATAATATACCTACTATTAAATAATGTCTCAACTAATTCAGGCGTTATTCTTATAAAGTATCGATTCTATCGTTAAGTTTTAGAGAATACAAGCTCTTAGAAGGATGGGCGTGAGAAAAAAGGAAATACTACGAATAGCTGTACGCTCGAAAGAAAATCTCAGACTTTGTAAGGAAACGGGACATTAGGTTTTTAGTATTTAAGAAATTTTATTCTTTTGAATAAATAACATGTATACGCAGATATATTTTAACTATTAAATTAAATATAAGTACTAGAAATAAAATGATGAAATATATCACTTATACATGATTCAAAAAACATACCATAGATGGCGCGCGTGATAATTTTTTTTTAAATTCATTTACTTTTAGTAATTGGGCTCCAATAGAGCGCTTGTACTCATTAAAATAAATACAAATATAAATGAAATAAATTTATTTATTTATGTCTATTACTTTGATTTAGATGCTGTATGCTGACATTGTCATCCTATTATATACCAATGGGTAAACATAAAATGATATGGGTTATGTTTTTATTGTCTTATTCTTGGTCATATACCATTTTTCATAATAAAAACACATTACACAAGTAAAATAATTTGAATAAAATTGGTCCAGGGGGCTAATCCTCATAGCTTAATTACTTTATGGTTAGTAAGTATTCTACGATTCTATAATTTACATACAAAGAAGCTTTTACTTCTTTTTTTTAAATGTAATTGAAAGTATTTACAGAACAAACACGCCGTCCGACACACCTCCAACGCTGGCGATATGGCATCGCTGTTGGCTGGATAAATAATTTATTAGACATCCAAGGAGTAGTTGAGCAATGAAGCTATTCATCAAGACATCCTTAAAAATGTAAAGGGAATGATCCTGGACAAACGAAGGTTTTGAGGCAGCAAATTGTTTTTATGCCTTCAGGCCGTTTGCGGCGCTGATGACTCGTGTACTATGTTGAGGTATTAACTTCCTTTGAAAGTTTCTGCCTTCTCCGTGTTGATGCATGTCTTTGATGAGAATTTGCTAATTGTTCATTTAAAATTATTGTGTTTATTATTATTTTGCTCTTGAATCGGCACTTCGGTAAGCTAGTGTCAGATCAAGTTAATATATATGTCGTCGACAGAAAAGAGGTTGCGGCGGCGATGTTAATAGTGTATATATTTTTATAAATGAAACTGCAAATTTGAATTTGGAATGAAACAAAAGAGGAACGCGATGGACGTTCGAATGAGGACTTCGATGTTGGTCGCGAATGGGAACGGATGTGTGTGCTTAGATTATAAGAGATTGGTAATATAGTGTAAATACAATTTTCAAGAGTTTTCATTTGATACAGTCCACTTACTCTATTGGTTACAATATATTTTGAATAATTTCATACATGATTACTAATTGTTTTTATTGTCTAAATAAAGTTAGTCCTCGATCGTTTGTACATTGATCGAACTGTCACATACCATAATAAATTCACAGAAGGATCAAAGTGTGTGTTCTTCGTCGATAATGTAAATTTGAATTTTCCGAACGATAAATTATTAGAGATGTGCCGATTATGACTTTGGCCGACTAGCCGATTAGTCGGTTGTAAATAAGCCGACTACGGTTTAGGGGATTCCCGTGACGCCTCGTTTACAGCTGATTCGCTGCAATTTCAGTCACTACTGACATGTAGACAAATATAAATAACAAAAAAAGTTTTTTGAGTTTTACAGCTCACTAGTTTGACGATAGTTTCAAATATCATCACGCAGAATTGCAATAAATGTCATTAAATATTATGTTGATTTGTTTTTTAATTAAGATACTAATTTTGTTAATAAATGACATCAATATATTTTCTTTACAAGGAAGTAACACATACATTTTATTGAGTAACTAGCTGTTGCCCGCAACTACGTCTGCGTCATAATGAAGATGTTTAATACATCCTATTTAAGCGAACGTCTTCATCATAGTCCAAAATCTAATAAGATTTATACAAATTTTCATCCCCTATTTTATCCCCTTAGGGGTGGAATTGATCAAAATCCTTTCTTAGCGGATGCCTACGTCATAACATCTACCTGCATGTCAAATTTCAGCACGATCCGTCCAGTGGTTTGGGCTGTGCGTTGATAGATCACTATGTCAGTCAGTCACCTTTGAGTTTTATATATTTAGATAGACACAAAGTAAGAAGCCGGATAGTCGGCGCTTTTTACCGATTAGTCGCCGGATAGTCGGCTTTACGGGCTAGTGGCCGACTAGTCGGAACATCTCTATAAATCATGTAATTTAATTCTATTAGTCTGAAATTCAATTTGATAAATACATGTGTATCATAGAATATAATATTCCGGAATCCGGTTTCAACCGCATTAAATTTTGGCTAATCTATATACCTATTATATTTATTAGAAAGATTTCATTCTTATACTATTCATTGACATCACAACTTGGTATAGCGACCTTTATATCTGAGCGAACAATTGAATCTTAACGCTTTGAATGAGATATGTACCTTATCTTCCATCGCGTTGGTTTTAGGTCTAATAGGATATATGATACTTTGTTAACGTAATAGTTTCCTGTAAGCAAATTGTACGTATATCTGTACCTATCTATAGAGCACTCAAGTTGACAGGATCCCAGTATCTTCTTGTATTACGCCAATAATAATTATAATAAATTCTTTATTGAAAGAGTGGTAGGCAGACTGATGATGGCATTAGCCCAGTATGAAGTACCACCACTTTCAAGCGGAACAGCCGTGAAGTGACCTAGTCGCGTTTCGGGATCAGATTGGAAGTAGCCGGGATAAAGAGAGACCCTGCCAATTTGGACAGAGCACATTCGTCTCCCCAAGCCGGCATAGTGGACATCTGTCTGTGGTAACAGTTGTCTATGCTCATGGACCGCACTCCTAGCTTAACATCAGGCGGAGTGTGGTCATATGCTGGGCTATCAATAAAAAAAAAACCAAAATAACAAAAGGCGAACTTAATGCCTTTAGGCATTTTCTGCCAGTTAGTCAACTTCTAAGCTAATTAGCAAGTAGGTTTTAAGTGTAAATAAATGAAATACAACATAGTTTAAAGTAATGTATTTATGAAGGAGGAAGCAAGTCATCATAAGGCACTTGTGATAATAAAGCCTGTAAGTTTTCCACAACTGCGCCACACATCGCTGAAGCTATCGTAGGCCCTACGTCATTTATTATTTCTCTCCACAATTCGTTTAAAAGTTTATTGATTTGATCACCTGAAAGAAACGTGAAAGAAACTACACTAAAAAACTTGTGATGACTATAATTTTAACCTAGGGGGTCTTTATTTTACGATCATGGTTGCAGTTTCTTTCGACTGGATTAAATTCAGTGGTGTAGCTACTAAGGGGCTAGACGGGGCAGTGCCCCTCGGAGACTGGCGTACATTTTTCCCACATTCCGAATATAAATAAACCAGATTCCAAAAACGCAACTTTAATAATGGCAACTTATTTAAAAAATACAGGTGGAGTCCCAACAAATTTCGAATATCTTGTTTGAACAACTCCCCTATATTCTTAGCTTAAAATATAGTTTAGTTGTGCCTCTAGTTTATTTTTTGCCCCAGAGCCTTTGGTGACCTAGCTACGCTACTGATAAAATTGTTGCATTTATATAATTATACACAGAATAAAGCAGTACATAATTTGCTTCAGTGTAATATACCAATAAGACTTCGAAGACGGAAAATTAAGGAGCAGAACACAGTAGATATCTTAGTAACAAGGTGTACTTCGACATAGAACTTTAGCATAGAACGGTCGGGAATTTGCAATATTTATATTCATACATATATGTAGTTTCTAATTCATACATATTAAATTCAAGCCGTAAATACAGCACATATTTAAAGCACTCTTTGGGAGAACGAATCGATGTTGAAAGTCAAACGGGAAAAGATGTTTCCGAGTGTAAGGTCAGTCACGAACTATAGTTGTAAGGGCATTAATTTGAATTGGGAGTTCTATTCCCGGTACTAATTTGCAGTTTGTAACCTCACCTGGAGTTGTCATTAATCCCAAGAACAATTTTTAAATATATAAAAAATTTGACTGAAATTTCATACCTATATTTTTGTCATTAAGTATATTTTCAAGTCGAAATATTCCTTTCCCAACATCATATTTTATATCGTGTTTGACGATATTCCAATATATTTTGTCATCTTCACGTTCTACGTGCTCATACCATAGCTTAAAATGCAAGGTTGTGTTTTCTGGAAAATAAGGTTTGAACATTTACTTAGAGCTATTCTATACTTGCATATTAAGTAAGTTTTAAAATTTATTGTTTTATTTCTCTAAGACAATACCTTATTTATAATAATGCCATGCGATTTGCTTTACGCACTTATTTATTTATTTATTTGTTTACTTAAGAATAATATTACATAATATAGTTTTCGATGGTCCCACACTAGGCATTGCCTGTCACGTGGGACCCAGTGACAGACTTATAGACTCGAGGTTCGAATAACTGCTATCAGTGAGCTTATCACGAATTTAGTCTGGCTTTCGAATCAAGCTATCACAAGTAAAACGGATCCGTTAGTAATCGGGATCATGAATTTTTACTAACGAGCACCAGCAATCTATCAAATGAACGAAAGATCGAGATGTTCGAAAATTAACAAAAAGTATCTAAAATATTGTAGTTCCAAATCTGCACGCGGTGGCGCTGTTCAAATTTCCATACAAATCGCTTGAAGCGAACTCGGTTTCACTTTAATTTCAATTTAAAGAAAAATTGTTTCTTATATAAGTTAATTAATTTTTTCAAAAGTAAAATAATTTAATTAAGTACTGATTTTATAATAGCAATAGTTATAAACAAAACAACTTTATACAAAAAAAAAAATATTTAAGGCCCTGAGTGACGGTCGAAGCGATTTTTCAGTTGTAGTCTAAGTTATTGACGTAAGAGTGTCCGTATATTGAATACGCGTTTTAACAGTCATGTAAGTATAAAAACATATATAATTATATATTGTATGATTAATAACAGCCTTTTCTTCGCTATAAAATATTAAAATATCATTAAAAACAATATTTTATTATTAAAATATGAGTGTCAATAACTAGGCTCAATTTTATTGGCATGTTGCAGTTATTGACACTCATAAGGCGCGGCCAACTCGATTTTTAGTGCAGGCGCGACCAACTAGATTTGCAGTTCGCGCGCAAAACGGGCTGCGCTGATGCGCGGTGTGGGCCAAATTGGCGCCAGATTAAGAAAGGACTCCAGCTCGCGGCTGCCCTTCACCGAACAGAGCGAACCAGGATCGAACAGTTGACATCTCCATAAAATGTAAAAATATTTATTTAGGTTTATAGTGATTCTTTGTCTTATAATTTTCTTTAATTACAGTAATTAATTAATGTTGAATATTTTGTAGAGTAAATAAAATATCATTTATTGTTAAAAATTAATTTTAATACAAAAATATCAAGTGTGGACAAAATGTCACTTTTTTATTTTTGAAATAATTATTACTGTAATAATTTGTTTTTAATTGAATAATAATTTTCATTGATGATAAAATACTTTTATTATTATTAATATTATTTTATTTTAATTTTTAGAGATTCAAAAAAAAAAGTAAGCTACGATGATAAAGCGTTAGAGCAAGCGATAAAAGAAGTAAGAGCTGGTCAACCTGTTAAAACTACGGCCTTGAAATTTAAAATTCCACGAACAACTTTATTGTATAAAAGTCGTGGAGAATTTAAATTAATTTTAAATTGTGTTTATATGAATGTTTTTATATATATTTTTTTATATTTATACGTCATTTTAATTAATAGTGTTAAAAAATCAATGTTTTATTTATAATAAATAATAATTAATGATAAATTATTTTTTATTATTACAAATTGGAACTTGATAGTACTTATGTAACCTAAAAAATAATTTTCAAATGAGTGTCAGAAACTAGGCCGATGTTAGTGTCAGAAACTACAACCAAAAAAATTTTAAGTGTCAGAAACTGGGTCCCTAAACATTAATTTTTAAAATATTAATTTCTGTTATTAATTTGGTTTAAAAAATTATTTAACGCATATAATCTGTTCAAGAAATCGCCAACTTATTTTTAAAATAAAACATTAGTGATTCACATTAAATTTTTAATATTATTATAATCGCTAAAGAAATTATTAAAAAGTAATTCCGCTTCATTACTCCTCTTTAAGGGCATCTGGTGAATTAGGAACCGACTAATTTTAACTTCGGCCCAGTTAAGCCACCTAGTCATAATAATATTCATTATACGATTAATTAAAAGGCCCCGGGGCTAATTGTCCGTGAATCGCGATGTCGTTAGTAAACGGGGTACATAGTTCATTATGGCATTTGTACGGTCAGTATAAACATTATAGATGTTACTTTTACACAAAATAAACAAACTTGAAATTCATATCTAGATATACTATAGGTATATACAGTAATACCCCGCTTTACGCGACCCCGTTATGCGCGGTTTAACTATAACGCGAAATTCAAATTTCGCGCTCAATTGCCCCGCATTACGCGAAAGAATGCGTATAAACATAATGTAGTCATCAACTTCTCTATGGTCGCGGGAATTTCAGTTTTTTCCGGAACGTATCCCTCGCATAAAGCGGGGCATTACTGTACAGTTATAATTCGTAAATTCCAAAAGACAATTTTAGAAGTGTGACATTAAACTTTTGTTGATTAATTTGCAACTAGGAAAAACAACACGATCCAACATTACATTACGTTAGTCCTCCATCAGCTAATAACATATAATTATTTACGTATGTGTTCCTTGCATTGCTAACCGTACATTTAAAAATGCTTTTTAGAACTTCATCTCTGGTTTCTTTGTCGCGTTTCCTTTTTAGTATGTTTATTGAAAGTGAAATGAGTGAAAGGTCGTGGGTAATTAGGCAAAAACAGACATTTTGGTCCAATTACGTATCAGGTGCCGTTTCGTACTGATCTCCCCTTTTCCTAATAATGGAAAGAAACTCCTTTGTTAAATGGATTTGTATTAATATTCCTTAACAATTATATGTAATACACTCGAGTACAATATTAACGGCCCACACAAATTTTAATTGGAGAGGGTTCTGTTTTCTTTTATGATTTTGGTAAATTATATGAAAGTACTAGCTTTTATCCGCGGTTTCGCTCGCATTTAAGTCATTAAATAAGTATCAGAGACCATCTCAATAGAAATGAATCAATATGATTCCAAACAGCTGAAACTATAGTCAGTTGAAAACTATAGTAAAAAATAATATTTTTTAAAATAAAAAGTATCCTATGTTACTTCTAGTACCTCCACAAATATGTGTACAAAGTTTCATGATGATTGGTTAAGTAGTTGTTGCTTGAAAACGTAACAAACAAACTCACATTCACATTTATAGTATTAGTAGGGATATAGTTAAGTAAAAAAACTCACTTTAAATTGAGCAATTCCAGGCTGGCGAGACCCGTGAAATTGTTTTCTTTGAACACCAATTTTAAACCTTGTTCATTTGGCACGTACACAGTCATTTCTGGCACGTAGAGTGGATCCAAAGGTTTTAGGTTCCGTGCCGGTTCACCCAAGGCATAACGGTTAATAGAGCCTTTTGCGGATTTTAACGCGCACTCATTGAGGTCTGGATCGTCGCGGGAACACGATTTAATATATTCCGCTGTAAATTAAAGTTAATTTTTGGTTTAATTAACAACTCGTGAACGCCAAACTATGTGCGGTAACTGAAAGCTATTTCCACTTGATAGAAGTTAACGTTTATCAATTCGAGGTAATTTTGTGTGAAATAATTAGCCTTGAACGTGATTCTATTTTGTGCGTTTTATGAATACTTTCCTAGTATAGTACAAATAGTTACTTACGAAGTGCCAATCCAGTCGCACAATTAAAATAAGTGACGGTTACAAAAATTAATACACACAACATGTTTTATAAATTTTGCGTTAAACGATACGATGTGAAATGAAACTACATTTTCATTTCACAACGTTATATAAAGAAAAGGAAATTATAGTCTTCAAAGGTTTTCATTACGTGCAATATCCACTCTGTGTTTATGCACGTGACAATGTTTGCTTACGTTGATTGATTAGACTAAGCTATTAAGAACCAGCATAGTGATAGTGACTTGAAATACTGTACGGATTTTTTCACTTATCAATCTTTTTGCTTTACTGATAGTAATTCTCACTTTAAATTGATTGTGATGTTTCATTTCACGGATAGATGGCGCCACTGTTGTTTAAGAACGTCTGAATGTGTGACTACCCGAATAATTTATTATTTCTTGTAACCAGCTAATAAAAAATAATAATTTTGATGTTATGTGATTATGCCATTTTTTTATATACGCAATCCAATTGGATAATATTGAATCCTATAGAATGAAGAAATAATTAATTTTATATATTTTTGAATCATATATATGGCACATGGACCTTTCCGCGAAATGAATATTTTCAGGAACAATTTACTCATTTTTTATCCAACGATGTATTCCACGAATTCCTATCCGCATTTTAAATAATAAATTAATCATGTCACGTCCTCTAAAGTCCTTTACAGCGTCCAATTATGCTTATAAAAATACATTTTCCAACGAAACAACATTAGAATAATCTTTTACACTTGTTAGTTCGTTGGGTTCCGTATATCACTAGACATATTATATAGTGGTAGCTCAAATTTGGAAAAATATCACCCTGTATTTTTATGATACCAATTGATAGTGTCAATTATTAGAAGCAACCCTCCTTAATAAACATGTGGAAGTTCAATTATCAAAATTTCAATCATAATTTATCATTAAAATTCAGTTTTTTTGTTAATTATTTTATGTACAGGCTATGATTTTTATGACAGTTTCTTGTGGTCTACTTCTCGTAGTCATGGTAGAGTGTAACGATGAGCAAGCGGCACGCCTTTGGTGCTTATGCTAATAAACGATTTTCATTTCATTTCATTTCAAATGTGTGCAAGGTTGAACTATTGTGAAATAATTATCTACTTTTAAAATACACATGCATAATCCTAATTACGCAATAGCATAATAGTATAGTATAATAGTGGTCTTATAAAAGTGGAAATGTCTTTAAACAAAGTAAATCCTAGAGAACCCAAAACTTATAAAAGAAAATCTCTCCACACTTCAACAGGCTAATGGCGTCACTTGACAGTTACAGGCGTACCAACTGTCTACAAAATGAAATATGAGCATATATGAAAATGCGATGTACTTTGAGCACATTTACTCAGTACACTGCAAAAGCACTTTAGCGCTAAATTTTGAAAATGGAATTCAACAATTAATTTCTAAATTCATTGCACTATGAGTCATTTTGTAACGACACTTTCCGTGCTATGCGAAAATGGTGTTTTCGTACAATTAATTAAGTTTATAGTTGAATGCATTGTTTGAGGGGTTATAACGCTTTTCTTATTAGTGTATTTATCTCCTGAAAATTTATCCTTTAAAGTTCTTTTCTGAACTAAACGACTTTTTTAATTAGAACTTTTTTTTTTGTTGCTATGCAAAATATTTAAATTATTCTAATAAAACAGTTCTTTAAATATTATTATTGTTGAAACTTATTAGTTATTTCAATACTCTGCGGGCGAAAAGCCTTCCCTTCTTTCTCAAAGCTCTCTTCGTTTATTGTCGTAAGCTTGTCCCGTGAACTTCGTCTTAACGTACTTTTATTTTAAAATATATATATTAAAATTTGTTATAGCTTCTGCTAAGTTAAAACTATACGAGGTATTTTCATTTTCCTTTAATTAAGGAATATATAGGTATTGCAATTATTACAGATAGGGGATACTGTAAGTAGTGGCGTAGCTATGTAACCAAAGGCCCTGGGGCAAAAAATAAACCAGGGCCCCAACTAAACTATATACTAAACTAAAGAACACAGGGAAGTTCCCCGCAAGTTCAAACAAAAGATGTTCGAGACTTGTTGGGAATTCACCTGTATTTTTAAAATATATTGTCATTATTAAAGTCGCGTGCCTGGAATCTGGTTTATTTATATTCCGAATGTGGGAAAATTTTTTACTAGTTCAATTTCCGTCCGTAGGGTCCGTGGGGCTCCCTGGATTTTGTGCAAATGCGTTTCTATCAATGATTGTTCTATTATATGTAATACTTTTAATGTCATTGGTTTTGTAAATTTTCAACTTTAGGTTTTTATCGTCTGCATTAAAATAAATAAGTCTGTTACATCGGAAGTGTAAAATATTGTAAATGACAGGGGAAGTCACCCTTGTTCAACCACGTTGTGTGCCATCACATTGTTTAGTGCGGTTAGGTTTCTGAGTGCATGTTGCTTTAAATATATGTTTAATTTTTTTTTAGAGTTTTAATGCTCGGTTAAAAAAAAATTATACCTATATGCTAGTTATGTATCTGGCGCTCTACTCAGGCGCACTTCGGACGAAAATACGGACGTTTCCTACTCAGGAACACTTACGTAATCATTCACGAAATTACGGGTTTGACAGCGACGTCACGACGAATAGGCCACACAATGCTTATTTTACGGGCATTTGACAGGACTTTTTACGGGCTTATGTGTCAAAATTCACATAAACTGTAGAAGTGACGGCCGTATCACGAAACTTCGGATACGCCTGGTAGCTCCCCTGCTCCGTAGTTTTGTCTGCTTATATTGTACTCACAATGTAAAAGTTCAGCGTAACTCTTAGATCTCGATTAAAGCTATATAGTACGGATATAGTATAGGGATTTTGTAAACAACAAACAATCTTATTATTTCTATGAACAATGTATCAACAAAGATAATCATAGTAGTCGGTGCAGTTGACGTAGCCATTGACGCACTATGATGATATTGAACTTACTTAGTAATAAATTATTGGGCAATAACATCTCGTATGTTATTTATAGACTTAATTTTTGTATTACGTTTTAGTGCGTTAGACTTAGGCAGAAGTAAAATATTAGTCTTCTGTCCTGGTGAAATGGGTCGCAGGGAGGGATTAATTGAGTACTAGTAGGTATATAGGTAATTTTGATTTATAATGGTTTTAAATATATATACATTCTGATATTTCTTTCTACGAAGAATCTATGATATAGAAATTACTTATTTTTTAAATTTCGTTCTTAAATATATCAATAAATTGTATCAATTGATGAATAACTAAATTTAGAAAAAATATATCAAAAAGTATTGCCGCTTCTCACTAATAGATGTCGCTGTTTATGTAAATGCAATAACTTCTAAATTCCCCAACTACATTATAAAGATCTCACTTCAGATATTATTGAACTAAAATCTTATAGAAATTCCATTGTTAAAATCAGAAAAAAAGTAAAAAAAATAATCTTAATGTCTTTAAAGATAAAACCCGAGAATCTCAGCTGCAACGAACTAATGGATGTCTACATTACCAGCCTGATAAATTACCAACTAAATTGTCCCCTTTGTTAAAAGAGAAACTTAAGTATGCTTACTTCTTGGAATTCAGTGTGTTTCGCAATATTCATCAAGACCAATATCAATTTCGATAATCAACATGTATAGGCACATACAATGTCCTGACAACAAATTAGGAGATCAAGCTCGATGGGTATCAATCACAAGCTAATAATAATAATAAATACTTTATTGCTTTAAAACATAATAATAACAATACAACAATACAACAACAATAGGAAGCAGATTTAGAGCAATTGGCGATCTTATCACTAAAAGTAATTTCTTCCAGATAACCAGTTGTCATAGAAGAAGCAGTAATAGTATTGGGCAAATTTAGATAAATAAAATAAGCTAAGAAAATCACTAAGGTCTGTGTTCAGAAATTACGTTCAAAAATAGATTATCTAAGTAGAGATCGAAACGTCACTTAGATTCAAACGTCATTAACGAAACAAAATAGACCAATCACACGCTCGACAAATTGTTGATGTGACTTTTGACCAATGAGATATATATACACACAACAATATTACGCAAGCATCAAGCATCTTCATTTTCTTACATCTTCTTCTTCTTTTTCTTTTATTAATGACCTCAGATATCTATTAAAGACAATTCTGCCAATGTCGAGTATTCGAGCAGCAGACCAATAAGAAATTCAAATGTCAAAAAGCAACTCTTCTCTTATCAGATCAATACGTTCCTATTGGAACACTTTATCAAAATACAACTATGCTTAATAAAACAAAATAATAATATGCAGCATCCGTAATAGCGCCTCATTCACTTCAACGATATATTCAATAATATAATAACATAGAATAAAACACAATAAAATAACAATAATATTTATTCTAGCGAAATGAGGTAGCACAGTAGGTACTGGTAATAAGGTTATTATGGGAATATAAATAAACACTATTTATATCTTATACTGAAAGGGAATAAAATAATCAAGCCGGCGCGGCATGGTGGAGACGAATGTGGCAGCGCAGACATTTGTATCTCAATCATCATATTCAAGCCATATGTCTGGCTACAATAAAAAATAATGCTTTTATATAAATCAATTCTAATAAGATAAAATCACTTATATAGGTACTGAGGTGTATATTTATAAATTCTTTCAGTCACAAATATCTTTGTGTAATACATGATGAGACGATTTACGTTTAAAGATACTGTTCAAAGTCTTCCTCGACGTATTTAGAAACTGGAACTCCGATAAAGAAAGCTTTTTCGACATCGCCTGTAATTTCCATTGCCTTCTTGAAAAATGGGCCACTGAACCTGTCTATTAAAGGCCTCCAACTAGCATTCATTATATTGACAACCAATTCACCTGAAACCGAAAGGATTTCTTATAATATAGGATAATATAAAAAATTAAGCTAAAGTTGGAGGGTCTACTCTAAAGTTACGAACTATTATTCAAAGAAAATCGAATTGCGATAATTAAATAGTTTCCAAAACTAAAAAATTACGCGCGCTAGCTTTGTCTCTTTTACTCCACTACACAGGATTTATAAAAGAATTTATAACTCCTGGCGGTCCTAATAAGGATAATGGGAAACTGTTATTAAATTATTGCATTGTCATTAATACGTATGCAAAGATTCAAATTAATCAGTATTCTGGAAATTGGTAAAAATTATGCTCAAAGATTCCGTTACATACATACATACATACATTCTCAATTGAATCTTATATATGACGTGGCGTATAGATCAATTAAGATACTAATTAGTTTTGTTTCTGTTATTGTTTAAACACACTTGATATGAAGGAAATAAAATTTATACGAAGTAGGCCCCCAAATTGAGATAGCATTTCAATTAGTATCAATATTGATATCAAGATATTATTTCTGATTACTTACGACGTTTTAATATTAAGAACAAAATTATATTAACATCAAAGTCAGTATCTTATAACTATAGTAAATTTATAATTGTGGAGTAAATCTATTTTCCTCTTCATTTAATAAGGTTATTATGTAAATATGGAATTATGATAATAGTATAAACCAGTTTAAAAATAATGTCACTGGTTTTCGCGATAATTCTGTCGTTATTAAAATTTTCCGTGAGGTCTCTTATTCATGTCAATTTATCAATATATGTTGCTCATGCTTTATTATGTTTTAAAACACGAAATATTCGTAAAAAAACACACACAAGTAATAAAAATAACTCAATATTAGTATTATAGTTTTAAAACGCAACACTCGTGTTTCGATGACGAGTTTTAAATTTTATATTTCCATTTATATAATTTTTTTTTTTGAAAATAAGAATCCAAGAAGAATTGACAAACATAGTTTTAGGGGGCGTAGCATTTGTTTGATGAATATGAACATTGAACGTTTACTTTTCTAGTTAAAAAGTTGTAGTTATGTAAAACTATTCTCTTTGACAGACTGATTTTTTTATATTAGCCTAACATATGATTCTTTATAATAAGCTAAAGTACGGTCCTAGTACTGTTACCACAGACAGATATCTATGCCTGTTACAAAATAAAGTTGAAAATTATCCAGCAGTTTTTTGTTTTTATTTGGCGCCCACAACTTGATGCCCCCTCCCCCTCACCACCCCTCCCCCTCCCCGCTACGCTTAAAAGTGGTCCATTTTATTATTAATTTTAATATTTAACCAGTTCGTTTTTAAAATTAAATAAAAACTTACTTATGTCCTGATTGCCCAAGAAAATTTTGTTTGCTTTAAAGGATACGGGCCCGGGAACTTCGTATTTGTATTTGATCGGGGTCTTCAACAGCAACACTATTTCGCCTGCTTCGTTCTTTATTATTTTGAAGTCAAATATGAATTTCAATTTGAGATTTGCTGCAAATTACGATATTAATAATTTATAAAAGATTTAAGTTCATCTATTCAATTTATGTGTATAGGCACAGGTAATAGAAGATTTCTTTTTCTCCCTTCTTCCTTACATCTATTTGGTTCTTGTTTTTTTTTTTTATTAATTTTTAATTTTATTAGAAGTGTAGTATCTATCCCTTTATCACCTTGAGCATGCCGACCTATACTATAATTAAAATTTCATTTAGTTTATATAATAGTAGTCTTTTTTATAATATGTAGTTTTAATGTAATTTTGTAGGTAGGCTTTTTTAAATAAATAAAAAATATAAATAAAGATAAGAGAAAGCCATATGTACATATATTTTCATAGCTAGTATATATCTTGAAGTTATGCTTTGCAATAATAAAAATCTAAACATGATATAGTAATAGTATTCGATCAATGACGTTGTATAATCAGCTCGTGTAATGTCAATTACATCGTGTAATATTAAAAACAAGTGCAGTAATAAAACTCACGTAGTTTAATTTTCATGTCACCATCAGCCCTCAGAGTATCTCCGCCAGCGAGACCAGGTATGAGATTACTTGATGCCGTGGCATTGTATCTACCCTTAATACTAATGTTGCAGTGAAGATCTATTTCGGACCCGGCTGATCCTTTTTTTAATGAAGTCCTGAAAATTACCAATACGTATTAGTTACATTGCTCTAATCTTTAGTTCAAAATATGATGTTATATATATTTTTAAATACATATATGCCAGCTTAAGGAAATTAATCTACATTTTTTACACTGACAGGACATACACTTATATCTAGTCCTATTTTAAGGCTAGAATTTATTTGGAAAGAAAATTAATGTAAGCCTTTGATTGCAAAAATGACTAACTAAGCGTTTTTTGTTACTTTATTTATTACTAGCTTTTACCCCCGGCTTCGCTCGCATTTAAGTCCTTAAATAAGTATCAGAGATCATACTAACTATAGCCAATTGGAAATTATAAAACTATAAAAATAAATTATTATCTTTAATAAAAAGTATCCTATGTTACTTCTAGTACCTCCAAAAATATGTGTACAAAGTTTCATGATGATCGGTTAAGTATAATAGTTGTTGCGTGAAAACGTAACAAACAAACTCACATTCACATTTATAATATTAGTAGGGATTTTAAACAAACTTACCATTTAAAATTATCAATATTACAAGTTTTATATCCTTTCATAGTTCCTTCAATAAAAAAAATTTCAAACAAATTGGGCGCTACGATTTTTACGTTTGTAATTTTCAGCGGATCCAGTGGTGGCATATTGAGCTCAGGAACTCCTCTTGACAAATATGGCACAGCATCCTGCCATAATTTTTTTGAACATTCAAAATCTTCTAATTTACATCTTTGAAGAAATGCTGAAATTATGATACTCTTAAAAAATATGTTTAGATACACCTTCCAAAAAAGAACGGAGATATTAATTTAAATTTTAACCAGTTATGTAATTAAATATAGTAATGATAATATATTATATTATAGTGTAATCAATTGTTTCAGGCATTACTTTGCGGAAATTAATATTAAAGGAAATTATTTAAAATTATTTTGCTTATAATTCCCGACTTTCATCGACCTAATGTAGCGGAAATTATAAGCAAAATAATTTTAAATAATTTCCTTTAATATTAGAATTTTGACAATTCTAATAAGAAAATAAGGGCTTGTTTATTTTATTGTAATCAATTGTATGCACTTTAGAATGAAACTAAATTTTTGTAACAAATGTACATTTGATTCGTTTTAAAAATAAACATGAGAATGAATTACTTACGCAAATCAACGTCAGCTGTCACTCCATAGATTATAAAACAGAAATAAAACAACAAACCAAACCCAGCCATATTGACACACTTACACATTGATACGAAATAAGATTATTATAATTAAATCTATCCATTTTATAGTTTGCATCCTTCAAGGAGATATAGCTATGTATACGCAAAAGATCATAAGTTCAATGCTAAAAAAATAACAAAAATATACGTTAACGCATAAATTTTAATATTCATATAAATGAGAAGACGAGATTGTGGTTTCAGATAGTATACATACGAAACGAAAAAACCGGTAATTTACTTTATATTTTTATATTAATAAAAAGTTAAATGGGGTCTTCCCAAATTATTTTTGGAGTTTTCGATCGCAATTTTTTATATTATATTATATACTAGCTTTTACCCCGGCTTCGCTCGCATTTAAGTCATTAAATAAGTATCGGAGATCATACTAACTATAGTCAAATGGAAACTATTATTGCTGCTATTTCACAATATATTATATATTTGAGTCCGTGCAAAAGAAAAATCCACTTTTTGATTTTCAGTTTTTATTAGGACTGCTTGACATTGGTAGTCGTATTTTTTATAAAACTTAATATAATTTATAAAAATCAAAAGGAGGTTGCGATCGCCAACAACTATAGTAAAAAATATTTTCTATTTTAATAAAAAGTATCCTGTGTTACTTCTAGAACCTCCAAAAATATGTGTACAAAGTTTTATGATGATCGGTTAAGTAGTTATTGCGTGAAAAGGTAACAAACAAACTCATATTCACATTTATATTAGCAAGGGATATATATATATATATATGTTAATTCCTAGTCTAGTTGTAGAGCCCTGTTTGTGGACCCAATAAATAAATAAATTTATCATATCACGTGTTCTAATCCCGTTTATATTCGTTAAGACAATGAATGAATTGTAAAAGCTTGTTGTTTATCGCAAATCGTTTTTAAATATGAATTAATTGCGATAGTTATTCACGAGACGCACGCAAGTAGGTATGTATCTAAATATTCATATAAACAATAATAAAACTAATAAATCATTGTATTTATAATTAATTTATGCATAGAGTTTATTTTGTAATATTTAATAATTTATTGCTTTGTTGATCTAAATAGCGATCTTCACACAAAACATATTTTTAAGCTAATTATAATCAGATTTTTATTTATTTATTATTTTTTATGCGGCTCTTTGAAGGATTACTTGTAGCTCTCGATAAATGTACCCGAGTTCCCTTTTCATTTTTGTGCTATTATATTTTTAAAATTATTATAGTTCCGTATGTATTTCAAAATGCCTAATATGAAAGACTAAGTGCAAGTTTTTTTCAATACCTTTTTTGCATACCTCTTAAATACGTATTTAATTGCGGCTCGCAAAGATTTTGTATTTTAAAAAATGGCTCGCACTTGATATATAAGATAGATATATAGCAACTTTGTTGAACCGTATCTACTAATATTATTATTAACCAAATCGTACATGATTATATACTAAAAAGTTTCTGCTGTCTTGGGATAGTACCACAATACATTTACAAGATTAACATTTGCTTACAATTAGTCGGGTATAATAATATGGGTTTAATAACATAGTAAAACCGAGTCGTGTATGTTGATGCTTTTCAGTAGTAGCTTTACATTACATTGTATTTGTATTATATATTAAGTATGATTTCAATCAATAGATGTCTGTTATTCAAATTGTATTCTAAACCGCAGCGTTCATTAAAATGCTCAATAACACAAGTTGATTATTATTGCACACATAATTAGTGTGCATAGATAATGCATATGGTATTTTAAATTGGGACATACCGTATGTACGAGTAGCTTAATCAGACTCGAACTTTATGAAAATTAACTATATTCAATTTGAATCAGTAAACCATGTTTTGAATTAAGTCCAATTCTAACAAATCATCCGTTTAATTATAATAATAAAACATAAATTCTTTTATTTTAAAAATAAAACTAAACAAAAATTACCTCCATAATTTTCCTGTTAGATTTTATATTTGGAACGTAGTTGCTTTTGATATATATACATACGTATGTGTCTATGTATAAATTTAATATATATACCTACAAACAAATGAACATTTGTTATAATGTTATAAGACAGTGATTATGTAAATCTAATATCACCTAAACAAAGATTGATAGCAAAATAGATTACAATAGTCGGTTATAGGTAAGAATAAGGGCCAGCAACTTGGGTAATTATGAAATTCAATTTTGCACAGCTGTATAGCATTTATCTAATGAACGGTAGGTAATATACATCGTCAGCTTTACTATTTAGGTAATTATCATTATGCTAAATTCATCCAAGACAGGATTCATTTCGGAAACACATTTGAATTATACTACTATTTTATAGAAGCTTTTATTTGGACTACTAAACACTTAAGGTACATAATTTTATTTTTATTTTTTTTAAATATATTTACTTTTAGTAAATGGGCTCCAATAGAGCGCTTTTACTCGTCAATACAAATATAAATATAAATGAAATAAATTTATTAATTATCAATTTGATTTAGCTGCTGTATACTGGCATTGTCTACTTACATAGTAAAATATATGCAACTATAAAAGTGAAAATTCTGTAGTAAATATCACAGGTGTTAAATGAAATGAAAATGAAAATAGGTTATTAGCATAGGCACTAAAGGCGTGTACTTGCTCATCGTTAAACTAGAATGGCTTCGAAAAGGCGTATATATGACGAGAAGAAAAAAGACCACAAGAAACTCGTCGATTTCACGTTCATTAGCTAATTAACTTACGATGTCCCGTGATTGGTCA
Organism: Tineola bisselliella; assembly: GCA_028551675.1. Taxonomy (NCBI): domain Eukaryota; kingdom Metazoa; phylum Arthropoda; class Insecta; order Lepidoptera; family Tineidae; genus Tineola; species Tineola bisselliella. Next base: position 60,154 of record JAPWLS010001893.1, read on the forward strand.
AATCAAATACTTTTTTATTAATTGTATAAACTATCTTTCTAACTATTACCTATTTATAAAATTGTATTTGAACAATATTAGATGTCTTGATTATCAATTGTTTTTATGTTATAATAGTTTATATAATGTGCGTGCAGACATGGATACGAATTGAACGTTAACTACTACATACAGTCATGCGAGTCGATTCATGATCTACCTAGCAAATGTTTTATATTGCAAATACTTAAGCATTTCTGATTATTGTACTAACTCCAGTCAGTCACTCTGTTACGAGTATTTCGTGATGGGTCACAAATCAGATTGTATGAAGATCGTTTAGTGCAGTTATTCTCAACCAATATTTATTATTTGTTTAAATTCGGATTTTCAGCATTAATACTAAAAAAAGATCAAGATTGTCAAATGTAGAAGACGATATGAGAGTAGCATTGTTATTTTAACGAACAAATATAAATGAAATTATCAAAAAAGATCAAACTTAAATTTCTCATTAAAAGTATTCTTATTATTAACTTGTAATTAATCCCTTAATAAACGTCCTGTTATTTTTGTAGTAGATTTTATTATCGCATATTTAAAATTATTATCATAAACTATTTTACGCAGTGTGTTATTTTTTTTTTTATTGTTGAACACGACATGTGACCTCCAGTGGCCTGATGTAAAGCTGCACTGGAGGTCCATGAGCGCTGACGACCGATAGTTAAGTAAATAATTTTTAAACTAATCTTTTTCTTTGTGTGCCGCAACAAAAAAAAAAAGGTTGAGGATCACTGGCTTAGTGGTTATGCTTATAACTTACTATAGACATTAAACGAACAAGTATTTTGGTAATCCAAAATTTATTAATTCTTATTTCAAAAATAGGCGGCTTAAATCTATTTCGAAGCCAGTAGGTACTTAGTTGTTCTTTAATCGTAGATTATTGGTGTGTTGCAGTTTAAGGGAAATAAATAGACAACCAAATTTTCACTCACGATAAAAATAGTGTATTCATAAGCAATTAAACATATGAAAAGTAATAAAACTAAATATTATTGTTTTTTTTTTATGTACTAATTCATATTAATGTAAATCCTCGCATTGAATATTTCGAAAAACAAATGAATAAATAATATTATTTCAATGATAGACGGTATCAATTTATTGTTAACAGTTTTCAAAGTTAAATATGAATTTTTGACGATTTCTTTTTTATTTTAGAAACAGGTGAAGAGCGATGTAATCGGATAATTTGACAACTGTTTCAATAAAATAAAAGATAACTGTACCAACAATACAGGCAGTTCTCCGTTTTACGTCATGTTAGGTACCAGAGAGTAGTGACACAAACGAAACGCCGTAAAACGAGGACTACATGTATATAATATATGTTTTTTTTTATATATATAACAATATATGTTAGTTCCAATTAGGATCTCGATTAGGATTAGTTACGATTTGGGAATATATCAAAAATATATATCGATATTTCTTTAACAAAACAATATCTTATAACTATAAAATTATTTAATTATCTTCTTCATTAATTTGCTCTTCAGTTTCAACATAATCTTCAAGGTTTGAAGAAATATAATATCTTGCCGGTACCTGATCGAAGAATTTGTGAGCGTAAAAGTAAGTCATATTCATCGTCTTGTCCATAAATACTTCCCCGAATGTCTCCATTATTACTTGCCAGTTTTCAGTTAGGATCGATGAGACCAATACACCTGAAAATATTAATATTCTAGGTCAGCCATTCTCAAAGTGTGTTTCGCGGAACCCTAGGGCTAAAATACTGCAAAAAATACCTACAAAAGGGAGATTATAAGGTTACATCTAAATATTCCAACTAAATATTACATAATATTACATTGCAATATGATTATTCATGAACACATATAAATCAGTTTTTTATAATTATATAAAGGCTTTTTCCTTCGCCAATAAAGTTTGAGAAGCGCTGTTCTAGGTAATATGAAGTCCCTTGAACACTTCGATTCGACTTTTAATAGCAAATAAAAAATAATCAAGTATGTATATATTTCTCGCAGCAGTTTAGTATTAATTTATTATTTTTTCATTAATGATTGGTACTTACTAATATCTTGCTTCCCCAAATAAATATTATCAACATTAAAATAGGCTTTGTCTCCAAATTCATAAGTGTAGTCAAAGGTTTTGTTTGGATTTCTACATTGTAACAGTATTTCGCCGTCTGGTCTTTTAACAGCTCGGAAAGGTAATTGGATTGTGATACGAATATTTTCTGAAGAAAAAAAATTTATTGTGTTTTTAGTATTATGAATGTCTTATAATTATATTTATTCAGGCGCACTATTTGGACAACAAAAACATGTATGTTGCGTTTTATTTACGTATTTCCAACTTAAAAATATTTATGTAAATATTAATTACTGTTAAATATCATCATATCATAAAAACATATTTACGCATATAAAAATTTGAAATCATATTCTCGATACTTATCTTTAAAATATCTATTTGACATCAGTTTACCGAAAAACAAATCAGTTATAAGTAACTTAAAGTAAATACAAACCAATTCCTATCTTAACGTTTCCATCAGCGCTTATTGTCTGACCGCCCAGTATATTTTTCAAAAGAGATCCTTTAGTTTTGGCTGTGTAATGTCCTTTTAAGACGACGCTGCATTTTATATCCATTGTTGAATGTCTGTCCTCTATGCTTGTGCTGTGAGTAAATGCGAGAAGGTTAGTAGTTACTTTTGTAACTCGAACGGGGTTGTTATAACTATGAGATGTCATAGTGTACCCTTATTAGCTATATATTATATAGCTACTAAGGGGCTAAACGGAGCAATGCCCAAGGAAGCCCCTCGGACCCTGATTTTCTCCCACATTCGGAATATAAATAAACCAGATTCCGGGAACGCGACGATAATAATGGCAACTTATTTAAAATAAAAGGGAATTCCCAACAAGTCTCGAACATCTTTGTTTGAACTTGTGGGGAACTCCCCTGTATTCTTAGTTTAGTATATAGTTAAGTTGGGGCCCTAGTTTATTTTTTGCCCCAGGGCCGATAGGCCCGTTGGTTACCTAGCTACGCCACTGTCCTTATTACATACAAATTGTAATACTTTGTAATAAATAGTTATTTTTATATTAAATTACTTCATAAAGGTTTTCTTACCTGATATTTTCAAATACGCAATCTTTCAACCCTTTAACTAATCCATCTATAAGATGCAAGTCCACGACGTTCAATATGGAAACTTTGATGTCTTTAACAACGAAAGGGTCAATAGGAGGTATGTCAAGATCTGTATCGCCCTTTGCTACATATTGCAAGGCGTTTTGAAATAAGACCTTTTGACATTCGCCGTCGTTTATTGAACACGGCTTTAGGTTATCCACTGAAATAATTAATGTCTTTTGGTTATAATTAAGCGATGATGTTGTTGTACTTTGAATAAGCACTTAAAAAGTATTACACATCATTTATAAAATACTTAACAGTTGTTATCCTTGAAAAATTAATTTCTTTTATTTAATATAATTCCGATATAAGTTTTTTTGTTTTCTACAACAAAAAGTTCTTTGAAGTTAATATTTTAACTCTGTTTTTTGCTTCTTCATGTGTAACTAATTAGTTTCTTATGTTTATTAAGGTAAGTTTGTTTATTAATAGTCACAGTTGGTAAATAAATTCATTAATGGAGAATTCTGGTTTATGTCAATAACAATTGATCCTATAAGAGTAGTTACTATCTCTGCTAATTTTCTTTTTGTTATCGTAATCAAAGTTAAGAATAGATTTACTTCAAACGACTTCTTTCTAAACAATAACTATCATAGTAAAATTAAACCGATAGAGGTTAGGAAATTTTTTTTTTCTCCCCTGTTCCTTACATATAATTGGTTCTTGTTTTTTTTTTTGATTTTTTTTTTTTTTTTAATTCTATGTATCTTTGTAATTCTATTAGAAGTGTAGTATCTATCCCTTTATCACCTTGAGCATGCCGTCCTATCCTATAATTAAAATTTCATTTAGTTTATATAATAGTAGTCCTTTTTATAATATGTAGTTTTAATGTAATTTTGTAGGTAGGCTTTATAAATAAATAAATAAATAAATAAAATACATTCATAGAAAATATAGTTACAGACTAAAGTCTAATAAATTTAAAAATAGATAATTGACAAACATCTATGTTATAAAGCGGTCGTGGCCAAGTGGTAATAGACGTGGACACGCAATCGTGAACTGTTGAAATCTCTTAAATGTTAGCCTAATGTAACTTTAAGTACTTTAACAGCTCAATGTCCATCATGTTATTATACTTAATTGTAGTATCGTTATATTTTTAACACTAGAAAGACCAACGCCGTCAATTTGACGGCACGGCGATTTCATTCTTAAATATTTTACAAACTATGTTTTTGTTTCTTTTCGTATTTTATTACTTTTCCTACTTTGTTATTGTCAGCTTAAATCCATATAAAAAACCATTATTATATTTGTGGTATATGAGATTTCTTTACGTCAATGTGACGGCAGCGATATTCTTATAGTAAACAAAATTGACGGCTGCGGTCTTTAAAGATATAGTATGCTGCCCGACACTTCTAGTGTTAATGTTTATACCAGCCATTCTCAAAGTGTGTTCCGCGGAACCCTAGAAAATACTGCAAAAAATACCCACCAAAGGGAGATGATAAGGTTACATCTAAATATTCCAACTAAATATTACGTAATATTACATTGCAGTTTCAGTTTTTTATAATTATATTAAGGCTATTTCCTTCGCCAAAAAAGTTTGAGAACCGCTGGTATACTATACAAAGCTAGTATTTGGGATAGTGGATTGGAGTAGTCAAAAGGGCGCTAAACGATACAGACAGTTACCATTGTCTCTTTATTTTAACTTGATACTAACAAAGCCTTAACCTCAAGTAAAGTTTGATCTATCCCTTACTAATAGTATAAATGTGAAAGTGAGATTGTTTGTTACGTTTTCACGCAATAACTACTGAACCGATCATCATGAAACTTTGTACACATAGTTTTGGAGGTACTAGAAGTAACATAGGATACTTTTTATTTAAAAAAAATATTTATACTATATTTGTTGGCGATCACAACCTTCTTTTGATTTTTGTAAATTATATTAAGTTTTATAAAAAATACGACTGTCAATGTCAATGTAAGAACTTATTTTGCGACAGATGTGTGATAGGCATTGTCTGTTGACTGAAATATGAAACATCTTTAAACTTCATAGTTACTTTATATCTTCATTATTACGCAGACATAGTCGCGGGCAACAGCTAGTAATATAATAAAATTAAGATTGAGTGGTCCTATTTCAAGTAGGGCTCATTGCTTGAGCATCGTTTTTGTGTACGGAAAGACAGTTAATACTGAGGTCGCTATTTAGAAATTACACTCGAGCAGAGATTATCTGAATCGAAACTCAGATTCAAATGTCACTCAAAAATAGACTAATCACATGCTTGAAAATTTGTTGACGTGATTTTTGACCAATCATAATAATGCATTGCAACTGTCTAGCTGTTATTACGTTCTGTTACACGTATTTATAAGAAATTGATTCAAACGTTACTTATTAACACTAGATTTACCAGCTTAAATATACCTATTTCTACCAAAACCAAAAAAAGTATATATTTGTTACAAATATATATAAAATAATATAAAGTTCATAAAACTAATTCTTCTGTCACAGATTAAAGAAGATTAGAAGAATTAAAGAAAATGTTAGATGCAGTAGGAATTTTAATTTGATCTTGCAAGACCAGTCATTTTGACTGGTCTGGTAAATCTAATGTTAATATATAAATAACAGAAAAGAGAAAATGCGAATCAATATTTGATATATAAGTATATGCAACATATTACTATTTTATTTTGATTACCGCCTAATGGTTGCCGTGTTTAAAGATCTATTGTTTATTAGTAAATAATTTTCACTGTTTAAAATGAAATAAAATGCATTTGAGTAATGATCACGTGATCACAGACAAACTACGCTAAAGTGTTATTTCTGAATATTCCTAAGATACATATATACATATAGACACGGCCGCTATATAAATAAACTAGCTGTTGCCCGCAACTACGTCTGCGTAATAATGAATGAAATAAATCTAAGAAGATTTATACAAACTTTCATCCCTTATTTTATCCCCTTAGGGGTGGAATTGATCAAAATCCTTTCTTAGCGGATGCCTACGTCATAACATCTACCTGCATGCCAAATTTCGGCCCGATCCGTCCAGTGGTTTGGGCTGTGCGTTGATAGATCACTATGTCAGTCAGTCAGTCACCTTTGAGTTTTATATATATAGATAACTAGCTGTTGCCCGCAACTACGTCTGCGTAATAATGAATGAAATAAATCTAATAAGATTTATACAAATTTTCATCCCCTATTTTATCCCCTTAGGGGTGGAATTGATCAAAATCCTTTCTTAGCGGATGCCTACGTTATAACATCTACCTGCATGCCAAATTTCAGCCCGATCCGTCCAGTGGTTTGGGCTGTGCGTTGATAGATCACTAAGTCAGTCAGTCAGTCAGTCACCTTTGAGTTTTATATATATAGATAAACCCGGAACGCAACTTGAAGAAATCATACATTCAGTTGCTCGCCAAGGTTTTTAACTTAATCAATGCAAATTAAAAGAATAATTACTGGTTATTATATAAGCAAAGTATAATCTAACAATTGGCTTTAGTGATCAGTGCTTGTTAATAATATGTAATTGGTTGGAAACTCGCGTAATTATCGTTCGCTGTGGGACATTATATAAACATCGTTATATTAATGTGAGAAATTGTTCGTCTTTTGTTTTAGTTTTTTTTGACGTTTACATTCAGTTAATGGTACTTCAGGTACTGCTGTCAAGATTCATAAAAGTTACTGCTTTGGAAAATTGAATATGTACTATAATAATAATAATAATCTTTATTTAATCAAATAGAAAAGCCCTATATACAATATTGCTCTATCTACAAAACTAAATACAGTACTATATTTAATCTATCAATTTTTATATATACTTTGAATATATACAGGGTGATTCAGTTAAATGTTTAAAGCTAAAAATGTGATATTAAGTATTGATAGTAAAGTTCACCCTAATAGTTAGATTTTTTAAAATATTTATTCTGAAAAAATGTATTTTCTACATATGTGTCTAAAGCGGGTGATTCACTTGAACGTCAGTAAAACTTGTTTTATAAAAGTGTATAGCTATGAACCAATTCACGCAATTACAGATACATATATTCTTGTGAAAAAGTGCAAATATCCCTTAATGTGACACAGCTTACCGTTTGCCTATATATATATATAAACATGACATGTACGTAACGCGTATATTAGTATGAAATTACATTAGTAGTCCATTTTGGGTAAGATAGTTTTGCAGCTATCGTGGTGGAGGTAAGACTGAAGTCATATGTTTTAGGTATATAAAAAATAATTACATTCAAAAGTTATTTCAAATCCGTCAAATTGGGAGACTTTACCATCGGGTTCACGGTTATTAGTTCATTACCACTTTGAAAATAAACAACAAAAAAAACATCAACAAGGAAAACATTTGAATTAAATATAAGTATTCTATAGATCACATATAATTTATTGCATTAAATGTTCTAAATTTAAATGAGTCGTTTGTTTGAATCGAAAGTCAGTCAGCGCGACCGCGGTGGGTGTGGGCGTGGGAGGCTGTGAAACTCGTCGTGAAACCTATGAAAAAAAGTGATAGATCTGCGAATGAAAATTTGTTTATATTGTAAATTATTGATGATTAAACGTAAAAATACTCGTCAGCCACTTTGCCGATGGGGGGGGACATCGTCAGTCAGAGGTTTGAAGTCGTCGGAAAATTGGAAAATTCAAGTGATCGATCTTCACTTGAAATTTTGTGGAATGATTATTAATATCTAATCAAGCATGAAAGTGAACGTCAGCCACGTTGATCGTGGTGGATTCATCGTCAGCCGGCTTTCCAAAGTCGAGAGTGCTGACCAGGTTCCTCTGGCGCGCTGCATCTTATGCAGCTCGACTAACGAAGAATCCACCGGCGTCGTGCCGACTGACGATTGTTTGTTTAAAGTGTGAAACAAGTTCTCTATAATTTATTAATTTCAAGTCAATATAAATCACTTGATCGAATTTTTGAATTGTTATCAACACTATTATTAAGCTCGCCTATGCATAAAAAATATTACTGCTTATAATAACAGACTATAATGTACAGGTTTGAGACTATAAGTAAAATTTATTATTTATTATTATCTACGTATTATTTACTATGAGTGAAAGTTTTAAGGGGCCCACCTAGTGTGAAATTTTTAAAAAATCGAAATGTTTTTTGTTCATTTTTCGATGGGTTATACTTCTAAAAATAACATACTAAAATTTTAAATCGATATCTCAAATAGGTTTTGAGTTACAGTCATTTAAAGAGTAGCCGCTGGGCAGTTAGATAGTTTGTATTTGCTACGGGACGTACTATATATGAGGTATTTTTTCTGTATGTTCTGTATATAGTTGTTCATACAATGACCTTCCAGTTTTTTGATTTGATCAAAAATGGAATTTTGGCAGGCCAAAAACGACCAAAATTTTGTGTAAAATTGAAGTTTTTTTTAAAAAACGCTGCCATTTTGCCAATTTTTGATATTTTTTTTCGTCCGTAGGTCATTGTACGGACAATATCTTCTAGTTTAACGAGAAAATTTTTTTTTAGGTTTCATCCACGGAAAAGGCCGGAATCACTGCAGCAGTGGAGCAACTTTTTTTTTGGCGCCGTCGAAGATCGCGTGTAACTCGAAACATATTTAATTTTTTTCTTCAAAAATTTTATTATGTATTCTTAAAATATGTATAAATATACCCTTAAAATTTTAAAACAATTGATTCAGTAGTTTTCTTTTAAAAAAATCCCAAAGATCTCCTTTTTTTAGGTAGGTGTGCCCCTTAAACAGTTATTATTGGTCAAACTTTTTAAAAGATTTTTTCATTTGTGAAATATGGTTTTATTTAATCGTTAAATAATATTTCATTTACCATTAAGTTTATCTCACAAAAATTACAAGTTTTCATCGATTGCGTAATTATTTATCTAATAATAATCAAAAATAAAACTGTATAAAAGTTACGATCAGTCATCAGATTAAGATGATGAAGATGATACTTCCACGGATGAGTCAGATAGCCAGAGTGAAAGAGAAAATGATTAATTTTCAAATAATGGTGAAATATTTTCTCCATACCTGATGAGTTTTGAGGTCAGTGCATTTAAATATGACCTCGCTCATTAATCCACTGTGAGTTACTAAATCGTTACACGTTGCATTATCTAAATTCGATTTTTACACATAAATGATAAGTTTAAATAAATACGTATTTTGTGAGTTGATTTTAAAGAAATATTTTCTTAATATACGTGAAACGTTTTACAAATGAATATAACATTAAATATTAAAATACAAAGTAGTTAATTATATTTTAAATTACAATAATAATAAATCAATATCAAATAAATAAATGTCGTTTATATTACAGATGCCATAGTATGTGCTATAATTAAAACCGTGTTTCATTTCTGCACAGTATCAATGTAATTTTGTTTTATTTACAATACCAGGCGTTATATATTTAAAAAAATAATAAATTATACTCTTCAATATATTATTATAAACAATACAATAAATTAGTCTAATACCTTCTTAATCAATTGCCAATATAATAATATTAATAAACTTTATTGGGGTAGATTT